>JAABNY020000063.1:26512098-26529591 GCA_015164015.2 Brevimyrus niger | reverse complement strand
CCACACACATGTAACCCAGGCGGAGACTCGAACCCGGGTCCCAGAGGTGTGAGGCAACAGTGCTAACCACTGCACCATTAATTTTATATTAAAAACTAAATTAATCACATGGAGAACAAGAACACCAGGCTGTGTCTGGGGAACTTCTCTGAAGAAAATAGCATCATTAAGCTGTATTTCTGGCTCTTAGTTTTACACCACGTGAGAAGTGAAGTACAGAAACAGTGTATACCACTCTATTCTGGATCACAATAAATAATGTTTACTGGGAGGTACTGAATACACAATAAAACAACTGCATACAGAAAGGCAAATGAATATGAGATGATGGAAAGGTGCAGGGAGCTGTGTGTTATTGCTTTATAAGAAGTAATTTCCCCCGGCACAATTTATAGGGAGCTTGTTATTAAATGAAATTACGGTATGTGTATGAGAGTATGGAGTTTGGATTCTGTGAGTATTTTCAGTCTAACATGATTGGCATCAGGCACAAGAGGCAGAGATAAGAAGGAAACAGACTGTTCATTAAAAACGGGATCTTCCTTTAGCAAGTATCTGGAATCAAGCCGAGGTCTGTATCAGTTATAAAGGTAAGAGTCTAAGCATTTGCTGTAACCCTATCTCCACATTGGTCGCTGACACATCTGCACGGTAATGCTTATCCCCTGTTCCGTGTAACCCTAACTCCACACTGGACGCTGACACGTCTGCACGGTAATGCTTATTCCCTATTCCGTGTAACCCTAACTCCACACTGGTAACGCTTATCCCCTGTTCCGTGTGGGCATGCGTCACGCACCTGCATGCGGTTCATGGCCTCTCGGATCTGGTCCAGGTGGTGGGCGGAGCTCAGGGCCTCGAGCCGGATGTCAGTCAGTTTGAGCTCCTTCTCTCGCAGCTCGTTCTTCAGCTGCATGATGATCTCGGCCTCCGCCTCTGTGCACTCGCACAGCCTGTGAGGGCGCACAGTTCCACCAAGCCACAAGGGGGCGAGCAAGCATAATACATATCTTAGGGCGCATCTCAAACTGCATACGTGCACAGTGCATACTGAATTTCGTTAGAAGCCTACTAGGATATGCACGTATCAGAAAAAAGCTAAAAACAGTTCAAATTTATTTTAAAAAGTCATTTGCGTCAACTTGTATAACAGTATTGTTTTCAACTTTACACTTCCTCCATCATCTTGAAAAAAATGAATGTGCAAGTGATCATCTTCACCACTCTGCTGGTCTTGTGGGGTGGTGCAGTGTCCACCATTTCTAGACATTTTGCATGCTGTGCATGTATGTGAATGCATGTATTGGGCTCTGCGTATGCAGGTAAACCTCCACATCACGAGTGAAGAAACAGGACTCACTCGAGGGCAGAGGGGGAGGACTTCAGCGGGCTGCTGCCGGTCTCCTCAGAGGCACCGAGCAGCTTCGGCGAGGTCAGGGGAGAGTCCGCCTGGTCCTCAGCGTCAGACTGGGGCGACGGCGGCTTGGCCGATTTCTTCTTGCTGAAGGCTTGCTTGAAGGAGCTGCGTAGCTGCAAGGGAAATGCGCGACAATAACCATCACGTAGTTCATTATTCAGCTGTTCAACCACCCATTGAGGACTTAAAACTGTAAGAAAGAGGACTAGAGAACAATTAGGGTCCCTTTCAACTGTTTATATTTTGTCTGTGGCCATTTTCTAATAAACGAAAACACAGTTGTGCTGAGTGCTGCTGAGCGTAGTTCCAATCCCTTTCAGTAGGGGGCGGCTGAGACTGCTCCCTCAGCCAGCCTTGTGTTTTCCTTGCGCTCTCCCCCAGCCCCCCCTCCATGCCCAGGCCACCCACCCAGCTCTTCTTCTTCTTCTTCTTGGCCTCGGCATCGGCGGCGCTGCCCATACTGGCGTGGCTATTGGCGCTGGTGGCACTGTTGATGCTGGACATGCTGTCTGAGGAGCGCTGTCGGCGGACCTGCAGATCTGGGGCGAGAAGCCGGTTGTGAGCAAACCCCTATTGATTCAAGGGGGACTACACCCTCAAGACCACTAACCACACACTGGACGCCATCAGAATATGCAGTGAGAGATCCAGGACTGATGACTGGTCTTCAGAAACCACTCACGATGCAAACAGGTCACCTATCTAGTAGTAGGCTGTCTTCTCTGGACACGGTACCTTGGTGCGGGTGGTCGGGCCCATTGAGTGCCACCTGGATGGCTGTCTGTGCATCTGAGTTCTGGGCCTTCAGTGCTTCGATGGTCTCCCTGAGTTCAGCCAGCTCGGACTCCTGAGGAAAGAGTCGGCCAATCACATCTCTCTGCTGAAGCTCTGTCGAGTTAAGAGGAGCCAACTGAGAGGACCGAATCCTTTAACTCCGGGATGTTTCACAGCTTTCAGTCACTTAACTCAAGTGTAGCACAAATATAACACTAATGTCATTTTTCAGACTGCATCTTTAACACCTGACAGCTACTTCAAAACAGGAAGCGAAGATGGCATCTCTTCCTGCAACATTGCTCCCTATTTTCCATGAAAGTGGCCATTTCCACGCCCGTCTGCCGCATTACCCTGTGAATGAATTAGCAACGGGGATTCAGAGAAGCAGTCGGAGTTGCGAGAGACGCCCCGAGTCAACACCCGGGCATGACGGACGCTTCGGTGAAGACGCCCCGCTGGAATCTCCTCCGTTTAATTCAGTGGGGATTACAGCTGACAACTCTTGTCAGCTTTATGTAGGGGATTTGTGAAAGCAGGCCGGAGCTCGTTTTAAGAGCCGCTTAAACGCATGCAGCCCCCATGATCACTGATTGAGAGTCCATCCGTTAAAGGCTCCAGAAGCTAAAACTCGCCATTTGCATTCGACTGCCGCAACAGCAGTTGACGCTGGTGCACATTCCTCTTCATGTGGGATTATACATTTCACATTTCTTCACTCGCTCATTTTCGAGGAAGCTCGAGAATCAGAGCTTAATAAAACGGGGAACCAAAGCTCCCAAGCTCAATCGGAAGGGCGACAGAGCCCATGGGGGAAAGCAGAGGCTTCTGGGAAACGCACCTTTTGCTCAGCGGTCATGGTGAGGCTCTGCAGACGGCCAGTCATGTTGCCGAGGCTCTTCTCGAAGGCGGCCACCAGGTGAGCCTAAGGGAGGAGGAGAGGCTCCGTCAGTCGGCATGGAGATGGCACGGCGCTCTGGTTCCGGCACCTTCCGCCACCCAGTAACCCAGTTCTCATGCTGATTGTCAAAGAGCATGTCTGAGTTCATAGAATGATTTCCCAGCGAAGAAGCCCGGGATTGCAAATATAAAACTGATCCAGAGGCGTGTTTCCGTTCCACATATATTATTGACGAAAAAATACATATTTCTTTCATGAAATAATTAGTAAATTCCCAACTAACGCAATAGTAAATACAATTCTTTGATTTTGTTAAAAGAAAAAAATGAAAGGTATATTATGTAAATATGCTAAACCACATCAATGTTTGACAATGAAAGTGAGTATTTCTGACATGTACGGAGATCTGAGGCATCTGAGCAACATCCAGCATCATCTGGACCTCACTGCCTGCATCGCTGTAGAAACAGGTGTCTGGTCCCCGGGTTAAGTGAAGCTGAATCCCTCCACAGCAGTGACACACATCAGCCTCCAGCTCACGGTACGGGGCCCAGAGACGAAAGAGAAACGAGCGAACATGCTAATGGCTCTGTAAGCCACAGATTTGCATTTCTTCAGTTAAAATAAACCCACTCTGGGCTTTGTAGTCAGTCGCTGTTTACGGCTCTGCAGGCTGTACACTTCTAACACTGATACAGACAGGCTTTCTGGAACAAATAGAGAGGGCCAAAGGGACAAAGAAATATCCGTTTAAAAAAAGGTAAATCTTTTTTGTTGCTCTGAGCTATTCAGTAACACTTTACTTGATGGGGCACAAATAGTATAGTATTATACTATTACTTATGTAGTAATTAACTACAAACTAAGTCTAAATTACATACTGATCTCATGTCAATTCACCATCAATGAATGATGACGTGTTTTATCAAGCAGTATTTGAGACCATATCTGTTAATTCTGTAAATCTCTATGAACTCCTGAAGGAACCACTGAAGGAACAAGTCATGAAAAACACAAGATAAATACTGATCTCATGTTTCTTCATCATTAATGAATCATGACCCAACTTTTATCTCAAGTGGCAACAATAGTTGTTCATGATTTGTACTTCAGTAGTAATTACTCCAGTAATTACTTAGTATTTGTGCCCCGTGAAGTAAAGTGTTACCAGCTATTCTGCTAATGTTGACTGTTACACATGCAATATTGCACATGGTGTTTATTAGCAGTTGCCTTACAGCAGATGGCCACCAGTCAAGGGGTTAGAACTTGAGCTTGGCTGGGCCAGAGAGCAAACCATGCTAACCAGAACCAGAACCATAAACAGAACCAGAACCAGAACTGTAACCGTTACCATTTGCACCATGCATTTCAGCTAGCATTGATCCATCGACCACTAAACCTGAGAAGATGGATTAGTGGAAGAGGCAGGAGAATGGGTAGATGCAGTGGAGAAGACGACTAAAGAGGAGGATGATGGAGAAGAAGGGGGGAGCTGGCAGTGGGGAGGGGGTTTGGGGTGATCCTTGCAGTTTATCTCTCCCCAGTAAGAACTGATGTCTAATTCTGTCATTCAGAAAACGCCGCTAATACAGACCCGCTTGCTGCTGGTTTTGTGTTGGCTTGACCCCCTGCTGATTCTAAGCTTCTAACTGGAAATAAATTAGCAGATAATTCATGGGCAGAGACCACACACCTGCCAGTACACGGGCATGTCTCCCCATTAAAGGCAAACCATTTTTATTTAAATCAATAACACCTTATAAGCAAGGCCTTGAAGTTTAAATGCCAGGCAGCTCATTTAGCCTTCAAACTGCCCATCCTGCGGAACAGCGGACCGTAAAAGATCTGCGTGAGGTGTAACTGGGGTGAACCAATCAGCCGCTTTGTATTCAAGAGGACCACCACGCGTCCCTTCAGCCAAGTGAGTATTTGCATCAGATGTGCTCTAAATATTAATGTCGTCTTCTAACAGCTTGAGCAGTGAATGTTTAGACTAAACAGTTCTCAGGGATAAATCAGTCCAAGTCTGAGCCAGAGGAAGAGCCTTATATTTTGTGTTACAGTGATAATATGAGGCTGTCAGACCCTACACCAGTGTGAATAATCAGTACTGCCGTATCATGACTGTTACTACAGTTCCCCTCACGTACCTTAGTGAAGGCATGTCACAGTAATTTTTACTCATAACCAGGCATGTTTTGGGAGTTTTTTATGGTGGGGGGCTGAAGGGGGGCATAATTCATATAGAAAGACCATCCTTATCATTCAACAATGATATGTTATGAATTAGAGAGTGATAGGGGAGGGGGCACTCCGGGGGCCAATCAGCTTTCAGCTGGGGCTGGTGCCCTACTCCCAGATACACTACTCCTCATAATACATGCAACATTCCTCAGGAGAGAGCATTGCATGGTAGACATCCCCAAACAGCTGCTCTCAAACTTAATCGCACCATTAAAGAAAGTCCAGACTTCTCTTTTGTCTGTAGTTTGGAAACACACCGTGAGCGTTCCTCTATGCAAAGTAAATGTCTTCATTAAAGTGTTAAAGACTTCACTTTATAAACAAAGCAAAGCTCTTTATCGCTGCAACACAGCCGCACGCAATCCCATCACCCTGTGCACCGCTGCATTACTCACTCAATCATGGGGGGACGGAGGAGGCGGGGCATGGTCATAGCAAAGAGGCGGGGGGGGCAGCTTTGCCCCCACATATTAGACTCGGCTAGCCTGAACATGTGTAGAGGAGTTAGCAATCCATAGGGCATTTCCTTTCAAATCAAACTGCCTGAATCCCTGCTGTTATAGGACAGAGGAGCCAATCAAAGGAGCCTCTCCTGTCATTTAGGCTTTCGGTGAAATGCTGCATCAGCAGCTGTGACCCGATTGCCTTTATACACGTCCACCTTAGCCGATAACAGGCCATGTTCCTTAAAGGGCCAGCACAGGAAAATCTGCAGTACAGGAGCGATGCATTAGGAAGCTGAAGGGGTCCACAGCGATCCCTGACTCACGTTGGATGACAGCTGGGAGGTCAGCTTGGCAACCTTCTCCTGTGAGGCGTCCAGCTCTCGGCGAAGCTTCCTGATTTGCTGTCGGCACAGGAATATTTGTCATTACATCGTAGAACCCAGTGACACAGACCAAAAGGCCAAAGATAAAAGGAAAATTCAATCATTTTTATCCATCCTGCCCAAAAGCATATGTTGTTTCCTTAAATAACATACCAGTAGTATACCATAGTAATGTACAAGTGGCATGGTGGGTTGTCCTTCACACCTGACTATAATATCGTTTCCTCACACCTCCAGGGCTGTGGGTTCAAATCTTGCCTCTGCTCTCTCTCTCTAGAGTTTGTGTGAGAGATACAGTAGGAACACTGGGCAGTTTTTGAACAATGTTGTTGGGCAGTCGCCAACCAGGTGAGACAAGCTCATCTTGATCTGGATTAATTCAAAAAGTTGCCCATTGCAGATCAAAGTTTTCCATCCATAAATCCACCCATTTTCTGAAACCACTTCCTGTTCAGGGTTGTGGGGGGTCTGGAGCCTATCCTGGAAGCTACAGGTACAAGGCAAGGAACAACCCAGGACAGGGCGCCAACCCATTGCAGGGCACACTCACACACCAATCACACCTACGAACAACTTAGCAACTCCAATTCACCTCAGCATGTTTTTAGACTGCGGCGCACCCAGAAGAAACCCCATGACAACGCGGGGAGAACTTGCAAACTCCTCACACATGGAACCCAGGTGGACCCAAGGTTCCAGAGGCATGAGGTGACAGTGCTAACCACAGTGACAGGAAAGTGCCCAGCAACACTGCTCAAAACAACACCGCTCCAAACACTGTGATGCGTATCATCACCCCAATTATGTGTACATCCTTGTGGCCTGTGATGACCTGATATCCCGCCTGGGGTAGGCTCTAGGAGGCCTTGACCATAACAAGTAGTTGGAAAATGGATGGATTGTTTGGGTGTTTCCATGTGTGAGTGTTAATTTGAGAGTCTACTGGCAGGATTACAAACCTCTACAAAAATGTTGCATTTACAAATGTCACTGTTTCTTTTTAAGCAGCCACTCAAGCTCCTTACCTCAGAGTGAGCCTTTTCTTCTGTCTGTGAAGGAAAAAAGAAATAATTAAATATACAAAGTATAAAATAGAGCATGTGGTGGGGAACGGTAATAAAAGAGCAATTAACGATAAAATAAAGATTAGAACCATAAACTCTGTGTACGCTATATATCTGCAGCCAGACCCTTTATCTGTGAGACGGGGTGATTACCAAATGAAAGCAGCCGTTCACAATGTGATCACAGGGAGGATAATATACAATGTTATAGCTATCATTTATACGTAATGGAGGTAAAGCTGGAGCATCTAACCTGCTGTTAAAGAGTGCATGAGGAAAAGGAGGAGGAGAAAGAGAAGAACAAGCAGGGGAAGGAATGGGAGCTGGACAGACGATAAAAGCAGGAGGCTGAGCAAGTGGATTATAAGGAATAGGAGGAGGAGAAGTGGGAGAAGAGAATAATGAGCTGGAGAAGGAAAGGAGCAGAAGAGGAGTAGCATGAGGAGAAGAAGCAAGAGACGGAGGAGAAAGCAGGAAGAGGAGAAGTGGGGGAAGGAAAAGAATGAGCAAGAGAAGGAACACAGGTAGAACAGAAGGAGGATAAAGTGGCAGAGCAGGAGGAGAGGAAGCAGGAGAAGGAGGAGGAGAAAGGTGACCACGTACTTCAAACAGCGTCCGGGCGAAGCGAGAAGTTGGCATGAACAATCTGTTGCATATTTAAAACCTTGTTCTACGTTCTACGTGACACCATGGTGAGCAGAATGTTTTTGCTGCAGCAGGCTCACATACACGGAGCGAATTACCGTATTGCAGCTAGTGTGTGAGTCAGTTCAACAAGGAAGATGACAGCTCTTTTTAAATAGAAGTTGCTCTTTTTATTAACACCTGCTATTGGTTTAATGCTAGAAACAGCACAGACAGGTTAGCCAACAGTTTTAACGACACTCGTGGTTACTCTTTAAAAAAACATAAATTCCACAGCAATCATTACATTGTTAAGACTTTTATAAATAGACGAATACACACTCTGAATAAATGAATGAATGAATGTTTACTTTTATATAGCACTTTCAAGATACCCAGAGCACTTCACAGAACCAGTGGGGAGCCAATGCAACCACCCACCACCATATTAATTTGCACTATTAAAGATACGAGCAGTGTGGCAGACAGCAGGCCTGAAATGGCACAATTAGTCCCCCTGACCATCCCTGCGGCACCACATTGTGGCAGCCAGTCACGGTGTCAGGGCTCATACGGGGTCGTGTCAGTGAAACGACGTCAATTCTCATGTGAGAATTCCATCTGAAGTATATGGCCAGCTGAAGAAGTAACAGAAAGCGGAGATGGCGCAGGAGGAGGAGCAGGCGAAGGAGGAAGAGGAGGAGGAAGAGGATAAGCAGGGGGTAAAAAGGAGGAGGAGGTGAATTTGAAGGAGTAAGATGTACAGGAGGAGGAGAGAAGGAGGGAGAGATGATATCTCATTTCAGGGGTATGTGTGCATTCCTCACACTCAGTGCTGCCTAAAGATGAGAAAGGAAAACGGTCCAGAAAGGAAACAGAGAATTCTGCACAGGCTGCATCTCCAAGGCAGGCAGCAGCGTGCGTGGACAGCCCTATTTCTCAATGATCTCCGCTTCATGGATTGAAACTGCAGAGAGCATCAACACTACGACGAAAAACTCTGCGCTCAGCACCGCTGCGGTCACCATGGTTACCGGCTAGTTCTGCAAGCGAGAGGCCAGAAGAGACTCACCGCGGAGTACAGGGATGAGGTGCTGGAGACCAGCGACAGGGAGGATCCATGGACTGCAGAGAGGACAGACAGGGGGGTGTTACTCTGATAGCACTTATCATGATGACAGGTCTGCCTCTCTGGGGCTCAGCCCCTCAAAGTGGCCCTCGCGTCCGGCATCTGGGCCATCCGCTCGCTCTTACTGCCTGTTCGGCACAAGGACAACGCAAGCATTACTGAGAGGGCATAAGAGACTGGAAGCCACAAAGCCAAGTGCTGAAACACATGTGATCCATTACAGCCTGCCCCTCCGGTGTAAATGTGGGTTTTCAGTAACGATGGGAGGCACATAAAGGGGTGGGGCCACAGGAGCACTGGCCCTAGCTGAAAGCTGATTGGCCCCCAGGGTGCTTCTTCCCTTGTCAATTGCCAATTCAATACATATCATTGGCTAAGGATTAGGCTGGCCCCTGTTTATAAAATATGGCTCCTTTTTTGCCCCTCATGTAAAAAAAAATCCTAGAATCAACCCTGTGTGGTGGGCAATGACTCACCGGCTGGATTCCAGGGCCCCGGAAGCGAAAAGCTGAGCCCGTGTAGGAGGGGAGCTGCCAGAGGTCGGCCTACCTTCCTCCATGCTGTCCCGGAAGGAGCCCGAGCGGCTCATGGCCCGTGGACGCTCCTCCAGGGAGGTGGCACTGCCACCCAGCGCGTGGGCCTCCCTGCACAGGTCGAAGGCCGAGTCCTGGGCTGGGATGCTGTTGGAGCGGCTCATGCTGGGTCCAGGGAGGGTGAACTTGGTCAGGTTGGTGGGACTCACTGTGGGAGCAGAGCGTATACAGTCATGCACAGTATAGCTTTTTAACCTTTCAGTGGCCAGAAAAATGCAAAACTTTCATAGACCGGAGGATCACACCCAACAGAAAAATAATATTACATTGTCGACATTGTCAACATCGCCGTCGTCACAGCAGAGGGACCGGAGAACCCACGCTGCCAGTTGCTATGCAACCATATGTTATGCAACTCACATTGTGTTTGCCACTGCAAGATGTTATTTTTTCCTTTTTACATCACTGATATTTTCATAGCGGCGGTCTCCGTTGACTCTCTTTTGTGGGTCGGCCACAAAAATCTTTACATCTGCTTGCTTTTTCATTTCGCGTACAATAGCCGGCTCATTGGTCGCAAAAAATGCACGGCTTGAAAATGAAAGGCCCCCCCAAAAACCCTGAGCGCTCCGCGGTGACCAATGCAAGACTCCTGGGGGGAGCCCTGGTGTAAAACCAACTGGCAGAAAGCCGTCCCAAACACTGGCCCAGCACGGCGACGGGAACCTTCTTGTGTCTCAGAGGGAGACCGCCGGGGGACACTTGTGATGAACTCACAGAGGTTGGAGTAGGTGAACTTGCTCACGGCGGAGGACGCCCCTGGTGGTGACAGAGGAGACTGGCTCCCCGTGTCCTGGAGGCCCCCGGTGGAGTGGGACCGCAGCCACTCCTTGCCCTCCTCGTTGCAGGCCTGCCGGGACGAGGGCGGGTGCCTGGCGGTGAAGCGGGATGGAACGTTAACGGCAGTGCAGGTGGCGGGAGCTCAGCCCTTCAGCACGCGGACGCCGATCGGCCGGTCGCCATGGTTACCAGTGAACCCCCCCCTCTGCTGCTGCTCCGCATTCAGCTGCCAGCGCAGGCCTGCGTGTTCTGACCCGGCCATGGCTGCAGTTTCTGCCTTTTGAGCGGCAGGTGCGGGCAGAGAAAAGGGGCACTGAACTCGGCTTTTGAATCGGCGGATCAGGGCTAAGAGGCTTCAGCGGTGGGAGCACTTGAGGGCAAATGACCCGGGTCACACGCTTCCTTTTATTTTTACAGTTTTTTCTACTCCGGATACCTTCAGCATATGGGTGTTGCTGGGGATACTTAAACCCCTGACAGAAAATCAGCTAAGGAGGTTAAAAAGCTGCAGAGCCAGTGATGGGAACACAGTGGCCCTCTTGGAGCCCAGATTAAAGGCGTTACATGGCCCTGACTGGACCAGAGGTCACGCCACAGGGGGGCGCCACCTGGGCTCATGTGCTCACAAAGGGGGAAATTAAAGAGAAAGCAGGGAGAGAGAAACTGTACGAGGTCACAGTACCTCAGGCCCTTCTTGGGCAGCGTGTTCCGGTCCAGAGGCATGCTGTAAAAATATAAGACACCAAACTAAAATTATATTGATTGAAACAACCAGCCAACAAGGCAGATGAAACACAGCACATAATCTAAATCTAAACTAAAATTTCCAGCCAATCAAAAACTGTACATCAAATTCCATCCACGGTGTATCAATGCATTGTGGGTAAATATGGAACTTCAAGACATGGCTCATGTTTGCCACTGAGGGGTGCTAAGGAGAGCTCAGACGGGCTCACTCACCCATCAGACAGTGTGGACTTGATGCTCCCGGCCCGCATCACCTTGGGCCCCGAAGCGTGGTGGCCGACCAGGTCGATGGACTCGGAGCTGGTGGGCAGACTCGTCATGCTCTGGTAGCTGAGTGTGTCCTTGCTGCCGGCAGAGGAACTGCTGAGGGCGGCCCAGGGCCGGCCACCGTGCACCAATGAGAGGCCGGAGGCGGGGCTGGAGGCCGGTGATTGGCTCAGGCCCAGGATGTCGCCAGAGCCCACCAGCTCGGGGGCCCTGCCGTACAGGGGGCTGCTGCCACCACTTTGCCCACCGGCGCTGCCCATGCTGCCTGTCCCCGAGGATGGTGAGTCCAAGCTGACTTGCCGTGCCAGTGTGCCGTGGGGGCTGCCCAACAGGGATGGGCACTTGCCCGAGTCAGGGGTTCCTGGAGAGCTGGCTTTGCTGCTGGCCTTGGCGGCAAACAACCTGGGAGGAGCGACACCAGTATCAGCACAGAGCCATGGGCTCTAAACACATTTAATGGTAATGAATGTGCACAGGCCTCCCGTCCAGGGTGAACCCCAGCTTTATGCTCCATGCTGCCTGGGACAGGATCCAGACCCCCAACCCCAAAGCAGCCCTGAGCAGCCCACATGGTCGGAAGATGGATGGATGTAAGTACACCTTATACCGCACAGACTGTATA
This sequence comes from Brevimyrus niger, assembly GCA_015164015.2. Taxonomy (NCBI): domain Eukaryota; kingdom Metazoa; phylum Chordata; class Actinopteri; order Osteoglossiformes; family Mormyridae; genus Brevimyrus; species Brevimyrus niger. The sequence goes on along the minus strand of JAABNY020000063.1, from coordinate 26,517,597 downwards.
AAGATGGTGTGCCACAACAAACCTAACCCAGGCCAATAAAAAAAAAAAAACTGCAAGCACTGCAACCTGATAAGGTCACACATCTCTGAAATAAAGGAACAATTACCTGCATCCTGAAGCAAAAAAGCCTGAAAAAATGCTCCACTCCCTGTCCTCTTTACTGAATTAGGTGGACAGAACTCAGAGAAGAATTACTGTACCTGTCATTTTACATTGACAATTGTCTCACAAGATGCTCTTACTGCATACAGTTACATCTAATTTCCACAGGGTGGCACTGTTATCTCGGCACAGGAAAGCAGTGCTCCTGGCCAGCTAACATGCGCCTTCTTTACTCCAATACTTTTAGTGCAGACAAATAAATGTATTCAGGCTGCTGACGGCTTGACTGAGCATCATGTCTGACGGCCTTATGAGCAACATGCAATTCTACTCACTTCAATTCCATTACAATTAGCCTGTCTTAAAGAGACAGTAACCAAAAAAAAAAACCATATCAACATGGAGGTTGTTTTATTCTTGCCTACTAAAGAGTAGAACCTGTAGAATCAGGGACAGACCTGCGGAAGGTGGGGGAAGCAATGTCGGGGTATTTGGAGCCTGGCTGGCGGAGGCCGGATTGGCCTGTGGAGGTGGGGCTGGACTTGGGCGACAGGCACGGGGTCTCAGGATCAGACACAGCCACTTTCTCCTTGTCTGTCTGGTTGATGGTGACGGGACTGGAGCGGCCAGATCCCACCTTCCCTCCCTCCCGCCGCTTGCCCGTGCCGGCTGACTTGCCACCCGGCCCAGGGCGACCAACAACAGTGCTGGTGGACGACTTGGCTGGACGGGGAAGAGAGCAGAACTGGGATGGTCCCCTGGTCACGCCGACACCCAGGAGTTCACTGTCGTCCTGTGGCTGCGACTCGTCCAGGCTGGTCTTGCGGACACCACCACCCGTCCCGTTGCCCTTCCCGAGGCCTGACGACTTGGGCAGCTTGCCCAGGGTGGCCGAGCTCCCGGCGAGCATGGCCCCGCCGGCAGTGACCAGCGTCCCCGGGGTTCCAGCCTTCTTGAACCCGAAGGAGCCACCAGCAGGGGGGCGGGCGAGACTGGTGGGGGGCTTCTTCCCCTCATCACCACTGCTCTTCCCCGCATCAGAGGGCGAGCGCTGGATGCTGGCGTTCTTGGGTGCAGCCTTGCCCTTCTCTGAGGCTTTTGCATCATCAGTCTTACCTGTTGGGTTAATCATCCAGATTGAGGTCATCGGGAGCTCAGCAAAATCGATGAATAATTCTGCGGTTAACGAGGTGGGGAGCACTTGACTGATCTATCACTAGCAAATGCATCGGGGATATCTGTGCTGGCATGGGACAACTCCACAAAGAGAATAAGGCTCAGGTTTACAGAAGCTTCCTTGTCACTGGGATAAAATTTCCCCCAAAGGCCAATCAGTCTACTCAGGGACACACCAAATCTCCACATACAGCACATTGACAGCATTCAACAGCCTCCACTTTGGTCACCTTCCCAAAAACAACAACAACAAATCACCAACATGCATCACTTCAAAGGAATAACAGACTTTCAGGAAAAAGCCTGTCATAATTCCTTTCAGCTCCAACAGCAGCAGAACGGAGGAGACAAGGCGTACCGATGCTTTTGAAGGTTCCAGTGGTGCCTTTAGTCCTGGGGGGCGTGATGCCCACCTGCGCAGTCATGCCTCTCCTCCAGGACCCCGTCTGGGACAAGGGGAGCCCCATCTTTTGCCCCGCACGCTCCACATCCTCATGCTTCCACTTGGAGGCGGGGTCAACGGCTGCCGATAGCTCCTCCTCTGCTACCTTCAGCTCCTCCCCCACAGGCCAGCCACCTCCCCCTCCACCAGCACTGCAGTTGACCTCTGCAGCCATGTGCTTGGGTTTGCCCACCTCAAATGACACATGCATTTGTATTACTGTGTTTGCAAACACTTTTCAAAGGTTTGAAATTTTTAAGTCATTTTCCAAAAATTTTCCCTCAATTAAGTCTATTAACTAACTAGCAAAATCTTTAGACGAATCCCGAAGCATCTCAGAATAACGCATATCATAAATGCACTCAAACAGCTTCGTAGCCTCTCTGTCCAGCCACGGCTCAAGCACAAGGTACAGTGCCCCCTGCTGGAGGTCCTCCTAGCACCTCTGGAGTCCCAGTAAAGCCGTGTTACGAAGCTCGTGGCAGATGTGCCCTTTCAAGCTTGCCTTTCACCCGCTCGTTTATGGGGAAGGAAAAATACATCGTTTTACTCTGACTTTGTCTTATCGTTTTTATCATGGTATTTAAAGGGCACATATTCTCAGCGGAGGCCCAGATGGAGCGATTGGCAGTAATTTTGTAATTTAATTTGCCACCCAGAGTAGGTATGCAGATTCCTTCACTCTTTTTCATCAGAGAAGGTGGTCTTCACCATCAGTAATGAGCGAGAACTGATTGGTGAGCACGCCAGGCTCAGCCAACAAACCAAGTTCAGATCCATCTGCGGGCCGAGCCCCACTCTTTGAAAATGACAGCCTCATTTTCCATCTGTCAGGACCAAATAGGGTCATTTTTTTCCCCACCAGTCTCTGATCGTCCAATTTCTTTTTCCATGTACCTCCAGAAATCAATTTTAATATTGCACCATTCTTAAGGGTACTTCTCTGACGTTTTCTAGCCATCCGAGTAAATGGATACCAAGAGTATTATGGCATGGTGATTACACTGACCGTACACCTTTGCTCAAAGATAGCGATTCGCTCCAGGACACGAGCAAACACATGGACACACATGTGCATGCAAACCCAGAAGAGCTTTACCTGGGGCTCCTTGCTCTTGCGGGGTGAGGCGGTGATGTCAGCGTAGGAAGAAGTATTTGGATCATCCGTGCTGATGTTGTCCAGTGTGTCGCTGAGTCCGCTGCTGACTGAGCTACTGTCGTCCCAACTGAATGGGGGGAGGGAGTGAAAGAAAGAAAGAGAGAGAGAGACGGATAGTGAAATGGGGATCTTATAGCCGGACCGGGGGAAAACAACTCACTAATCAATATGGAAGGATGACATCCTTCATTGGAGAAGACCATGACCCCTGGGGACGCAAGTCTGCCTCAAAAGACCATGATTTTCAGAGATAAAGGTTGACAAATAACCCCAGAGACCCCAAGGCTGTCTGAGGACAACAAGACTCCTGGAGATTCAAGTCTATATAAGAAGACTAAGGCGCAGTAGATCCGGCTCTGTCTGAGGAGACCAAAACTCTCATAGATCCTGGTCTGCCTGTGGACACCACAATCCCTGGAGATACAGATCTGCCTCATTCTCACATCACCCAAGCATGTGTGCATCCTGCCTAGAAGCTGGACGTGCTGGAAAGGTGTGCAGCTCCACTCACCGCCGCTCCCTCAGTGACCTGTCATCTGAGCCTTACACTGAGGTTGGTTGTCCCCTTCAGACCTTCCTCACGCCATACTGACCGGTGGCTACCATAGAGGGTCACTCGCGGGATTCCACCCTCGTAACTCGGCACTCGGACAATGGTAACAATCCTGATCTGTCAGCTGCATTTACCTGCTGAAAGGGACCTTCCATGGTCATGTGTACAGGATTTGCTGCAGATAAGAGATTGGCACAGGAGTGCACTCGCTCACACACACATGTACACGTCGTTCGCTTACGCCTAATGGGCCGAGATTCAGAGGAGGAGCTTGTCCACTCATCTGGGAATGAGAAGCCTGCCTGGCATTCCCCAAACCTCAAGCCATCCCCCCGAAACCCCGAGTAGGTCGTACAATGCAGCTTCCTCACTTCTCAAGACCCGCGAGCGCCGGTTCGATGAAGCCTGACAGCGGCAGCCTGACTCTGCAGCTCTGTGTCTCACGAGGACCCACAGACGCCGAACAAATCATTCCACCGCTGATGTTGAAAAACCTACATTTATAAGACATACATTTTTGACATAATACATTGACCTATATCTTGTCTTATAGTACAAATCGTACCCAAGTGACACACATAAGTAAGTCCCGTAGTTCACAGATCGAGTATCGGCAAACCTTCATATCCTCACCACCACCTCCTGCTCGTCCGTTATGGCATCCCAAAACCAGGTGGGGGCGGCAGACGCCAGCTGGACCACAAGTGATTTCAACCCCGCAGGGGACCCCAACACCCAAGAGAGTCTGCACGGGCGTCCGAGCTCCTCAAGCAAAGTGTGAAAAATTGTGACTGCTGGAATGAACAGGCACGGCGTGGGACAGCCAAAGCAGAACCGACAGCGATGCAGGCGTAGCTGCTGAGGACCCCTGTGATTCATCAGAACTGACATTATACTTGTTTTTCCTGCCCATATACTCTTTCATTTCAACTCAAAGCTGCAACATCAACAGAAGTGATTTCGTATCCCGTGGAACTCCCCGTCCTCCTGTCAAACAGCTGTGGCATCAGACAAATTCTCTCCTTTAAAACACATAACTCTGTAAAATAACTGAATCCCATTCTCAAAATATAACTTCATCTCTGCTAAGGCAGGGAATTCAAGCCATGGCAGAAGTTATGGGATGGATGTGACTCTCTAATACCCTCCTCTGGCGTCTTTGTACTGATAAGCCACATCTCAATCTGACAGCAGGTGAGTGAATTCTGGGAAAACTGACATTCAAACTCTGTTGTTGCAAAAGTCCCACTGGTTCTGCTGAAGCTACCATCTGCCCATCATTCTTTTTCATAAGCCACGCCACCACAAAGATGTAGGATGTGGACGCCGATACATGTAGTGCCGAAATGAAGTGCCGAATAGCTAAAACTGCAATTAATTTTTATGTGGCCAGTAAGCAACTGACAAATACATGCATAAGTCTGCAGCTTCCACGCAATCCAGGAAGTTGAGAATCTTAAAACCGATTTCTGTGTCATTTTCATCTCAGGCACGGCTAAGGGTTCTCCACTAGGGAACTCATAGGATTCAGACCTGGGGTTTCCATGGTAACTGCATCCGTCAGGTCACCGTGACATTCTGCCCATGTGTGTCCTTCTAAAACCACACTCACCTGAATCATGGGAAACGGCTTAAAGGCCCCCAAATGCACAGTGGGGCCGGGTCCTCTTAGGTGACAGATCTCCTCGGAGATGAGGCCCCCGGAGTAAAGCGCGGGTGTGTTATCAGGGGGAGGACAAGCTGTCGCTGTACAGGGTTACAGAAAGGGAGGCCCAGAGAAACTCCCCAACACTGAGAAGCCCCTCCAAGCTGGGCATCAGCCACATCACTTTGGGCTGCCAAGGGCCGCCCGATTTCATGGTATCCAAAGGACATCCTGAACATCAGCTTTGACGCTGTCAGCTGCCAAATTGAATCAATTAGCGCGTTTGATTTAATCGAGTGCTGAAACACCGCCAGCTTTGTGGCCGACAGGAGGGGGGGGGGGGGCGAAAAAGATCTTGCCCTCTTTTTTACAAAAACCACGAGGGGCACCCATTAAATCTTTATTTAACATAACCGGGTTTT
>JAABNY020000063.1:26484109-26496051 GCA_015164015.2 Brevimyrus niger | reverse complement strand
TGTTAAAAGCTTAAATTAGATCATCGGGGCCACTGTAAAACTGGTGTTAACAATGATAAAAAGAGAAAACAGCTTGCAACCTGTTTAGACACCTTGTGAAATTGTTGAAAAAATGTTATTTAACTGTACCTTCTAAAACTAATTTTTGTGTATTGTGTGATTTGTGTTTCTGTCATTAGACAAGAATGCATGCATGTGACAGATATGAAGAGACCCATTCAGACAGGCTCAGTTTTCAGCTGTAGACCCAGGAAATAAATGAGTGGCAAAGATAAATAATTCAGCACATTTTCCCCTGCAGGTGGCACCAGTCCGATAGCACCTCCCACACCAACCAGACACTGATCCAGTTTAATGACCTGATGAGTGATTTATTGGGGGGTTCATACAACAAACAGGTGGGCTTCTTATCTGAAACATAGGCGGGGATAAGAGAAGGCCTGAGTTCTGGGGTCAGTTTGGTCACCCAAGGGAAAAACACATGGACCTAAAGCTTTTTATCTGCTCACCCTGAGGTCCTGGAAGAGGCACCTGCTGCTGTTGGAGAAACTCCAGTCCACTGGTTGCTGCTTATCAGAATCAGCCAATTACAGTCAAATTACGGGCAGATGGACTGCCTGAACGTGGACTCGGCACATCGAGGGGGTACCCTGGACCCCACCTACCGAGACACCACCTTGTGGTCCAGACCCTTAATATTCAGAATCTCTGTCCAAAGCTCCACAATGAACAGTGCAGTCCTCTTCAGGACCCCCACTCCCAGATAGGCATTTTCAGAGAGAAGTGACATTAAATGGTTCTTTTTTGTTCATATAACAGAGAGCTGACAGGTCCCAATAAATCACGTCATGGGTTTCATCAATGTCAATGCGGCAACACAATGACGAAATACAATAGCGACCGTAATCTGAGAATGCAGTAAAAAAGCTTATTCCGTCAATGCAGTTTACAATATCAAAGCGGAAGCCACACGCCTATGAAGCTGTACGTGAAACCAAACAGAAATCTTAAGCCCCGGAGGTAATAAAGTGGGGATAAAAAGCTGCATTTACCATCAAAATCACACAACACAACTTCACACACACGTGTTGGGTATCACAGCTTTCCCCTGTTTGGTGATACACCCACTTTGCTGGGTTGGTGCACTACTGAGGCACCCCCCAGGGGTCACACACAGGTGCCACAGCCTCGCCTGCCCACCAGCTCATAGTTAAGACACACTTCTATGGAACCCCGATCGACACCCCCTCCCGATTACCATGCTGACGGGTCAAATCCCCCAGAAACACTACATCTCGCAGTGTGGCGACAAGCCTAAATCCACCGTAACAGAAGTATCTATGGCGGACCTGTAGGCGTCACCGAGTCCGGCGTAGGTGGAGGTGCAGTCGACTTTGGTGACAGGTGACACTTACGCAGCGAATGAGAGTGCAGGGCCTGCTCCAAGTCCCCCAACATGGTAAGAATCACCTCCTTGTCCAAATGAGCGGTACCTTCACGGGCACACCCATGTTCCTCCTCCCCCCACAGACTCCCGGTGCTGTCGAGGCCCGATGTGTGAGCCCCCGCCTCATCATCCGACCGGCTGCTGCTGCCCTCCTGGTCCGTGCCCTCGCCCACGCGGCCCCTTCGTCTGCCCACTAATAGTGGATGGGCCGAGGTGGCATGCCCAGCTGGTGGTCTCGCTGCTCGCGCCAACGGGGACTGCGAGCGGAAGAAGACGTTGGACAGGGACAGGGAGAGGGAGCGCGTCCGAGCCCTCTGCCGGGGGTCACCAAGGGCAGTGTCCGTGCCTCTCCTCCAGGCCTCCGGCTCTAGGGCGTCCCCCCTGGGCCGAGCCTCGTTCAGAAAGGTCAGGTTTGTGAGCGACTTTGGTTTGTAGAGCTTCTCGCGAGGCGGGGGCGTCCGCCTGTTGGTGGGGCTCCCACCCTGGAAGACGGAAAACTCTGCCACCTTCTTCATCCTCCTACTCTTCCTCTCTCTCTCTCTGGATCTTCGGGTTCCGGTTCCACTGCTCCACCTGTCCGCCGCTCACATCCTCTTCCGGACCACGCCGTGCCTCCTAACACTGGATCTCTCGCGTTCTGCACCGGCCGGCCGAGCTGCTCCTCACATGTGGGCGGGATCGGGCTCGGAGTCCGTCCGCCGCATTCTGCCGTCGCCCCGCCACACCTCCTGCCACCTGGTGCCGCGACACTGCGCTCCTCCGCCCCTCTCTTACTCCTCTCCTTGCTATCTCCTTCCCCTCAGCTTCTCAGCAGCCCAGTGAGCGGTGAGGGAGCTGATGAACGTGTCGTCTCCCTCACTCTCCCTCTCTCTCTTCCTGCCTCTCCCTCTCCCATCTCTCCCTCCCTCTCTCTCTCTCTTGCTCGTTTACACTTCTAAAGCTCAGCTGCTGTTTAATCTCCCTCCTGCTGAAGGCCTCTCCTGCGATCTTAGTGCCCCCCCTCTGTCTCACAGATCCCCTTTTGCCATACCTGCACCCCCCTGATATCCCTGCAGTTCGTCCTGAAGGCTCCCCACCCACTTTCTGGGCTCTCAGAGGGGGAGGGGTCACCCTAAGACTCGCTGTATCCATACTGCGGACAGAAGTATAGCGCATCATTTCATCCTGTTTGTGACTGCCCGTGACATCCAGGAGCTCCTCGATTGGCCTGCTATTCCTGAGATCCCATAGACCCAAACAAAGCCTGTGGATAGGAATTATAGGCCTGTAAGGTCTGCTTGTGTTGTAGTTTGCTGCTGAATGTTATTTTTTGGAAGGGTGGGGGGTTAGCTCTCTTGTATTCAGCAAGGCCGACAGCCACAGGAAGTAGTAAACAGCCATCTGAAAAGTCCATCCCTCATCCACCAACCATAGATGAGATTAGGAAGGCTGTTTTTGAACCCCTCTGAAAACACACAGGGGCTCTGGGATAATACCTCGAGGCTGCTGATCACCTAGCGATCACTATATCTAACCCGGTAAATGGGATCCCTTTTCTACGCATACCTTGCTATATGTTTATCAGGAAAAGACAGTCCTTCAGCCTAAATTCAGATTCTAGATTCAGTCCTGTACTAGGTTCAAATCCAACTTGACTCTGCCCACCACAAAAGGACCACATGCATGTGTAATTACAGCTTAGAAATATAAAAATAAGGACGAAAACAATGTCGTGCAACACTGCGTAAAAAAAATCCTGTGACTTTAACTAGCGCAAGCAGCACATGAAAGCATCCATTTAGGTCGTCCTGTTAAAGTTTCTGTTTGGTTTTCCAGATGCAAATTACAAGCACAACAAGACGTGCTAGGAGAAGAGAGTTTGGTTTTGCACCAATCCTCTGTGTTGTCTGTCTCGTGTTTAAGTAAAAGTCAATGCTTTCGCATGTTCTCTGTTAAGCATGCACACTGTAGGATGCCCGCCCTGAGCAACAGCGCATGACGCATAACTGAACAACCTCCTTAGTGGTAATCGCTAATGCTAATCACTAGTGCTATTCGCTAATGCTAATTGTAGTGCTAATCCAAGTCTTTCTGGAAAATCCCAGGGAGCAGCCTATCACTTAAATGCAGCCTTTCCTTAACTGCTCATAATGCCACCCCCACCTGCAGCAGGCTGCCTAAATCACCATCTGCCACCGCCTTGGCTCTCCGTCCTCATGCCGTCTCGCTCCTCCACGCAATGCACTGCTGGCACTCTCGGCAGAAAACAGAGAGGTCAGAGTGATGGATAGACCTAGACACCTAAAAACATCTGCCCCTGTGCAATCGTGGGAGAAACATCTGGATTTGACTTCTCATTGGACCCTTGACAGCCTTCCACTCTGAACCAATCAGTGACTTAATAGGAAATGGAACATCAGCTCTGGCTTCCAAAGCCTCATTTCTCCCATCTTCATCTGTGGCTCCTGTCCACTCCAGGACATTTTATTTGGCATTTTATTTATTTAGCAGATCTTCTTTCTTAAAGACAGCACACTTCCATTTTTTTTTCAGAGATAGCAGACTCTGAAAGGCCCTGGAATAATTGGGCGTTAAGGTACTTGCTCATTAGTCTAATGCTCAAATCACTCTGTCCTAAGCCACTGAGGGGTTTGGGGGGTCTGTCCTGTCCACCTCCATTACCTACCAGAGATCTCCTCCAGGCACTGTTTGGCTGTCTTGCTGTATACCAGGTCCTCCTTGGAGGGGCTGAGGCAGGGGTCAGTGGGGGCCACGCTGGCACAGTCATTCTCAGAGCAGGTCCTGCAGGGTCAAAAGTTCAATAGCTATAACAAGAAGACTCATGTGCACTACAAAACAGGGCACATTGATAATGTACTGATAACTATCAGGTAATCTACGGGTTAATGACTCGTCTCTTTATAATGCGGGCAATTCCGTGAAACCATAGGAATAACGTCGCCACGGGGAACTTCAATTTACCAAACCGCAGCGTTGCCACCTGGGTAATTCATGTACAGTAGAGAAAGTGCTCCATTGCACCGGTATGGATTTATCAGTGCGACGAAAATAACAGGATAAGGATGAGAGCCAAGTAGAGCCATATTTTAATTTCAGCACGTTGAGGACTATAAGCTTTGTCAGTGGCAAACAAAAGCCACATCCACAAACGTTTCCGCCAAGAGAATTCGAAGACGACATTGAGAAGAGGGTAATCTGACCTCTACTACAGCGAAATTCAACTGTAATGAAATAAATGCTCACGGTTACAAAGAGTGAACGACATGGGCAATCATGGGATTTTTTTAAGGTGCGGGGTATGAAAGGATATATAATTGATATAGAGGGGGCAAGCTTATCATTAGCCAATGATATGTTTCAAATTGGCGAGTGAAAGGGGAGGGGCACTCTGGAGACCAATCAGCTTTCAGCTGGGTCTAGTGGCCCTGCCCCCATAAACGAATGGTTTCCATGGAGTCAAAGTGACAGGATGTGGAAAGGATATTCTCAGCCTGCCCCTGTGGCACTGTGACGTACAGAGACAAGACCAGCAGCACAATAGAATAAAACGTTCCTGTTGCTGATGTGAAGATCACATTTTCATCAACCTGATCTCCTTGCTGGGCTGTTCAACGCACAGGGCAGCCCTAGGCCTCTGCTGCTCTTTAATATATTCCCAAACTCCTGAAACTCATGGCTGACACCAAAAAAAAAAAATCAATTTTCCTGTTTTTAGTGCCGCCAGCCAATCGCCGACACACAGCATCGCGGGAACAGGGAGAGCGCGTTGGATCGGCCGCATTACGTGGGCGTAATAACACGTCTGGGCTCGAGTTGCAGCAGCAGCTCCTCGGACTCTGACTCATCTCAACGTTGCCCATTGAAGAGCCACCAGACTGCCGAGTTCTACGCCGATCATTTATAGTGCGTCTGGCCCTTTAAGGAGGGAAAAACTGGCCAATCGGCAGGGTCTTCATGCCCAGATGTAACATGCACAGGATGGGCATTGTATTTGTATCTGAAGACACCATAACCAATATTAGTTCTGCCTCCCTTTCCTTTCTACTCCCTCCCACATTTCTCTCCACTCTGTTTTTTCTGCTTTTTTTCGTATCTGTCATAACTGAATTGTTAAATCCGCCAGGCACCTAATCAGACCATTCAGCATTGCATTGTTCAAGTCTCTGTTAACACCACTGCTGCCCCCTAGAGGCTCACCTGTATATGAAAGGCGCGACGGTGGCCGTGTTGGGATGGTTGTGCTGCTGCTGCTGTGGCAGCTGAACTGCACCGTTCCCGGGCATGGGCCCCCCGTTCAGGCCTAAGGCCGATGACGAGGACACCATGCTGGTGCGGCGCCCCCCTGGCCCTGCCAGTCCTCCCAGCGGCCGCGGCGTCTGGTAGGTCTGGCCTCCCTTGGCTGGTTTGCCTGTCTCGCCTTCACGGCCGATGATGGGCAGACTGGCTGGACAGGCAGCTGGCTTGGAGCCGCTTTGGGACACCTTGGTGCCCGGCTTGGGGATCCCACTGGATGCCGGAGGGATGCCCTCCTTCTTGACCGCCGAGGACTTCCCCCCCTTGGGGATGAGGCTGGCGATCTTCGAGTTCTTCTTGGGAGTATCAGCGGGCTGCTCCTTCTCCTCTCGGCTGGGGGTGCTGGCTCTGCTCTTGGGTCTGCTCTTGTCCTCTTTGTCTTTAGGCTGGACCAGAGCCTTGCTGCCGGAGGTCTTACTGGGGTTTTTCACCAGGGCAGACTTGAGGGGCTGCCTGGGGCTGCTGCAAGCAGAGGCCGGTCCCATCAGGCCCTCCTCTCCGTATTCCAGGATGATCTCCTCCTCCTGCAGGGGCATCTCGGCCATCGAACCGGGGCTGGGGTATGCTGCAGGTCGTGGCGACGGCCGCGTGTTGACCAGCTTGAACCTCTCAAGCATAGACCTTTGGACCCCGGCAGCCGCCTTTCCCACCTCGGCCAGTGGGGGCCTGAGACGGTCAGAGACGAGGCCGAGCATGGGGGTGGGGCTGGGGGCTGGTGGTGGTGTGGGGGAGGTGGCTGGGCTTGGCGTCTTGACTGCCAGCATGGAGGAGGTGGCACTGTGCTTCATGTTCATGGACTTGCTGCGCCAGGGCTTGCTGGTGCTGGGGGAGGGGATGGCAGAGACCAGCTGCTGCTCGTTGGTGCAGGCAGGCAGTGGGGGGCTCCCATTCATGCCGGGCAGCGTGATGGATGACACCGATTCTGAGAAAGAGCAAGACAGGAAGAGAGGGTCATCATTCATACGGAAGGGCCATCCATATCATTTGCTAATAATATTTATTAGCAGGTGAGTGACAGGAGGAAGGGCACTTAGGGGACCAATCAGCTGTCAGCTTAGACCAGTAACCTTGTGGTCCCGCCCCTATATACACCCCTACCGGCCTATGTTCTTATCCCACCTCTGGGGGTGTAAGAGCAATGGGGCACAAACGGCGCTTTCCGAATTTCTCCTCTGGTGCTAAGATCCCAGAGTTAACGGGGCCACCCAAGCACGAAATGAACAGGTTTTGGGGCAATCTCTAAATATCATGGGGCTCCCATACAGCTGGATGTGGGTGATTTGTGCCTCATTTTCACCGCTGAGCGGGGTGATTTGCCCCCCCCCCATTTATCCTAGGTTGTTCTATTTCATTTTTCACTGCCACTGCTGCCGGGCACGCTTCAGGGGAGATTGAGGTCTGTGTGTGAAACCATGCTCCCCATTTACTAAGCCCAGTGCATCCTGGGAGCTAAGACTCAACCACCATGGACTCAGGGACTCCAGAAACGTCCACATCACCCCGCTTACTATACAGTTTGCTGATGGACAGGGCAACGCTGCAGGATTCATTCCACCAGGGAAACAGTATGGCACTATGTTGACCGCATTCAGTGCAAACAGGGGCATCCAATCACCTAACAGCACCAGTTAAGTGGGAGAAGATGACAAAACCTCTATGAACAAAAAAATAAACTATATAATCCCTACTCATCCCACATCCCCAACCTCCAGATTCTCCAGCCCCCCTGACACTCTCTCCCTTCCTCTCCAAAAATCCAACCTTGCATGACTTATCTGACAGTCATCAGGTTCCCCAGATCCACGTCTGGGGCTGTCCTTTCACGTGCCACCAATATGTGGCGCTGCTTCAATTTTTCATGCAGTTTGTCCGGGGAAAACAAGCATGGAAAATAACATAACCCGTCAATGCAAAGGATTTATTTTTTATTCTTGAAACGATTTGATACCAGTGGTGTAACCTGTCCTCGCCTGCCTGGAAACTTCATGCTGGGTGATGTGTCAGGGCGGTACAGATGCTTACCAACTCCTCAACTGACATCAATAAGCACTTTGGCTGGGTAAAGAGGCCGGCATGACCCCACTAAATGCGATGAGCGTGTAACATTCGAACCGAATGGCAGAGCCCCCCCACCATCTATCCATATATCGTGTGGGGGGGGGTCACAAAGGTTCCCAACGCATTTAATGAGCAATGCCAATTTACACGGACGGTAGCCAGGCACTCAGGCACTGATCTGCCCGACTCATAGCTCCAGAGGAAAACCATGCTGGGTTTCCATGGTAACACATACTTTTTTTTATGCCACTCAGCACCTTGTCGGGGCAGCGGAATGTCACACCTCATGCCCCCCCCCCCACTCCGCCACTCCCACATATCTGCCACGTACTCAGCACATGCTGCATCTTCTGTCTGCTTTCCTCCGCTACAGCACACACTGACTGTCACATCTCCGTGCTCACAGCCTGACTGCCATCTCTCTGCAGTAACCACTACACATGTAACATCGTCTGCCTGACGTCTTTCATCTTTGTGTAAAATGTTCCTCTTGCTCACACCAGGAAGCCACTGCGAAGACACAGATCTGAATGCAAAAACAGAACAGCAGATTACTGCAGAACTGGGACTGTGATTTAGGGGCTGTTCACTTATATGTGAGATTGAATATTTCAGGCACCCCATCTTGGGCACATTGGAAACTGGAAAACAAAAATTTAATCTGGAAAATGCTGGAATAGTGTTGCTTTCTAAAATACCATCAAAGTACCGGATACCAGACAATGGTCAATGTCCAGTGGGGATGGGGGGGGTTGGGTGAGGCAGCCCTGCAATGGTAAGACTTCTTGCTGACTAATTTTACCACCGGCGAACAGCTGCATGGTAGATTTCCAGGACGTTGTGCATCATCCGCAGTTGTCAGGGAGCTGCTGTTAATTTGCAGAAGAATCCCAGAACTTCCAGAAGATGCAGGATGTCTGATATGCTTCATGAAGTCACTGTTGTTTATGTTTGGCATGCAAATATTTTTTTCAGTCTCAAATTCTGGGCCAATTTTTCTAAATTTGAATCGGGACAGGGACCCCCTACAGAGACAGTCCATCGTGCTTGGTGCCCGCCAGGGACACTTCCAATGGCAAGTTAGCATTAGCATTAAAAGCACGTGGTACCTCTTTCTGTCACAGAAGGTATGACTGTGTTTTGGGCTCCATTGTTTCTCACAGTGCTTAAAGGTCCACTGGGCCACTGCAGACCCGACATCTCGGCTGGTCTCATCGGTGCCGTGTCCCCCGACAGACCGTGGCAGACGTGCATGCACGCTTGTTATTTACGCCGCTCGTGGAGAAGACAGACAATCGGCAGGTTGTTCCAGGGACAGTGTGGCCATTCAGCAAATGTGGCCCCCCACCACAGGGAACCAGAGAGGCGATTGGAAGGGGGCGGGGCATGAGAGCACCGTAGCTCTGGGTTAAGCCGTAAATTGCCAAAAGGGAGCAGTACCGGGTATGCTGTATTCTCAAAGATTGGAGTCGTTTCTGTGGACACAACCATTTATCAAAGGGCAACACAAATATGGTTTTATTTTTTTTTGGGGGGGGGGTGAAAGGAGGGGGTGCTACACTGGCATGTAAATCCATCAGGCCAAAAGTGCCAAAGTAAATAAATAAATGCTGTACAATGAAAACGCCCTCGCGAATCGTAGACCATAGGGGGGCAACCTTGGCAGCGACGGGTGTGAGACGGCGTCCTTCTGGGAGCTGGGGAGTACATGTGGTGTGGACAGGAACCCTTTGGGGACTGAGGATGGGCCGGGAGGGGAGGGGGGTGATATTACCTCACCTCCCACATCCAGGATGGCATCGTTCTCAGCCTAAGGCAGGATGGCCTCAGCATAGCCCACCCCCCCCCTCCCCCTGGGCTCACAGAACAGGAGGCCATGGCTGAGGCACACAAGCACTGAGGCCCAAGGCCGGACTCCAGCCGGGCTAACCAGGGATGCAGCCCAGGGGCCACGACATTATTTCCTGTTTGCCACAACAGCATTTTATGCATTAATATCAGCCCAAGGCCCTAAGCTGAGGGGGGCCCAAAATATGTTAATGGTTGTTACAATACCATTTTATGCAATGACTTCAGCCCAGGGAGCCCCCTCCCTCCTAAATTGAGCTCCACCGAGGCCCCTCTTTCTATCGAGACGGCATGTTCTACTGTTACAGCCTCAGCCATTATGGACGGTCTGGTTTCTGATCATCCTGACCCGAGCTGTTTGCCAGCTGAGCCCCGAAGGTGCCCCACCTCTGTCGTTGCCGCTGGCGTACTGCAGAGGCTTGTTCTTGTCTATGCTGGTGAAGCTCTGACTGCGGCGGTTCAGGTTGGCCGCCCCGTGGGCTTTGCCGGTCCCGCCGCCAGCGGCAGGCACCCTGGGAGGCCCCGGTAGCCTGGGAAACAGACAAGGAGACGCACATGGGCATTAATGCGACAGCGGGCAAGTCAGGGCGCAGGGCACTGTTCTGTGTCAGGCCGAGGTGGACTGGGCAAGCGAGAAAATACTCCGACGGACATCAGGCGACGTTCCCATTCATCCTGGGCCATGGCTAGAATGAACAAAATGAAACGAAACACATATTCAAGCGTCCCTGTAAAGTGGTGCCTCCCCCATCCTCCCCGTCCTCCCCGTCCTCCCTGAATCTCCCCCAGCATGGATCTCAGTTGCTGTCAATTGAGTGAAAAACACAGCAGCAGGACTTACTTTAAATGATGCACAAAACATGATGTGACAAGATCAGGTTTGAGGAGACCTTTGGTAAAACTGATGGACCAGTGTGGGTAAAGGAGTTGGCAGCGGGATGTTGGGTTGGGTGCTCATGCTGAGTGGAGCTCAGTGCTCAGAACACTAAACGACATTCAAAAACAGCACTTAGACCCGATCTCTGACTGCCCCTTGCAACATCTCTACCTACTAAAGCTTCCCAACACCCCGAGAAAATCTTTATCTATGACTTCCCCTGCTCACGGTGGCAGATTCAGGGCCACAGCTGAACTGTCATAGTCTTTTACCACACATGTGGGGTGACTCACTGACTGTCCCTTTCACTGATCGGGGAAGCAGAGCAAGACAAGTCATCGCTAACTCTGAGTCGCCGTGACAACAGCCCACAGTTGCCACAGCCACACTTTCTGCACGTTGTCACCAGGAAAACGCAGCATCCGCACTCAGCCACATCGTTTGTCCTCGATGCAGAGGCGGCAGATCAACACCAAAGGCAAGAAGTGCATCTTGGGTGGATCATGCCAACCTCTGTGACGTTAATGCAGCATAAGCCTGTTAGATACCTCCTGTATCTGGATACTGTGGGCAAACCACTTCCTCTGCTCCTAAGTTCCCACTGCTCTGGACATGCAGAGCCTCTGCTCCTATGTTCATTCAGAGTTTACACAAGGACACTGGAGAAAACCCACGGCCTGGTCGATGGAGTCGGCGGACACTGACCGATGATTCGTAGAAGAGCTCAATCAATGCCTGGTAAGCAGAAAGGCATTCCAGGCTACGTCACGCGTCCCTGAACACATGTGATTTATTACATGTAAGTAGACTAAATATCATGGTCTGTCTGTGTCATTTTCTGAGGGTTAAAAAGAATTTCCCAGATGACAAGAAACATAAAAAACAGAAGCATAACAATCGGTGAAGAACACAAGAAAAGTATTCTGTTTGTAGTCATTACTCATTATCTGTTTATACAGAATTCACAGAAAAGAAGCATTTGTGCATTTCATCTTAATCTGCCTGGAGTCCTGAATTAATGGCTACCGTACAGGCCTGGCCTTGACCCAACATGGTAGAGAAAACACATAGCAGAACCTAGCATAGCATAGCATGGTGTGGCATCAAATATATACGTATGTCCCAAATAAGAACAAGATGGGATATGCAAATAAAATATGCAGGTACATTTGAATGAATAATCCAGTGTACCTGAAATTGGCAAGTAAAGCAACATTCTTTTCCTCCATAACATCCATTTTATTCTGTGTGTGTGTGTGTGTGTGTGTGTGTGTGTGTGTGTGTGTGTGTGTGTGTGCGATCAGGTTTACCTATCCTTATGGGGACACAATGACCCCATAATGTGATAAATATCCGTTTTTTTTTTCTTTTATGGGGACATTTCCTGGTCCCCATAAGGGAAAATTCTATTTTATAAAA
>JAABNY020000063.1:26441966-26456986 GCA_015164015.2 Brevimyrus niger | reverse complement strand
CATGTCGACCTGTTTATGCTCGAGCCCCTTAAACCTTCCGCTGCCAATCCCCCCCCCCCCCGCCCGTTCCCCCCCTTCCCCACCCTGCCCCGCCCCTTTGCGTGTTGTCAGCTTCTCAGTGTTCTTGCTTGGTTACTCATGTTGCTATAGCAACGGGAGGGTAAAGGGATGCTTCACCAGGCCGCTGAGTGCAAGCATGCAGCGCCCCCTGCAATCCCACAGTCTGGTAGCACCCGGTGATACGTCATGTGATCCAAGGAAGCTCTCATTTTCCTCATTTCATTCATTTTGTTATTATTATTATTTAATTTGCCAGTTTCTAATGGATGTATTTATAAACAGCCACTCATCCCGCTTATATTTTTAGAGTGAGTGCTCTGTAAAAAGATCACATATTTTTCACTGATTATTACACAAGCAAAAGCTATTAATAATGGACTATTAATGAAAGACCATAATACTATCTTTGAAAGAATCCGAGTAAACATTATCGGATTTGATTTAGTGATTTATACATTTTAGTTGTTTACTTAAAATATTTTAACTCTTCACCTCAGATGTACAAGCAGAATAAATGGATTATATGAGGTGAATATTTATTTGTTGTTCTCCCCATATTTGAGATATATGCTTCCTTTAAAAAGGAGATAGATGTCAGAGGTCCTGTTTTAATACTGCATGACCCTTTCGGTGTAGTGCACACACTGCTGAGATATTCTCATTTATATTCAGTAGATGCTGAAAGTGTTTTAAACTCTTAAACGTTTACATGCGATACACTGTACATAACTAAGATATACATTTTGATCCCTACAAGCAGTAACACTGCTGTAAAGTCTTTTAAATTCCCCCGATTCTCAAGGGACTCACTGGTACAGTCATCAGCCACCTCTGAGTGCCGTGTCCGTCTGTCCACGCTGAACGGCCGATTTCTGTTATGTCTTTGTTTGTGTTTTGTCTTTTGCTACCAACTGCCAAACCCCCCCCCCCCCCCCCCCCCCCTCCCTAGTCTCCTGCTCTCCAGTAACCCCAGGCTCACAGGCTGACACAGCACCCAGCAAAATGTGAGACTCCCCCAGAACTGGCGCGATGTCTCAGCGGGGCAGGGCAGGCAGGCACCAGCCCAGGCGTCAGTCTTTCCAGGGGCCACTGGAACCCAGGCTCCACCACTCAAAGACTGTCCTTCAGGGGACGCTGCCTTTTGGGACTCATACAAAACAGCGAACTGCAAGAATGTGATGCACAAACGCACACGCACTTAACATCCCCTCCGGACCAATACATCAAGAAGTTACTGATGATCCTCCACCTAAATTGCAGAAAATTAAATAATTAGCATGATTTCAGAAATCTTTCTGTCTGCAATTTTATTTCTGACATACGTAACCTCAGTCTGATAGTGATATGTCTGGCTGCATACAACAGACCCCCACTGCGTTCCAATAAATCTTAATTTAAGTCTGGGCCAAGAATCTAATTTGCGTAGGTCGTTTGTTTAATGACTTCATTTACCAAAGCTTAGCCGTACTCAACTGGATCATGAATACCACTGTAATTTACAGTGCAGCTCAGACATATACTACATGTATCCAGCAGGGGGAGCCAGCTTCTCACGATATGCTGTGCGAAAACAGATATTGAACTGAATTCATTTTCTCGACTGGCGCTGAGAAAAGAGAAGCTTAGTCATTCATAACTTGAAAGTGACTGGAAAGTAAAACAAATCATGGAAAATCGTAATGAAAAGCAGACGGCGCTTATTCCACTCTGACCAAACCCAATACTCTCTTGTGAAATACCTTGGAAGGAACTGCAGCGGAGAACCACACGACCCAGACGTGACCCCCCCAGCAGCAGGGGGTGCAGAGTTGTGACCCCCTGTCCAAAAGGCGCTGAGCCGAACACCGGGGCACCCTCCCCACCTCAACTTGACAAGAGACTCAAACTTCATTCTTCCTGGTTTGTTCAATAACCGCACTGGCTAGTATACTGATGGTACCCCCCAGGTCTAGGGAATGTGGGGGGTGTGGGTTTAGACTGCAGGGGATCCCTGCTCCACTCTCATGTTAGCAATCTGAACCACTGCTAAGGCTTAACATTTAACATATCTGAAGACAGACCCGAGCCAATCAGGCTTTGGAGAAAAACAGAACCAAATGCCCTGGACTATTGGTCTTCCACTGACACCACAATATCTTTGACCTCCATCTTTGGGGGGGTCTTTATGTATCCTCTTCTTTAAGCCATTTTTACACATGTCGCACCCTGCAGCATGAGGCAATCACCAGTTCAGCTCCCACTGTCCTTGCTGTTTATGTGACAGGACCAGTTGCCTTGTGCCATTTCTTAAGATGCCCCATATGACGGTAAAATTAGCCAGATGGGGGTACACATCTTCAGGAGCTGAAGGACACAGAGGGGTCATCCCGGAAACGTCAGGAGGTCAAGATGCAGAAAACAATATGTCCGCCACAATCAAATGAGGCTAATTCACCATGCAATTCTTTAAAGAGAGTTTTACTGCTGTTGTTTTGGAAAAAAATTATGTGCATAAATTGGCACATAGTTAATGATAGCACTAGGAAGGCTGGAGAGAGACGCAAAAATGCCAGATCAAACGGCAAAAACTTGGTCAAAGATGAAGAAGAAGAAAAATAAGTTCCAAGAACCCAACTCTCCACAGGGTTTTGGGCACCAAGCCGAGAACATGATTATTTTTATTTGTGAATTACCGGGGAACATGGTTAAGCTCCTGCATTATGGCTTTGTGGTGAAACAACAGCTGCTACAGTCTTCTCGGGCACCCTGGGCACTGTACCCAGAGCTACCAGCAGGGGGAGCCCTAGACCAAGCTGACACACTGGGAGAACTCAGCGCCTTCCATAGTGAGCCAGGACTCTAATCCCAAAGGCCCCACAGCTGCTTAAGTGCGGAGACAGTTTATCCTTCCTCATGGGGGGGGGGTTCACACTGGAAATGATGAGCATTTCCCCACAGCTTTGCACTAACATATACTTAAAATCATATCCTCTGGCCACTGTGCTGGCAGAGCAGCGCAGGAAACCATTACAATTCACTGTGTTTTACTGTGTTGTCAAGTCTGACCTTTTTCTTAGTGTTTATGTGGGGAAAAAAAATCCATGGCTACTTTAAGCGGGAGAAAAAGCACTTTAATACATGCCATTTATATGAATGTACCTCCTTTATACCTATGATTTGCTCATTTGTTCTCCAAGTCACACTGAGTCATGTGTGAGTCGTTCTGCTGTCATTTAAAATGAGACAGGAGGGGGCGCTGTAAAACATTCTAATGGGACACTATCAAAACCTACAGAGGGACTCAGTCACATGAGGCATCCACAAGAAATCCGGATAGCCCTCTTAGTCATGGGTGAATCACTGCGAGGGGTCTGGGCCCCACGGCACTCACACAGGGCTCTCATCTGGATCTGAAAGGCAGGTGAAGTAATGGAGTGCCCTTCCTGACAAGGACACCCAGACATTGCGCTCAATAGCTGATTTGTACCATGTGACATGATGCAGAGGGCCAATCCGGTGAAAGACCTGAGGCCACGGCCAATCAGGATTTCCTCCTGGGCCCCCTGCTCTATGGGACATCCTCTTAAAGCCGCGAGTCTCTCCCAGCTTTCCACCAGCCCATGAATAGCAGGGAAAAGGTAGGAAAACGCAGGAAAAAGGGGATTGTCAGCCAGGCTAGCCAAGGAGGTGAAAGGTGGTCATTCTCGTGCACCTGTTAGTAAGGAATGCTGGGTAAAACAGAGGAAAGACTCCATTCAATATTACGCCTTTCATTTTTTATGCATGTCAAAAATCATCGCTGCAAGAACAGCCCGGACCCTCGTGGACCTGGGCAGGCTGTCCCAGGCTCTGCTGCTAGTATATGACTTGCGAAAGCATAATATTCACTTGAAGGAACATAAACGCTCAGCCTGCAACATCAACAATAGCCATGAATCTGCCACGTTATAAAGGACGAGCCACCAGAAAAGGCTATAAGACACAACGTGATCTTAGAAGAGATCCTGTCAAGATGAAATGAAAGAAGTGTGTTTGAAAAGTGAGTCAGAGAGATCTCGCTCTGTCTGCTTTGAGATCTGAGGCCTTTGTCACCGAGCTGTAAATGTTAGTCTGTTAAAAGGCACTTCAGCCACCTCACATCCCACATAGGTTGATTAATTTTTGTAATCACAGCATTTCTTCTGGCAAGTTCAGTGTGAACCAGGGAGCCAGGTGGGCCTGACGGAATCCGACGGTATTTAAGATGCCTCAGTGCTCTCCGCACTCTGATGAATCCTGACGGATCAGCCTGACAGACAAGTTATATACGCCAGTTAGGAGACACCGCCACACTGTGGGGGGGGGGGGGGGGAAGGGGCAGTCATTCACACTCTAACCAGGCATCCTATACACATACGGTCACCTGACTCCACCAATAACCTACAGACCCCTTGTGTCCCCAAGCACTACCCTCCCCCGAAAGATTCTCTACTGTCACTTGTTTCAATCTTTCACACCGCTGAGAGTAGCAGGCCTACCTGTGATGTAAACATGCAAACCAGGCTGTAACTCTCCAGTCACCCAACACACCAAGGCCACCAAACACAGCACTATATACTACAAACCGACAGGGGCAGCGCTACAGAATTTAGGCCCCATTAAAGCGCATCATATTGGGCCCCCAACTTCAATAATGTTCACATTTTTTAGGGCCCCTTGGAGTCATCTACAGTACCCCCACAGCACCCTTTTGACTGATATTGCCACCAAAATGATCACAGGCATTGTGTCTATTTCACAATGGGCAGGTTCACTTCACTTATCAACACTGAAAAGAATGCAACTTCTTACCCAGCATCCTTTGGACAGACAGTGCACAGTCGGCTTCCAGTCCTCTTCTGTGCTGCTATGCTGTCTTTTCTGGGTCATGCTCAGTGCAGCAACCCCCCCCCCAGCATGAAGATGGCCCAGATCTCTAAACCGACCTCTTTCATCGAGAGAACCCACAACAATATGATGGCAGGGAGCCTGCTGAGGTCATCTCTTGAGTTCCTTTTCCCACTCATCCCGCAAACTTGACTTGGAATTCTCGCGACCCCCCCCTCGGGACTCGCCCCCCTGTGCTTGCCACAGTTCCTCGGGCGACCGAAGCAACGAGAGGGAAAAACGCATCAGTTCAATCACCGAGCAAACCGTCACTCTGACTGGTGATGAGACCATGCGTACGTCCGGTGCCTGGGACCGAGAGCCCAGAAGGGGGCTTTTCACAGGACGGGACGGGCCAGCCAGCAAAGGGGGGGGGGGGGGGATCAAAGGAGCCCTTTTCAAAGTGTTCGGTGAGGCAGAGAACACTTTAAGACTCGGCAGAAGCAGCGAGGTAATTATTCAAAATGTCCAGTTAATCTCGAAAGAGGGATTCACGGCAGGGCGACACATTGAAGGCAGAAGCCCACCCTCCCCATCGCTATGAGAGTTACCCCCCTTCGATGCTATGGTGAGATTTAAAACAGGCAGGGCCTGATATCCAAGTCGAATGTCTGTGACACACCAGCTGAAAGAAGCTGCAAACATATTGACAAATTAATGTCACCTCTTACCTCTGGGTAAACCGTGGTTCAATCCCAATGATTCCCAAAAGTATGACTCCCACAAGAATTAAAAAAAGAGGGGCAGAAGAGTTAAAGTATTTAAAGAATAATACGAAGTTTGTGCAGCAGTATCTCTCCGGACCGTGGGCGGATTTAAAGTCAGACGGCTGAGAATGATGCTACAGACTGCCGTAAGCGACCACGAACACAGACATCTAAGCCCTCCTGTCAGAGAGTGCGCATCTGACACTGTGCAGACCGCCAAGGTCCTTACCGCAGCCCAGGCAGCTTGAACACTCTGGGGTCAAGCTTTTTTCCCCCCTTACCAGTAAAAATAATGCTTGGGCTGAATCAGCACGATGACCTCGTGAAGTCAGACATTACCGCACCAATGCAGAGTGTTCAGATCTGTGCAGCCGCTAACATCTTGACACTTGACGAACGTTTCCTCACAAAGTTGGAATAACAGTGAAGCTGGAGAGCAGGGTGTAACTTTGATGCTTAAAAGGCAGAAATGCTGGGGAGGGAAGCTGAAGCTAGCAGTCTTTCATTGAATGTGCCAGAAAAGGGAATGTTTAGAAACCCTAGTTCTCACAATGATAAATCAAGGGCATGGGTTTGATTAAAATGTTGGTAAGGACCAGATCACCCCCGAACCCTCTGTCTCCATATACACATGGGGGAACCCCAAAATACTGGTAGCAACATGTCTCAACCACCCATGCCTAAATCTACACCCTTGTGATATGGTTAGGGTTAGGATTAGAGTTAGGGTTAGGCTGCATCAACTAGGCAACAACAATATTCATTCATCCATCTATCCATCCATACAATCATTCATTCATCTATGCATCCATCCATTCATCCAGCCACCTAATTACTTATTGTTGTGGGTGCACAACAGCAAAAGCCTTTTATTTATATGAAGACAGAAAACTATATATTCTGATGGGGGATAAAATCTAAAAAAAACTCAGATTAGGCAAAAGAAACTATGTAAGACAAATGTTCCCCCCTTTAAAAATGTAACAAGGGTTTTAAAAAAGCAGTTAAAGTGAATAAAATTACAATGAAATGGCTGCCAGGACTTCACGCGGAGACTAACAGCAGCGTGTACCCGTGAAAGCAGCTCCGCCTCTCGGGCCGACCTGTCAGAATAAAGGCGCACAAATCTGGTGGCGTGGGATGGGGTCGCTTGCCTCACCAGTCCGCACATCAAAGTCCCTAAAGCATATGCTGCTGCATCTGTAAGCCCGTCAGCATTCGTCTTTATCACACTTTAACGTACTCGACCGCTTCCAGAGGGGTGGCTACATCCATTAAATGGAAAGGAAGGCTCATGAGCGCCACCTCCAGGTGAGGAAGATTCATGACCGCAAACGACCAGCACTAAATTTTGCCCCCAACTCCCCAACACAATGCCAACCCCTACTACCTTATTTTGTGGGCCCATTCACAACAAAGCTCACGGGTCTGAAAGTCAAATCCACATGGCCAGCACCTCCTGGTGTCTTCCAATCATGTGGTGAGGTCAGACAGGCCCAGAGGACTGAATCAGTATTTACTGTCTGGCTCGACGATTAAAAAATTTATCAGCCCTGCAGAGGCTGCTGTTACCTTTATTAGAACTGTGCAGTACTGCTACAATAAAATATATTAAGAAATAACGCTTTCGCAACAAAGGAAATATTTTAAATTAAAAATGCATAAGGAGGGCTCCCCCTACTGTTTATGGAATGTAGGAGAAATGGTCGCCGGAGGTGTGGGAGGTATGGATAACTTTACGCATTCCTCTTTCGTTTGCTGGGCTTATTTCTAAGTAAATGACAGTCTCTCTGAGTGGAATGTGGGGCACGTGGAGAAGGGGGTGGGACGGGGAAGGAGGGGGGGGTACGGGGCTGTTAATGCCTCATTGTTCCCCGGGATGCTATGTCTCGTCTCTTTATGGCATTTCCTTGGTTGGGGGGGCTGGACCGGCGCGGGGGCATGCCAGCACAGTGCCCAGATGACTTTATTACGGATAGACTGAAGCCGATGATTCACCCCCCCCCCCTTTTCCTCAGTGCCCGTCAGGCTGAGGAAACCCAATAAAATAGTGCTGGATCTCTGAAGCCCGACGCGCCTGGACGTTCATGAAGCTGGGGAGAAGATGATGAGGAGAACAGGTGTGCGGACACAGGCACCATCAGATATAATAAAGGCGGCCCCCGGGCAGAAGGCGACCCCTCCAGCAAGCGCGCTAACGGAGAGCGACCAGGGTAATACGAGACTCCTAAAAACCTGCAATCGCTTTTCCAGCGTTGATTTTTCCGAAGGGTAAAGGAGCCCATCTTCTCATATAGGTTCCTGATTTAGGACTAACTATACACCTCTGGACAGAGAGAGGGATGAAACTAAAGCCGTCCTGCACTCAGGACATTTAAATGTGCTTTTAAACACACTCTGGACAGGCCCCCTCTCCACCCCCCACCCATAACTCTCAGTAGCGTTTTGCAGTCTCTTATCTGCTAGTACTTCAGTAAGATTTACTCACGCTATAAAGATACAACAAAGAGCGACTGTTTGCAAACTGGACACCGATATTTGGATACTGGAATTCGCCTCTCATAATGTATGTTGCAGGCTGTGCGACGGAGATGCAATAGCTCCGGGCGTTTCGTTGATGCAAGGGGAATTGTGACAAGCTGGAAAGGATTAGCGGTGCCTAAGCTTGAGCCAGGTTCGGCCGAGCGGGATCGGGGATGCTGCGGATGGGGCACGTACCGGCGGGGCCTGCTTCGGTGAGGGGCTGGCCCAGTTTGATCCTGAGTGGCTCCGGATCATAAATGATGGCGTGGGTGTAGCGGCGGAGATTATCGGTAATTAGCGTGGCACCTATTCAGATCAATGACTAGAAAAGTGGAAAATAACCACCGGCAATGGTGGCTGGAAAGCGGTCACGTAGCGGTCACAAAGCGGTCACGTAGCGGTCACGTAGCGGTCACAAAGCGGTCACGGTGTGAAGCAGTGTCTCGCCCTGAGGCTGTTTCAGCAACACCAGGTCCAGGGGATTTCAGGCTGCAGCAGAAGAAAGGATCTGTGAGCCAAATTAAAAGTTTATTCTTTTTAAAAACTTTTTTTCTTTCCTTTCCTCGGCACACAGGTCCATGACCTGCACATAAAACAACCAGCCATCTGCACACACATCTGTGCACAAACACACCAGCCATCTTTCCTAAACAACATGCTGAACATTCCTATTAACTGGGCGTTTTGAACGCCTGGTCCAGTAAACATGTAACCCTCAAATCAATCTGACACCAATTAAATAAGTTAAATAAATACATGTTACACTCATTCATGTAAATGCCTTGCTGGAAGCCTGTTTTCCTTATCTGGCTGAATGCACACAACAACCCAAAAACTTAACAATGCTTCGCAACATTGATACTATTAAATCTCTTTTTGGATTAAATTATGAGTCATTTTGCCCATCTAAATTGCAGTCCAAGGGAATGCTTTGTAGATGAAACTGCAGCCTCAAAGAAAGGTTTTAAATCTAGCTGAAACTGAACCCCAACGGTTCCTGTGGTGCATGTCAGTAAATCCTTCCCAATGGGAAGAAAATGATATTTTGCTGAAGTTGGAAATGCCCACATGACCACAAGTCTGTCTTTGCCCTTTTTCTCCACGTTGAGGAAACGGGAGCATTTGAGATTTGTGACATTTGTGGGATAGAGCTGGCGGCAGCTGTCTGTTCTGGGTCTCGTGTGAGAGGCCCCCAGCTATGGGGTAACGGGAACAGCCTGTCCGGGAAGGGGGGCTACGCCCCCCGTTTTACGGAGTTTGGCGGCCCACCTGCACCACAGACCCCATGCACGCAGGTCCTTCCTCTCCCACTAGATCCATGGGCCTCTCCTGTTTGCGTGCCTGTCCCAATACTCACGGAAAATGCCTTCCTCTACTGAATGATTCACAGCCAGTCCAGGTCAAACCCTGAACCGGCGACGGCTGCGGCGAGTGGCCAACTCAGCTCAGGGACCTTTGATCTTTATAGCACCTGCAAAGTCGATGTTAACTCCTCTGCGCTTTACCATGATTCACAACCTACAGGCAGGCCAATGGAGGTAGTGACAGCACCTACACCACAAATATATATTAATATGAATAAATCAATAAATGTACTGTACAAGCAACATTTGACTTGGACCATGCAGTGAGTTTGTACATTATTTCAGTTAGTCTTATTAAAACCATTTTTAATTTATTTCAATCCAAAGCAGGGGGGGGGGGGTTGCTTTCCTCTCTTGATTTCCGTGATGCTGAGCAGACAGACTGCTGTGTCTCAGGTTTGCTGCTGGTCCCCAGTTAATATTGCCTCTGTCATACAAAGTGGGACTTTGAAAGCATGAGAACGGCCTTCAGGATGTTTCCAGGTGGAATTTTTAAAGACTAAGAAATTTTGAGAGTCCTATAATGATAATTTTCATTGTTTATTAATCTGTTGATTTTTGAAGTATTGAAATAATTACTGATTATTTCTCAGAGCACTGGTATCCTGCAGTTTGGTTACATTGTATTGGAATGGTCACTGAAATTGACTGAATATGGCAGAAACAGCCCCACCTAGAATATTTTTCATCACTGCCCCCCCTCCCCGTGGTACAGACTAACTTACAGGTGTGGGGAGTCTGTTATGTTTTATTGGATGCCTGGCAGCACATTTCAAAATCACAATATAGTCTGACTTAAAATGCAAGCGTAGTAACACCATTGACCCACAAGAAGGCCAGTTACAGTGCGCGCCCCCCCCCCCGCTTCTCCCTTAGGCTACAGAAAGAACCACAGGAGAGTCGCACAATTGGCCGCACTTCTTGGCCTCCTCTGGCCAGATTCACGCAGCTGTGAGGGTGAAGTTCCCCATCCTTCTCACATGGAAGCAGACACTGCCTCCGCATCGGCTCCACCAGCACGAGTTGAGCATGCCTGCCCAGACAGCTCATTCAGCACATGTGGAAGAACTTTCCCCAAAAAACAAACGAGTGTTACACGTGCGGTACCCCCACGCAGTCCTGTCGTCACAAGAGAAACACCTTCTAGAAGCAGGAAGATAAATAAACCTCAGGGACAAAGCCTGGAATCGAGAACGTTCACAGGAAGTAGGAGAACAAGCAGTCAAGCATGGAAACCGCACAGATGCATGCAGAAGGGGGACGCCAGCAAAGACAATCATTTCTTTGAGAACATAGTTTTGCCCATAATATTAATAGATAGTTTTGCCCATAATAATCTTAACAGCTGTATCTCTCCCACCATTAATGTAGAGTACTAATAATTTTAACTCTTAGTGTATGACTCAAGCAGCCAGCTGTTTGGCCAGTGCAGGAAACAGCACGTGTCAACATCTGCCCAACAGCGGTTGAGTATTGAGCGGCACTTCTAAACCTCTCAGCCAATCAGAAGTCAGCGTGTCATGTGACCTGCATGTTTATTTGTGCATCCTTATTCACCCGCAAAGTCAGGCACACGGGTTCAACTTTGCGCCCCTCCTGGATCTGTCAGACTTTGCAGAAAAGATGCTGTTGTACCTGATATTAGATGCCAGTAATAAGCTGTGACATCAGCCTTAATTAAATAGCCCTTGTAGTTAATCGCCTGTAATACGCTCAGCACAGCTTCTCAGTTGCTGTGTTTATATGTGGCTTTGGGGATCTGCTCATTCTGCCGTCATGCAAACGCACAGCCATAATTAAGAGCAATAATAATAATAACAATAATGGGCTTCCTATGTGGGTGCTGTTTTCAGTGTGTACTGTATGGAAGCAGCATTCTGAGTGAAACAGTGGAGTAGTACTTTCAGTGGCGCTGACAGACCATCCTTAATACCCCCTTGGGCAGTAGTATTCAAACATTTTTTTTGACAGGGACTGATATATTTATCCTAGTTACACCCACACCCACAGACCCCAAATAAACTTTACCTTGCATCTCAACGGGAAAGATATACCTGTTTTCCTGTTAATAGCTTATCAAAGTCTGTGGACATTTTTGACACTGCAAGTCTCCTTTTTTAATATTTCCAAAGGCTGTAATTTCGAAATTGGTCTGTCCTCACCTCAAACCCCCCACACAATTATCATTTTTTTCCCCTCACCCCTTGCAATTCCTTCGAACCCCTATCTCTATCTATCTATCTATCTATCTATCTATCTATCTATCTATCTATCTATCTATCCGTCATCCATCAAATCACAACAAGTCTTTCAGAGGTATGTAGACACCAATCGGTACCACCAACAATTTTGTGATGAAGCAGTCATTCAAACCAAGCTCCTACCTGCCCATTACAGCTAGTGGAGATGCATGCACTGAACAGGAAAGGGCTGGTACTCCTTCAGCCAGCTGACTGTCGACTGAGCCCAGGGCTGGCAGCGATGGGCCAACACCGTGTGCCGACTGTCAGCTATATGGACGCATCGGGAGAATATTCATCACTAGGCTGTTGGCACCTGTCTGGGTATTTTGGTTAGAACAGAAGGTTCTGATGCTTGGGGGAGGGAGGGGCTGTTTCACAAGACTTAAGATGGACAGATGCCCTGAGCCTAGCCGAGTCCTGTCACCTTATTATTTTTTTATATAGCTCCTCTAAGCTCCTTCTGTTCACATGACCCATGCCGCACTCTCCCTGGATCTCCCAGGGTGGATTTCCGACAGCCTCCCCACCGCTCCTGCTCCTCCTCTTGCTTGTGGGTGTGCAAAGCCACCCCTTTGTGTGGGGCGGAGGGGGGGGGGGAGGGACCTGGCTGCATGCTCCACCATTGGTGGTGTAACACATACTGAACGGCGGCGTGTCCCGCAGAAGAGCATGCTGGGATCACCGCCACAGTGAGAATAAGAGAAGACGGACATAACCTATATTTCCATGGGGATGGTGAGTGACAGTGTCAGCTATGATAATGCAATATTATATGGAACACAAGTTTTTCCACGTGTTAAAAATGGATACTATATTTAATGTGGCAGGATAGTTGTATATACAGGTTGTTTCATAACCCAGATCGAAAGTACTGGGCCATAAAACCCGCAGAAGAGCTCTGGAGAGCAGAACACTCTCCTGAAGTCATGTGACAAGTGCATGGCGGGCAGACGGCTAAACTGTAACCCGTGAGCAGCAAAGAAAAGCACCCCTTATCGTAAGCGGAGATAAGGGGACCTCTCCAATTCACAAAGAGGCACACTCCCATTCCCTTGAGCTTTAGGAGATTTGTGAGAGATTTTCTCCACTACGCGCCGAAGGGTCACGGGTTCAAATTCAAGCAGCAACGCGACTGAAGCAGACTGCAGGGCCTGCACGTTTCACCCGCGTGAACGGGCCTCAAAACGAGCGTGGAAATCACTGTGAAAACAGTGTGTCAAAACGAGCAACAGTCTAAGCTGTTAGTAGATGTTAAAAGGCATTAAATGTCTCGGGTCAGGCCCTAAAGAAAGCACACCTGAGTCCCAGAGAAACCACAAAGTCCGATCCCGGT
Source organism: Brevimyrus niger (assembly GCA_015164015.2). NCBI lineage: Eukaryota > Metazoa > Chordata > Actinopteri > Osteoglossiformes > Mormyridae > Brevimyrus > Brevimyrus niger. The sequence goes on along the minus strand of JAABNY020000063.1, from coordinate 26,443,872 downwards.
GTTTTTCTCCCTTTTTTCAATCCGAAAAAAAAAAAGCCTGGAAGAAAAAAAAAAACCTCATTCCAGGTTATCAGCAAAAATCATATCTGGAAAAGATAAATACAGCTGTTTTCATTTCTTTTTCAACCTTTCAAGTAGCGGATAAGGGCAGTCTAACAAGTGAGACTTCAAAGAGGGACCCCTTGAATAGGCGTATGGATACTTATGGACCCCGGCCAATAGCAGCTGCGATCGCAGTTCAGGCTGCGTCGAGATGCTCGCACCTGCGTGCGTGCAGACCCACATACGCGCTCGTATCCCAGTGCAGGTTGGGGTACACACAGCTGCACACTCAAAGAGCACATCAATTATAAGGCACTGTATATCTGGCTACAGTTCAAGTTTAAGACTCCGGCAAGACACTGAGCCACAAGACCAGACTGTACACGGGGAATAGCCCCTCGACTGCCTTGCAGATGCACGTTTGGAACTGCTTCATTTCAGTCTAATACGGGTCTAACAAGGGGATTTTCCCGTGGTTGTCTGTCATTCATCTCATCCGTAATACCTAAGTATTGTGGTGCAATTTTTGGAACCCTTCATATATACTGGAAAGCCCACACCTGACAAGAAATGCATTGCAACATGGGGGGGGGGGATTGAACGACAGCCTGGATTCACTTATATCCTTTTAAAAAAAAGTGACACTTCATGGAGAAATTCAGTATTGGATTTAGACCAGTGCTGATTGGTTAATATTCTCCCTTATGTGAATGAAGTCACATGCCCGATGAAGCGGAGAAGACAGAAGAGGCGTTTGTGCTGCAGAAAGGATTGAGCAGTACACACACATCCTCCTTGGTTTTATTTGATAATACAGTAGCAGCTACAGGTCATTACCACATATCAAAAGTCTGCAGATCACATTTGATGGCAGTTCTGGCCCACAATCCTTCTCAGTGTCCCATTACAGGAGATAGGAGACTAAAGTTTCCAGCAAAAGCTGCTTTGGTCATGACGGCTTACTGCTGGAGTTTTTTTCCTCCACTGGAATCGAGATATAAAATCCCCTATTCTTTAAAAGTCTTTAATCAGACAAAAAGGGATTTTTATAGTGCTTTGACTTGTCTGGTCTTAGCATGCACGACCAAGTAAGCCTTAGTCTTAGACAATGCTGGAAAAATCATCATCTTCAGAGGGGAGGCAAAATATCTGTACTTTAAGGTACAGAGCCAGAGGCACAAAGGCTCACAGTGCCCAAGAACAGCTGACGAGGCGATCAGAGATGTCAAAATAACAAATGAAATAACGATAAAGCAGGTGCATCATTAACCCATACTGACAAGACACCGGGGACCAAGCAAACAAGAGACAGCTGCATTGTTTCCAACTGTATCAGTGCCGTTCATTGTCTACAGTGTGCAGAAAGTTCAACCAGGAGCCTAATATACCAAAACTGAACATCTGCTCTCTTGTGTCAAAGCCCCAGTTCTGGAAGCCGTTCACCCACATGGCGTTTGTTTATATGGGCTAACATGCACCCAGGTGCCCCGGATGATGGCCCCTTTGGCTGGCTGCGTACTAACTCGTCACTCGTTCCTTCGGCCGGGTCAATGTCCTCAGGCAGGTGACCTTCATCCCGCTCTATTAGAACCAGCTGTCTGCAAAGCTCAGGATTCCAAACATTCTACAGCCCAGACAGACTCGTGTAAAAGATTAAATGAGAAGCATCTTCCAATAACATCTTCCCTTTCCTTCCACCTAGGAAGTGAGCAAATTGCATTGTCTGGGACACTTTTTTCCCCCAGAGTTCCAGAGCTAAATAGAAAAAGATATATATATATATATATATATATATATATATATATATAAAAAAATGCAAAATAGTCAATGAGACTCCCCCACCCACAAAAAAAAAAAACAATAG
>JAABNY020000063.1:26375179-26433035 GCA_015164015.2 Brevimyrus niger | reverse complement strand
CCAGACCGCCCCGTCCCCTCGTAGGCTCCCAGATCCCCATAACGACCGCCTTCCCACCCCATGTGTCGCTTCCCCCAGGCAACCCAGGTCAAACAACAGCCAGGAAGTGACATTGTCATCTTGTGCCCCCCCCCCCCCCCCCCATCCTCAATTGACTAGAAGAGTAGACGAGGCAAGAGCCACACCAGAGACTTATTCACAGTCGTGAGCATCACGAATGCTGGCTGATCTTTTTGGAGAATTTGCACATCCATGGTTGATGCAAGGAATATTTCCTCCAAGCCCTGCTGTCCCTGGTAATGCGGCAGTGAAACACACAAGCCCAGCACCCACTGGACACGGCACAGATGCAGCTGATACTGTGAGTTTGTATCTTCATATGGCTCCATCTCAGAGCAACTTCCACAACACTAAACCCAGCTTCCCAGCATCTCTGTACCCAGGCTGCGGCCAATACCCTAACATCACCCATCCTCAGCGGAGTGAGGTACCACTCTCCATTACAGCCCTTACAACCTTCAGTTACTCATCTAATTCCACACCACCAGCCAAAACAAACCCTCCCATTAAACTGTACAGAGAGGTCTACCACAAACTTCCAGATCTCAGACTCCATTAGCTCAACACCTGAAAGACCATTTTACCGCATGATACAATCTTTTATCACTGTAAATACTTGTCAGCCAAAGGAACTATTGACTGGTAAAGGTCTCTTGGGAAGGATTATCATATGAGCAACTGCACTTTAATTTGCTTTTACTGTCTAAACATTTCAGTAAAACACATGTTTTACAGACCAACTAGCAACTTGCCTTCTTAGGACACCATAGTTACCCATTATGTGGCATCCCCCAGTTTGGTCAGAATAAATAAATGTGTCCAGCTTAGTCATAACTTCTTGATACAAAATCCTGGAATTCTCTCAACTGGACTTCAACATTATCTGACTGCACACCATATAAGAGAAAGTATTTTTCAAATAGTACTTTGGTTATACTGCAATAGGCTGGCCCCCTGTCTAGGGTTTTTCCCTGCCTCATGCCCGTTGCTTCCGGGATAGGCTCCGGACCCCTCGCGACCCAGTAAGATAAGCGGGTTGGAAAATTGATGGATGGATGGACTTTGGTTATATATACAGATGTCATAGATCAGGAGTGCAGCAAAACTCATGCAAACAAGCATCTTAATTTGACTTTTGACTGAATCTGTCAATTTGGATCAGTGAGTCTGCACCCTTTCTACTCCTTGCACACACAGACTGTCACGTGACTGACCCAACAAAACAGGTCACACATAGGTGTGAGATTTGATGGAAGGACGTGCTTCCCCCATACGGTCAATATCAAGTCTACACTCCAACAAAACCAGTTTTACCCCTGGAAAATCATTAACCCAAAAATACCATTAACAGCTAAACACAGCCCCTCAGCCCCAAAGGTGATTAACCGAATCCGCTTTTTTCTAAGCCATTTACAGCAGAAAAATGATTATGAACTCTACCAGAGGCTCCGGAAGACACTGTACAAAAAAAAGTTTTTTTCAGGTAGCTTTGAGCAGAACAGCAGCCAAAAACGGTTTGACGGGTACTTTGTAATCCTGTCAACGCCTCTGTCCCCCATTCCAAGACCAGCTCCAATTCCAGCACCAAGCAATGTTATTAAAAATCTGGATCCCTGGCATCAGCCAACAGGTATGGTAATACACTTAGAATATCCACAGCAATTATTGGTCTGCCACTGTCAGTATGAATTTATAATGCTGCGGAGATAGCAACAGGGAATTTGGGGAAAGAGGAAAAAAAGCCGGCTCTCTGTGCGGAGTTTTACTCCTAATTTAGGCAGAAGCCCAGGAAGTTGTGCTTAAATTCACACACCTGGAGTAGCAGTGATTATCGTGCATTAATTTGCTCAAGAAAGGCACAGGCTTAGCAAATAGAGCCAGATCCAACTAACTTAATACCACGCATACACCACGTGCACAAACATTCAAACAGAGCCCAGCACGTTTATCTTCCTTGACAGCATTTTCCAATAAACTGGTCCCTTTACTGGATGTTGTAACATTATGGTGCTTCTGTGACTAACACTGTTTCTGAAATTGGATCTGGACAAAACAGGGACTCGTCTGATATATGTCACAGAGGTTGATTCTGAACTTCCCAGTATTCCGAGTACCATCCTCAGTTGCCAGTGCATAAAGCCACACATACTATCCGTCACCATGCACGTGTTGCAGAGATCAAAGATCAGGATTGACACGACCCCACTGACCTTCCTGTCGTCCAATTCCGTGGTCCGTCCCGGGGATTCCCTCGGCGCCCTGTGCTCGCAGGCAGATTTCAGCGACAATTGATAAGAGTGCATGGACAGGTCAGTCCCTTTGAGCTCCGTGGACAGGGACACGCCGGACTGGGTCGGCCTGGGGATGAGCAGCGCTGTCTGAGCGGGTTTGGACCCGACCGTGGGCTGCCTGAGTTTGGAAGCTACCCCAACCACCGGCATGGTCTTGGTGGGAAACTCAAAAAGATAAAAACAAAAATCATAGGAATCCTGCACCAATGGTGCTTGGACCCCTAGTTAAGACAGAGAGGGAAAAAAAATAAATAAAAGAAATAAAATCTGAAGCTTTACTTTCCCCTCCCAGCACATGAGAAGGAGCCTGGCTGGTGTTGGTGGGGGGAGGAGCCAAATGTCTTCTGACGTCTAGCGACGAGAAAAAATAAATAAAAGCAGAGAGAAGCAGAGCTGACAGAGAAGCCCTGCATGGGAGGCAGGAGCAGACATTCTGCGGTCCTCACCGAGCGCGGCGTGCAAAAAAACTGTGGGGAGTCGCTGGAGTATCCTGCTGCCCCCCCTCCCCCCCGCCCCAGCCTCTCTGACACAGCTAACTCCACCAAACAGGGCTCGGGGGGGCGGGGGGGGTCTGGCTGCTCCATGCAGTGACTGCCGCGTCGTGCACTGCCCGTGACTCGCGCAGCGGAGAGAGCACACACCTCCTGCCCAGAGAACATTCCGCCACTTCAGTTAAGAGAGCAAAGAAAAAAAACTGAAAAAACTTTTAAAAAAAGATTTAACATACTCGCCGGGCCAAAGCAGCATTCCTGCTGCACAAGACGGCTGCCTGGGATCAGACACCTCTTACCGGCCACAGGCTATTCCTGACCGTGGACAAAGTAATAATAATAATAATAATAATAAATTATGATTTAAAAATTCAATTAAAAAAAACAGGGAGGGTGTATGGGTGTGTACTTCGGCCAAAACAAACAGCTGTTGGAAAAGCGTTCAGCCCGGAAACAATCCCTTCACTGGAGCTGTTTGTCTGGTTCCTAGCTATTTTTCACTGCTGACAGCTCCTGGGTCGGGGAATCGTGTCTCCGTTTTTTTCTTTTATTATTATTTTTTATGATCTACACTCCCACCAGCCCGTTTCGGTGAAAACGGAGGGGTGACAGTGTTCAGAGTCACGCTCAGTGGGATGCTTGAACGTGCCCTTCTGGGGCACACACTGGGGGGGAGATGTGCAGTCTCCATGGCAGGAGAATACCACATCGCTGATCGCCATCAATCAAAAACTGCCCTCGGCTGAAATTCGCTTCAGAAATCTGTCTCCTGGCTTGAAGCTGCCTCATCCATAGCCAAAGTGTATTTAGCACTGACAGCAAGCTTTTTAATAAGAAAAATGAGTTATTAGTTATTACAACACAAGATGAAAGTTCTGATGCAACTGAAGGCAGATCGGGAGTATAGACTCTGCTCTCTGTGTTGGTTTTCTTACTACACATAAGCTGAAGATGGGAGTCAAAGTTTTATATGGAAGCCTGCCATCTGGTATGGGGTAGAACTCTATATGTGAGGGCTGAGGATTATTAAGAATAAAAAACATTTAAAGCAGACCGTTATACTGCACCAAATAATCCTGTCTGAGGAGAGAATGGCAATGGATACACAAGATGATCAGAACTGGTCTTGAACTGAACGGGTCCTGAACAAATGGTCCCTTAAGTATCTTCTCCATTAACAAATATTGTCCCCAAGGTTTATTTGCTTTTCACTTTCTTCTGCTGTGCTTCTCCCTGACACCTTGACACCATTTCATATCTGCTGTTTACACTCCCACTTGACAAAAGGACAAAATGTCAATATCGACTGCTTCCAGCCACATTGTCTGCTAATAAGAGAGAGCAATGGGTTAGCTTGCTGGAGAAGAACAAAGAAAAGTCAACTTAATGCCGGAAGACGTAAGTGTCAGGTGGAAAGTGTTAAAAGCAGAGCGGCAATAAACCCCACATGTGCTGTGAACCACACATGGTGATGAGGAGGAATCATCAAGTACCGGGCATCCTTACCAAGGTCACTGCCGAGTCATTTTCTGCCGTTCGAGGTCAACGGCTATTCTCGAGCACTGCAGACAGACACAGCCCATCAACAGCAATGTACTTTCAGTTCTTCCATGCAATGACTCGGCAAGGGTGATGACCAAGGATGAAGGCACTGCTAGAGTTATTGTCATGGGCATAGTCATCACAGGCACCATCAGACGCTGATGACTGCTTGATGACGCTCACACATGCATATCTAGGTGGGAATATCACACTAAATGTTCCGTCAACAATCCCTTGACGAATGGGAACACTTTCCAGGGAATGACCAATGGAGGGGACACCTGATCGCATGAAACATTCCAACACAGGCGTTCATTCTCCAGGCCGGTGTGCAACTTTCCAGCGGGGGTGACTGCCCAGAGTCAGCTCCCACGGGGCAGTGGTATTTAAACAAGCCTCCCACGCATGAGGACCTGCCCAGCTGCAGAAGCGTTATCTCTCGCGCGCACAGCCCGTCGAGCGGAAAAACAAAGCTTGACGGCTGAGCGGTGGCCTGTCACGCCACATCTGAAGCATTCCTTTCTGGTGGGTGTGAGCACATCCACTCGCTCCAGTCTGAAGAAGCACCAACCTTTATGCGGTTCTGCAAGCTCCCGACATCTTTTCTGATGTTTTGAAACCCAACTGCAATCCATGAACTTGCATTTGATATTAGATTGAAATAATGTGACAAGATGTCCTTCTAGAAGCCGCAGCATAAAAGCTAAATCAACAAATTGGTGGTCTTGTATGTGGACACGATGCATCCTCCAGGGGAACGTAAACATGACAGAATAGCAACGAATGAGACGTGTATCCTGCTTCCTGCATGGAAATCCTGCTTTGCTTCTTCAGCGAAGGCAGCACTGGGGCTTCCTGTTTCCAGACACCATCTCCAATTTTCAGATTCATTTGCCCTGCTGAAAAATGTCCAAGGACCTTTCTTCATAAGGCTTCCATCAAGCACTTCAATGAAACCCATCACTCTGCGGCACTCTGCTTGAAACGCAATATCTGTGTGAATATTTTCACAGCAAACTTCAATGAGAGACATTGAACAGATTTTGAAAGGAGCCTTCATTCGTACTACCAAATCGGTGTAAAACAACCAGACCTACAAGAGTCACATTCCATCCTCTGGAATTTGCTATGCTTCTCCCCAATTTACCCAGATTTTTTTCTGGAAGAAGCTTTGCTTGATGCACTTCCTGGTTTAAACAGCTGGTCTTGATACAGTCCCAATTCCTACAGAGGTGTCTACTCTGGCCTAAATGTCTGAAAGGGTGGCAAACCATCACTCAGAACTATCATAGCTCTGGGAGATAAATAGTCTTGAAACAAGACTAGACTGGCCCTAACGGAAAAACAAACAACAAGAGAGTCAGTGGCCTGTGGAGCGACAAGAGATATGAACCCAGGCATGCAAGGAAGCCACGTGGTGACCCTGAGGGCCTGGCTGAGTTGTGCCCTACAACAGGTGCTCCCCCTTTTGTGTCTCTTAGTCCCCAGAAGCATCATCACCTGATATGACCCACACATATCAGATGTGTGCCTGGGGCCACACAAGGAATCTCCTTCCCCCACCAACAAAGAACAAATACACAGGGTATGAGCAGAGGTTAGAAGTCATATGCCTGCCAATGTCTAGTAGAGCCTTTAGCCTTTGGCCTCAACAAAACAGGTTAGCATAGTACAGCAGCACCAGATCGACTTTTACAGAACAACAGTGTTCCTCCTTCAGCTTGGAGAAATACGTTAGGTTTGAGATGCAACATTATGACTCTGCATTGCCCGCATTCCAAGGTGGCTTGCACTGGCACTGGCTACTTCGCACAAACACTAAACAGAATCACTCCCCTGGCCATACAGGGTAAAAGCATCCACCCGTGCCAGCAGCCATGCCCCAGCTGCTACGAGGAAAAGCGCGCCCGATATAGTCATGAGGAGCCAAAGCATAAATGCCCGGTGACAGTTGATTAACACAAGTTGTCTAAAAGGCCACTGCAAGTAGTGAAGGGATCAGGGTCATGCTGTTATGCACCCTGTCTCTCCTCTGTCTAGCAGCGATGGCTCAGAGGCGTCATCCACTACCTCAGCTCTGGGGCTATGAATAAAAAAGACAACAGAGAAAAGATATGAAGGATGGGTGGTAAATGTTTTACAACTTCCTCGTTCTGATCTTAAGCACGATTCAGTACGACTCGCCCAAACATTCCAATAGCAGCAAGGTATGTGGTTAATTGCTGGTCAACCATGGACTCTGATGGATTAAAGACTGCATCCAACCTGGTTACCCATTGACAAAGGATTGGCTTTCACTGGTTAAGCCTTCACCAATGGCTAGTTTCCCCTTAAACCAGCACCAGCCCTGACAAAAGACAGACCCAGATGTGGAACACTCTCCTTTATTAAAAAGCCCTACCCTAGTGATTATACTCATTTCCCACTACACATCGCACTCAACCTAGTGCTCATTAAATTACCAGTTTGCTTCCAGATGCCCTCACTCAGTGTGACTTCCTCTCTTTACGCACATTTGCATCCCATTCATGTAACTTCACAAGGCCAAGAAAACCCACTCAGTAATCAGGCGGGCCCTACCTTTAGCTTACTGCCATATTCGCATGCTTTAACCTGCCGCAGCCTTGTGAAATCTCCTTCTCACACTTCTGATCCAGGGGCCCGAAGCCAACACAGAGCCGGCCCGCGGTTATGAGCCGGCCCCCAGCTATGGGTTCTCCTGAAGCGCTGGGGATGAGAACTGCTTCCTGTGGCACCAAGCCAGCCACCGCTAGCTCTCTGCATCTGGATTTGGCCCTGAAGCCTGGGACAGCGGCCTTCCTGGCTCCACTCAGCAGCCTCTGGCATAAGATGCTCCTCGTCACATCAGAGTGGTGTTATCTTGGTTTCCTGTTTACCCAGAGGCAGCCAAGACCTCAGGACAACACAGCACAGAAGTTCCTGGCCACATTCTTTTCAGATATCTGCAATCAACAATGGCTACAACGAAAGATGCAGCGATTGTGTTTAGGACTACCGGTCATTAAGGCCTTCTTCACATTTATTTCATTTGGCATTGTCAACTGTTACTCTGATGTATGACCTGAAAAAACACATTTTGGATTGAGGGGGAAGCCGGAGGAACCAAACGAAACCAATGTGATTCGACAAGATACTATGTTACTCATTCATGATTATAATCTGCAGTATGTACTCATAGTAATGTTTATGATTGAAGTTTTATAACCCAACACTCTGCTGCTCATTTACCGTTTTCTTGACCATTTCCATCTGGTGGTGAAGGAGGTAGTGCTACCATTCGGCAACTGGAGGGTTGCAGGTTCGAGCCCCGGGTCCTCCTGTCCCCATTGAAGTGTCCTTGAGCACGACACTGAACCCCAAATTGCTCCCAGTGAGCTGGTAGGCACCTTGCATGGCAGCCTCCGCCACCGGTGTGTGAATGTGGGTATGAATGGGTGAATGCGAGGCATGTATTGTAAAGCGCTTTGGTTAAAAGCGCTGTATAAATTCAGTCCATTTACCTTAAAATGTTCCCTTAAACAAACCATACAGTAAGAGAGTAATGAAATAGACTGTTGTATACTCAATACTTAAATAGGTGTTAACCCGTTACACATGCTGCCCATTGACAACAGGTATGTGTCATTAACAACAGGCCTGGATGAAACACATAAGCACCTTTTCCAGAATGTTCACTGAATTTTGAATATGCTAGTTGCCAGTATAGAAGTAAAGGCTAAAGACTGCTAATATCTGGGACATTTGGGTTTACCTTTTACCAGATAACTTTGAGGGGAACAAAATAAAACAAATTAAATGCACCTCTGGAGACCAGTAGATGTCCTGAAAAAGAGTTAGTTTCCTCAATGCATAAATATACAATAGACATGTAAATAGTTACCCCAAAGTGATGAATGAAACAGATAAGCAGAATGACAAAGAATAGTTAGCAGATCTGGGAATGCTGGAAAGGAAGCTCTGATGATATCCTTGTTTATTCCTTTAAGAAGACAATGGCAAAACAAGAGATAGATGAAGGAGGTATTCTTGTGGTGGATGAGCTGTGCGTGATGCTGTCTGAATCATGTGAATGCAGTGCGTCGTGGTGAATGCAGTGCATCGTGGTGAATGCAGTGCGTCGTGGTGAATGCAGTGCGTTGTGGTGAATGCAGTGCGTCGTGGTGCGTGCGGCCAAAGCCGCTCCCAGGAAAACCCATCTGAGTCTCAAGAAAGACTCCCACAGTCCAAGATGCTAGCAGGGGATTTAAGGAAGACGTAAAGTCCCAACTGGCGCATCTCCTTGGGCCAGCAGACGCTCTGAGGATGAATCTGGTAATGCTCTCATATCCGAAGGGATGTGGAGACAGAAGCCACTCAAGAAGGGTGCTCCCCAAATGCGTACTAACCCCAGGACACATTGCGAAATCTATGCAAAACTCGATTTAGAGAAAATTTCATAATCTCTGTTGTAAATATAATAGGATTAAAGTATTCATATCAGCAGAATATGCTGGGATTACCCTAATGAGTGGATTTAAATCAACTTTGGAATGGAGCAGATTTAACTTTGTCATTGCCATGGAGGTAAATCCTCTATGATCATATAAAAGAGAGGACTCCTTGCAGGAAACACCATCGGGATTCTTCTCTGCACGCTCCTCAGCCAAGAGAAATAGTTTAAGCACAGAGGCCTTTAGAGCAATATGTTTGCTTAACTTTAAAGGAATTAAAATATACTATACGTGCTATTATTGTACACAATGTCGCACTTTTTAACGCTGTCTTATTGTATTTGGCACAGCAGTGGGCTTGTGCACTTGATTCCAGGCCAGGGCACTGTTGCAGTTGGCAGGACAGCACCATTTCACCTCAGTCAACGGGAATAGAGTGTTCTGGAGTTCCTTTGAGCTTAAGAACCGTGCTCAGCAGCCCCAAACAAGAAGGGAGCAGAAGCTTAGCATTGTTTCCCAGGGCTCTGGTTCTGTGAAATGACGAAGGAAAGAACCGAGAAAGTTCTTCCTACGATATCAAGCACACCCATGGTTGGGCCCAAATTCAGTCACATGACTGGATTTCCAGACATGCCTCTGAAAGGCCTACAGGGGACAGAGGTAAGAGGGTGCGTGCTGATTACAGCGCATTGCTGCAGCCACCACGCGACGAACCACCTCAGGGGGGAGAACCTTAGTGTGGCCGCACAGTGGGTGATACCTCACCACCACACTGGTCTGAATGGACCAGCGTGAGTTCCTTCCCCAGTGGCTGGAGTGCCAATCCTGCAACCAACCCCCAAGTTGGAGGACCATCATACCCAGGACAAAGCAATTGCGGGTTGAGGGGCTTGATCAAGTGTCCAAAGGAGTAGGATCATTGGTGGCATTATCAGGATTTAAACCAATGACCTTCCAGGTCCTGGTACAGATCCTGGTGGCTCAGAGCCACCACTCTGCCACAGGGGATAGGGATCTACTGAGAGGTCAGTGCAGCTCCACAGCTGTGTGCAATCAACAACCACTGGTGTTGCAGAAGTCAATAAAGAAACAAACAGCATATAAAAGGCATTTCTTATTATTATTTATCTATTTATGGTCTTTTCAAGTGCAAAGCTATGTCTGACTTTCAAAAGCCACGTAGGACAAATGCTGACCTGTGAAGCCCAATAAGCAGCTTGATGCTATGTAACTGTGGTGAGCATAGTGATCTGGAAGAAGTCTATCAAAGGATTGGGGGGGAGAAAATGCGAGAGAGAGAGAGAGAGAGAGAGAGAGATAGACAGAGCGTGCAAACCTGAGAGGGTGTGAACTTGGTTTTCAGGAAGGTACCTGACACGTGAGACCATTTCAGTCCCCCGGGTGTGTTTGGCAGTGGCTCAAGCCCGATTTTCAGCGTCTGCCCTATATTTGCACGAGGATGAGCTTGGGATCTTCTTCAAAAATGTGACAGATCCATGAAAAACATCAAGCGGCTTGTCCGTACTTGAAAAACACCAAGGGCAGCCTGCTCTAAAGAGTACTCCCTCAGCCTCAGACACATACAGCAGCTCGTAACTGCAGGTGATTAACATCAAACGCCTACATTTCTCAATAAGGCAAAAAACAAATGAATTGACGGTAACTCTGACACAGACCCCATAACTCTTTCTATGACAAAGAGAACATGACCATAAATAAAGTTGTATAATATTATAGGGACTGAATGTACCTTGTATGGCCTATAACTGACCCCTATGGGGTCAGTGCTGACCCTGACAAATCCCTTGGATTTTCCTGGCTTTCCCAAAAGCAAGTTGTAATTCCTCCTTTGGAGCTTCCTTACTTATCTGGAAGGAATGCATAGCAGCCTCTCGTTGTGTCGCACTGATACACATGCCTCTGCTATTCTCAGCACAAACAGCATTCAAACACTTCATCCATCTGGTTTATTATACGCTGCTATTACATCTTATCCTCCTTAAGTGTCTCTAAATAGTTTGTGATACTATAGCAACATTTGGCTAGGTTAACAACTGAAAAACAAATTAATTCTAGTGATTTAAATTCTATTTCTACGCTGTCTAATAGACAAGCAGTCCTTTTGGCTATACTGTCTGCACATATATTAATCCATAACAGGCAAGAAAGCATTTTATAGACTATTGAAATCCCTACCCCTGTGAGAATATTTACTGAGGTCTTCATCCAAACAAAAGCGATCAGACTTCTGGGGCGGAATGTTAAATATCATGCCAATTTAATCCCACCGTACTGTAACGCTCACTACTTCTGAAATGAGGCGGTGAGGGAGCAGAGCATTTTAACGACACAGAGACAACTGAAGGCCGCTGAAGCTCCGGGGCCGAGCGAAGGAGACAGTCCGGGGCCAAACCCTCTGGAGATCATCAAACCTCAGCGGAGTCTGGGACCAGCCTCACCCTGCAGAAATGTGCTGGAGTCACCGAGCTGTGAAATTGCCACAAATATGGAATCACTCATGTTTTCCAGCTATGAATGTTAATTTAGACAAATCCCAAGTCTTGGTTCTGAAAGGTTGTTCAAATGGCAGAAAGAAAAATATATAAATAAACAAAATGAAAAGAAACTTAGAAAACACAACAAAGTCCCGGGATGACTAAATACATGCTGCTTGAGGATACGAAGAAAAAAGTTACGATGACTTCAAGCTTTAAACGTTTCATAGACGACCAACCACCAAGTATAACGACAAAAAATAAATAAGCAAAATAATAAGAAAACCTCAGGAAATAAATGGAGGGTAACCAAAAGTTTCAATTCAGACCCCAGCAGTCATTATATCTGCATAACCAATTTTTTCCCCAGATGCATCAATAGCAATTCCAGATAAATGCGAAGCCAGCGGCCAGGGAGCCTGGCAGTGGTTAGCCAGCAAGATCACTGGGAAGAAACTTTCTAACATCCGCACATGCAGGAGAAAACATGCAGAGACAACAGCAACTCCTGTGCTGCGAGGAACCAACAAACAGCAGAGGATAAAATTGTTCCTGAATGCTTGTGGTGGGTCAGGGGAATAGGGCACTCACAGGTCTCTGGAACTGTCGCCGGGTCGTCCTGGGTACAGACCACCAAATGTGTCCCTCGACGGGGTCAGCACTGACATGTCAGACCTCTTATAGATCTCCTCTAAAGCACATCAAGGCTACAAAACAGAAACTGCCTTTTCACATATTAAACATCATCTACCTTCAAATGTGTCATTGCAAGACACAGAGTCCAAAAAACATCCTAAATAAATTTTATTCTAATTAAAGTCCAGTGTATGCTAATTTAAATTTAATTTTAAATATGCCTGCCTTGCGCCCATAGCCTCCAGGATAGGCTGACCCTGACCCTAAATACGACAGGTGGTTTTAGAAAATGAATGGATGGATTTTAAATATTAATATATTACTAATAGCAAAAGCAACACTTATTTTTTCGATTTGGTGATGTGATGATACATATTTTGCTACTATTGTACTTGTCTTCAGCTCAGCCCAGCCCATGTTCTGCTGGTAAATATCAGCGCACTTACAAGAATACGGACGCAGGATGTCACACTGCAGTGCAGCCCCTGTCCCGTAAGCCAAACAGTTTTCCCGGCTGAAGGACTTGTCACTAAGTGGATTAGCTGGGTGACAGTATATCATTACATGGCTTTAGCAGAACTGCCAAGCCAACAGTGTGTGCTGCAGCCTGGGGCTGGGCACTGGAGAGTTTGGAGTTGAAGTCTTTCATTACCTCTAAGGAGAACCTTTTGTACTTAACTAGCTGCAGGAACGAGCACAGAATCTCCGCAGCTTCTCATGTTGACTTCCTCCTACTTCCCCATCCAAAAGGTTTTCCTGATAAGCCCATAATGGCCTAAACACAGAAAAGGAGCCTCATTGTAAATTCTTGCCTACAAAGCAAGTGATTGTGAGAATTATTCCACTTGTGCCTTACATATGTTATCGTTATACTTACAACAAGAAAAAGAAACCGAATAATGGACTTCCGGAAAAATGCATTGAAGGAGGGATTACGCTTTGTGTTCGCTTTTATGGTTCTTGGAGCAGTGAGATCTTTTACAAAGTCTGCTCACCGCTAAGACACTCCCAACTTTCCATGCATATTTTTATGTTAATTATCAGGCACAAGATAAAACCCGAGCAAAGTATAAAAGGAAAAGCATCCTCCCACTTTAACATTTGAAGAATCATAATAGGAACAAGATACATGGTGGATTTCACCCTTCAGCAAAGTTACAGTCACATAAACCGGTTTTATCACAAATCAGAGTAATCCCTTTTTCGAAGACGATTAAAGTGGAGAAAAAAAGAGGATGGGGGCATGTTCGACATAAGTAAATGTCAGCTTCTTCTCAAAAAGCCCGCGTCTCTCGCTCCCAAATGCTATCCGTCATGTATCTGTGATGACAGATTTCTCTTGCGATATTGAATCGGCGCATAGCCGTCCGTGAGACACTGAGCGATGGACTGTCAGCCAAGGATCGATGGCAACAGACCGAAAATCATCCCAGTAAGCACAATGCTGTGAGGAACCACTCATCCCCACAGGAGACAGGAACAAGTCCAACGAGCAGATGTTCAGCAAACAATCGTTCATCATCGCAGGTCACATGCGCAGAGCATGAATTACAAGTTACGACCATAATCTAACTGCTCCTTTCTTGGGTGTCATTCTGCAAGTAGTAAGAACAATATGAGGTGGAGAAGGGTTGAAATAGTGAGTAACTATTAAATGAGCAGAGAGTAATTTAATGTCACCAGAGTGGGAGACGGAAACAACAGGCACCAAGAAATGGACATGCCAGCAACCTTCACCTTGCTTCTGCTGGTGAAACTATGGGAACGTGCACTTTCCTTTCCTGAATCACTTGGAGAAAGTGCCTGCGATTCATGGACCTCATATATCATCCGGTTAGGATGCCATGATCGTAAGGTTGCCGGTTTGAATCCCACGGTGGGGCAGCGCAATTTCGCTGTTGGGCTCTCCATCAAAGTCCTTCATCCCCAATTCCTCCAGGGAGTGTCTAATGTTGCTTTCTCAATTGTACCTCACCTTAGATAAAATCGTTTGGAAAATAAATTAAATGCATCATGAAGACCAGCATACAAAAAGAAGGACAGGGTGCATTCTGATGAGCCAGTATTTACTGTACAGATCTGTCAGGGCCACAAGACGGACGTATCCTTTCCATTCGACCAACAGTGACACAGGAAACGCTTTTGCAGGGAAAGTCAGAAAGCAGCCGCACAAACTAAGGACGTCGCCACGGCCTGATTATTTACTCTCCTTCTCCTCTCCTTTTGATGCACTTCCTACTGCGGCTTCTCAGTTGCCTGGGGTTGTTCAGGGAAACCAGACCAAAATTAGGCTTAATAAAATTAGCCGCTGTCCATGCGCTGACACGACGCATGATTTGGCACGTGTGATGACCCATCATCAGCCGAGCATCAAAAGCGACTCTGCGGTTGCGTCTGAAACTGATTTACCTCCATCCTGATCTGACCGGGTTCCCTTTTTCCAAATGTCAGGAAGTCATAATTTGTTAAACACAAGTTGTTTCAATCTCTTCAGTTCTTAAGCCTTAAGCACACTCCCACCCACCCACACACACACACACGAAACCTCTACCCCATCCAGATAGACTGCAGATCAGTTTTTACATACGTTCTGCCTGTTCCGTAAGTGCAGGTACGCGAATATAACTCTGAGCTGAAAGTGTGATTCCCTGAAGCCTTGAGATAAACAGCAGATAATACTCATAAACATTCCATCTTCTCTATGGGTGGGGATGTTTTGATTTCTAGGAGAATGTCCTTGGCAGACCTGGTTCGGTCCTGTTAATCCGTTCCTGTCTCCGCCCATACCGGCCCTCCCCCCCGAAGAGATGGATGCTTTGTTATGAGATGGATGTTAATTGTTGTCGGCGCTCCCGGCAATTTCAGCCGAGCGCCAAACCCTCCATGTTAATACCAACAACTATTCGCTGATGCCGATCCCTGTGTACTGCAAAGGAGGGGGCTGGGAAGATACATAATCTCAGTTTTTAATATGAAATCCGGGACTCTCAGATTCCACAAACAAAACACAAACAGGGATCTACGAATACGAGCAAACAGGCTTATTACTTTATTCACTAATAATAACGCAACAGAGACTGTTGAAAACACAATCAATGGAATTCCATCTACTCCATAATTAAAACAAGTGTCAAAAGACATAGCTGAAGGACATTAGCTAAGGACATGAACCCAATTTTAGATGTTACCGAAGCAGGGAGCTCTGTGGGACATCAGCTGCATGCCTTCAGGAGCATCACGGACAAAGGCAGGAATCCACACCTCGCTCCTCTGCTACGTGACTAACAGCCCGAAGCCCATTTTTTAGACCATATAAATTATACAACATGCACCCGCGTTTAAGTTTTAAGCATGTCTCACTACATATAAATCCCTGGGATCCCACTGTTTCCCCCGTCCTTCTTCGAACCCGTGCCCAGATCTGGTGTCGGCAGCAGGTGCCACTGCAAGGTCGCAGGCATTTTCAGAGCTACTGTACAGGTGCAGGTTCACCTTGGCCCCAAAAAACATAGGGTTCACCCACACCCAGTGCCCCCTCTGAGTGACTATCAGACAAGCTAAAGAAGGACCCCACAGCGCCTGGCTGTTTGTTAATCTCTTACATTCTCTTCACTCAACCCAGCCCATCATCAACCTTGACATGCACAAATATTCAGAATGGATTTGGCACCACTGATCACTCCCTTGAATCACGGCTATCAGGCTGGCGATATGCACCTTAATAATGCATTGCTGCAGATTGCACAGTTGCAGCAGGACCCACACACACCCATGCCCGCAATACCCTGCCCCTCTCACACGCCGGAACATCTTTTTGGGCAGCGCAGACAAGATGTTGTCATAGAAGCTGCAAATCTGCAACAGATTTCCACACAGCGGACTGTACCTCGTATCCGCTCCTCGGTGGGGTCCCTCAAACGGGTCTCTGGAAATAAAATGTGAAGACCTCCGAAAATCTGTCCTTTATATTTATGTTCTTGATGTGAGAACAAGACAGGCGTCAGTGGAAAAATCATACATTGAGCAACATTTGAAATATAAAATATATATAAAAAAAAACTAAAAATGAGAGCACAAAACAAGTATTGCTTCACTGAGAAACCTCGCCAAAGGAAGTCCGCAGACTTTTTCCCAGCAGAAAAAAAGACCCAGAATCATATCCTTAGGGATGCATTATTTCAAAAGCGAGACATAAGTTTTTATTTCCGACACTAAACTTGCTAAAGGATTTTTCAGAAGCAGATTCATCCTAGACTCCGGTACTGCGGTTTGTGCTTCACATATGCAGTCATACTGGAAGTGTTAAGTTAATCAACTCAACACTGCAGTCATTAGCATGCGATCGAACCTAACATAAAGGAACAATATTACCTAGTTACTCCCTGAGGAGATGGAAAACAGAGACCTGAAATAAAACAGGGCATTTCTAGCAGAAGAAAAGCTTTTTTTCTGGCATTTAATGAAGCACATTTCATTAGGGCATCTACAAGCATGTTTATTGTTTGGACAAGTTCCTTCCCCCCCAACTGAAATCCCAGGAAATCTCACGCCAGCAAGGCCTGACCCTCCTTCTGAGGTAGACGAGGGCCTGAGCTCCAGTTTAAAGTGTCTTGCCACCTCCACAATTGCCCCCCGAGTCAGAATTTCAACACTTGTCCCACACAAGATGTTTGACATGGACATGCACCTTCATCAGTGTCCAGGATGCTAAACGCTCCTCATAAGAAAACCATTAAAATAAACTGGGTTGTGGGGCTTAATGGAAAGCATGTCTGTGCGTAATAGCTGGGAGGGCACACCTATCAGAGCAAAGTGTTACCACACTTACCGTAAGAGGCTCCAGCTTTATATCAAAGCAGTTTCAGAAGCTGCCTGTTATATTGACGACTGGGCACAACATTTCCTCATCAAAAGGTGGTATAAAAGCACAGCTTAATGCATGCAATCTGGACTGGCGGAGCTCAGCTACGGCTCGTCACATGGTCGTGAAAGCGTGTACCATGTGAGCCTAGCAGGCAACTCTGGACCCCACTGAGATGCATCAAAGGTCTCCGGCTATGAGAGGAGAGAGTCATTCTGAACTGGCTAGTCTATGCTGGTTACCTCTGAATGGAAGATAAATCTAATACAACAGGACAAGAATCTAGCTGAAAGCAGCAGTTAGGAGGATCTCTCCAATGGCACAAAGTGTGCTGCATCTTCTTCTTATTTGCCTGAATATATAATACGCTTCTCATGTCCTAGTAATTAAATTCCACTGCAAAGCTGCAGACATTGACTGTAGGAGACATTCAAAACAACATTAACTGGCAAAGCACAATCACACATAGTCCATCCAAGAGCATTCTGGCCCAGTCACATGTACTATCAGCCCGATATGTCCCGGTTTGGGGGACCTTTGGGACGAACAGTGCCTTATATTCTAAATCCTCTTAGTTGCTCCAAATTAAGAGCTTATTCTAAAGTAAAAAAATATATATATAAAAATAAAAAACAACTGGACTGTTCAAAATGTAATTATATTATTTGTAAAGGATGCTGGAGACCAGTATTTAAGATGTCTCCAGGTAATGACAGATCATCAACTCGATGACATTGGTAAGATAAACATATGCATTTTATTTTTTGCTGTAGAACAGAAATTGGCAACATAGTCTGGGAATGTCAGGAGTCCACAGTATGTGACAGTGTAGCCATTAAGGGCAACAGGCTGCTCCCTGGGGCAATTAGGTTGTACAAATTGCATCTCCTGTGCTCTGATAACCTGTCCTACTTCAACAAGCTCCCTCATCAATCAACGCATAAATCATGTGCGTAAATCCAATTAAAAGCCACCCTGTCTGGCTAAAAACGCTATATGAATCAAATTCACAAAGCCACTTCACACGTGTCAGAAAGCAACCCGGGTTAGTTTCCATACATGCACCTGTTTAATTACAGGGAGGCGCTGTTCATGCACTTGGTACCTCTGCAGCCGCTCGGTGGTCTGTCACACCGTAAATAGCGACTCCTGTGGCAGCAGGACCTCACTCAGTATGTTTACTTGCACAGCTGCGTCAAGCTATGGTTATAGCTCGACTACGCCATTTAATCGGACTGCTGTCCTTGTTCCAGTATACATGCACAGGAGGGGAATCAATTTATTGACCGGACTCCACTACACTAGGTGGCGATATGGCTCCTTCCAGCTTGTTTGTATTGGGTTTTTTCAGGTTAACCCATGACATCACAGACATAAAAAAATAACAGAATTAATCATAATCGGTGACACAAGCCTTAATTGTTCTTCCTACCAGATCGAAGATACTACAAGACCAGTATAGCATAACAACAAATAAAGTATTTTGTAGAATATACTATGACAGCACAGTATTGGAATTTCTTCAAATATCCTCCTGAGACCCCACCCATTCATTTATGTCCATTGTAGTGGACATTTTATTTTTGCGTTTATATTTTCACTGGGGTTAGGAAACGTATTTATTCCTGTTGTGCACTAGAGAGGACATGCCGTGAAATAAAAAATAAAAATTCATTTGAAAAAATCAAAATTGTAAGATGTCTTATTTCCTCCAAAGACAAGTAACCTACAACTGAAGGACACTTTTTTCCTTGGGTCTCAGGGGGATATTACAATGTGATTTTGTTGTAATAAATATTGGGGTATTTATGAAATAAAAAAGGAGTTCAACATAAATTTTACCTGAGTGATTTAAACAGCAAGGATGAAAATTATTCTGATTGTCTCAGGTAACGCAGGCAGCGTTCATGCAAAAGCAGCGGAGGTCATTTTTAAACTGATTTTTAAACATATACCTTAAATATATCTTGAAAATGAATAATCATAAAAACTGGAGTTTTTTTAAAAGTAAAAATGTTTTAGCTAGAATTAAACTCCCTGTGCTATAATATGTTTGGTACCTTCTTGAAGTACTAAAAGTAATCTACCTGATGCGGTGGAAAAGCGCACCAGGAATCGGACAGTTTTACAGCGCTGTATATTCCGTACATACTGTACATCCTCTGCTATGCTCAAAGTTTCTTCTGTTACTTCCGGGTCAAAGCCCGAGGAAAACTGTGGAGCATGAGCAGAGCGCCTTTGCCGGTTTGAGTCCGAATGGACATATACATGCCGGAGAAAGTTGACTCCAACTTGCATTATCTGGGTGTCAGTCCCAGGAAGAGAAATTCGATATAGTATGATTTCGGTCTGACTAACATGTTCACATGTACTTTAAAAGTCCAGTTTTAGCCACAATAATTCGATTTTCTTAGTGTGCACGAAAACGTAGTGACAGTCAGGGCAAGGATTCTGCTTCAGCTTTTGTTTAAGAGGACAACAGGAAGCCCTGATGCTGCACTGTCCACGCAGCCTGTCAGCAACTCTTATCTGAAGTCACACTTATGTATGCTACACAAATGCATGCTAACTAAACGTGCCCCAAGGAATCCTGCAGCACGGGAGTTGCGGCATTCTGCTAATAACACAAAGGTTGCACGCTCAATTCTGAGGGAGCACACACGAGTTGCAAACATTCACACTACTAAGTTGCTTTGGGTAAAAGTGTCAGGTAAATGTAAAATGTTATACATCAGTGTCACTGGCCAGTTGCGTTTCTACAGATCTGGATGGTGGAAATCCAGGAGACACAGAAAATCACTGCTGGTCATCGACTCCATTAGGACAATTACAGAGACTCTAACCCCCGAGAATTGGCTCATACACATCTCACTTCACCGTGTATCTACTTTTAGTTACTCAGCAGATGCTTCCTCCCAGAAGGACTTCAAGTTGCACTTTTTTGCTGAAGTAGGTGATGAGGCCTCCAGCAGGGCCCCACCTGGGACCGGAAAGCCCTGCATTACAGTCGCCTTTCCTTAGCTGCCATCGTCCCGCTGGGTGTCCTTCGCAGAGGGTGTGCTGCCGATGGAGTCACCACTGCAGTGCTGCAGGCTTGGGGAATCTTCAAAGGAACGTAGCGAGTCATCTTAATATGTGTGAAAAATAGGTAATACAAAAAAAAAACAGGTAGATCATGTTGACCTATTTTAAATACGTTATTTATAAAGACTATACAATACTAGATTACATATATCGACATACATCTTCAGGTTTGTTTGTTTGTTTTGGATATTGGAAGATCTTTGCACCAGATAACTTCAAACAATATATTGGCAATGATGTGTCAGGAAACACCGTCTCATTTCACAGGTCTGTAGATGAGAATGGGCCGCCAGCCCGGCTACCTTGCAGTCTGACATCCGCTTTCAACACCTCTGCTCCTGCTTTTTCAAACCCTGGTCTGCGAGGGACACAGAGGCATGCAGAACTCCTTCATAACTCCTCCTGGCAGATGCAGTGAAACCATCAGCGTCCAAACCAAAGAGCTCAGGAGATCCACCATTCCTCCTCCCTCCCTGAAAACAGCATCATGGGCAGTGCATTCATTACAGCAGCCATGACACGCACCACTAACTGATGTTAAATCTGTTACATATGTTTGATCCCCATATTCAAAGTTGGTTGTTGACCGCAGCACGTGCGCACAGGTGTTCGGAGGACAAACCAGACACCGGTCAGTCAATGAAGAACCCGCCGTCAGATTCACTCCAAGATGGAAATAAATTGGAAACCACTTGTATAACAGTATGATTTCCTACAATTAATCAATATCAGAACATAAACACCCGTATTTGATTTAAAAACCGCACTCTGAATGATACCATATGGGTTCCCCTTTGATAGTATATTGGAAGCTTGTATAATCCAGTATTTTCTTCTGCATAGAACAAAAATAGGAGAAAACAAGTCATCGTCCCAGTATGGGAAAACAACAGCTAACGTCAAACTCTTAATGACAGGAGAGCGCTTGTTTTCTGTTCCGGATTCGCAGAGGATGGCACATGGCTATTTGTAATGAGTAACAAAATGGAGTGGGGGGGGGGGATGCACATCTGTTGTGGTTCTTGGCAGGAACGGGAAGACGGCCTCAAAGAAAACTCCGACCTTTTATAGGAGCTGTAAAAAGACCGCACTGAGCGCTGGAAAAGCAGTCAGGGTGACCAAAACTGCTAGCTAAACAGATCGGGATTTAATGGAAACGTCGACATTCTTGCAGAGGCTGTGGGAAAGGCCCCATCGGCATTATTCCCGGCCCAGCGACCCCGTCTCCCCCACCTCTAGCTTTCCTGCATGGGGCGGAAAAAAAATACTACGGCCTGTCGACATTTTGAATAATTCACTCCCGAATCCGCGGACTTCCCTAGAATGTTGGCGGGTAGTCAAGAGCCACCGGGCACACGAGACGCATCACGTACGTCAGATGTGCTCAGACACGTGTAGAGCGCTCGATCTGCCGTCGGGCCCCTTTGAACATGATACACCAGGATGGGCCGAGCCGACTCCAATAAGCTTACACTCACCCTTGGGTCAAGCCTGCAGGTTAGACAGGCTATCTGTTACAATATAATGAATCCATTCACGGAAGGTCACATTATGAATTATGATCATCAGTCTCATCTTCTCTTCCCACGTAAAATACCTTTAGATTAACTTCGGGAGAGGAAACAAAGGAAAATGTCCCAGGAGGACTTGATAAACACCCCTCCTGATGAAGACAAATGAATTATCAAATCTTTATTGACTCAGACTTCAGCAAGATTTTAGATCTTGCATGTTATTTTCTTATCCCTATATATAGGTAATAATGTTTGTGTGTTTTAGCTACACGAAAATTTACCAGCAATGAACGTTCTTGACGTGTTTATGCATGTGCATAAGAGAAACTGGGTCCAGTGGGACCATATTTTTAGGAAAGAAGAAAAGATAATTACCCCCAAAGGAGTGTTTATGCATCAGTATAAGAAGAATGAGTTTACTGGGAATGAATTATGTGTTACCCAAAACCAAGCAGAACATTAAAGGTGATATGCGGTGACCCCTCAGCATCTTGAAATCTGTTATTTACATAGTTATTTAATGCACGGAAGTCAAAGCGACATCCCCAAGCAGTCGGTACTGGGGCCATAAAGGAGGAATCCAGCTGAATGGACAGTCACACTGCACACAATGTCAACAAGTGCGGATATCGTTAAAGTGCCAGCGCCATATATTTCAAGTGCACGTTTCCTCCAGAATCATAACCAAAGGAGACCATCTTTGAGAGGGGAAGGTTATATGCAGCATTTAATCTGGGACTATGACCTCTGGGTGACTGAACAAAGCTTCTTTTCCCCAACCACAGAAATCCATTTCACAGTCCACATGGGTACTTAGTAAGGGAGAAAAAAAAATCATACAGCAGGAAGAAACACAAAAGAGGACAGTCATATCCCAAAAGCTGCATGGAAGCACCACACCTGCATGGACTGAACTGTCTTGTGTCCTAGCATGTAGCAAAAAAGACAATAACAAAATCTGTTATAAATGATAACTTTAAAAGGAGCGATCACGCAATAGTTCAAAGTCAGCATTTTTCCAATGTCAACAAGAGACCTCCTCTCCCCAACAGACAGAGGTGTACCACCTCTTCTTTAGGCTCACATGAGTCAGGCTCTGACATCACGCTCTGACGTGTGCATGCTGGGAGCAACTGAACAAAGCCACTCAGAACTTCTTCCACATGTAAGCTACATTCGCAAAAACATTGTCGAAACCAGCCGTGTCTCCAGTGACCATATACCAAAAGCCATCGCTTTCAAATAGCCGAATGTCATCTTGCCTCTACAAGCTACAAAATGGTCTTAGCGAAAGTTGCAGGCTAAGTTATTGAGTCAAAAATCACAGTTTCGAGTAATTTCACTCGTGTTGTGCCGTTTCAAAGGTCGTCAACACTCTGGTTGAATCTGCATTATTCAATAAAAAAGCGATGCACGGGCTAAAGCTGTTAACGGTGTTGAGTCAATCATAACATAGAAAATGAGTCACCTAGACGACATGTAAAGTGCTAAATGTAATTCTATAAAGAGGTGTTTACGCTCTTTTATGTGCGCTACGTGTCTCACGGCAACCGCAGGATGAATGAGTAAAACAGTGATGGATACAAGTGCCCAGGCTTTGCCGGTCTCTCCCTCCAGTGCGGCCCACAAGGACTTTATTTTAGAGGATAGGAGGGGGAAGCTTGCGAGGACTAGAAAACCCAGCATGGACCCTGCTTTATACAAGCCAAACCGGGGGGAGGTGGCTAACAGCCAGAGTGCCAGACTCCAGCCAGGTGAAGTTGGATGCTGAATACACATTTGTCTTCAAAACCAAGTGCAAGCAAAGAAAAAAAAACTGCTCACAGAGAACTTGCCCTGGATAAGAGGACAGAAGATCAATAGGAGGAATTACAGTTTGGGTTGAACTACCGTCTGCCAATCAAGACTCACATCATGCTCCATCATTCCCAAGAAGTCCAGGCATCTGTGTTCCTGTGACCTTGACCAGGATAAGCATTTAGAAGGTGGATGGATGATTATTATTCACATATGTCAAACTATGACAGATATTACGAAAACCATCGCTTGCAGTTTTGCCTGCGGATCGCTTTAAAAGGAAACCGAATGACTGATACGGGACCTTCGCGTCATGCACAGAATCGCACTGTGTAGGAGCACATAGCTGACACTAGTCACAGAGGGTTCCTCACCTCACAGTCTGGGAAACAAGTCAATTCATCAGTGTCAGCTGGGGGAAATGGAACTGGAGGCAGGAAGAGGTAAAGAGCATATGGAGAAATAAGAGTCATGGTGTATTTTAATAAAGCCCATGTCTCCTCTTGTCATGACTTGCTCGTACGATCCTCGTGTGTGCCACGCCCCCTCATTACCTACGCGTGTTACCCCGATTGTGATCACCTGTTGCCTGTTATTTTCTGCTTGTCTTGTGTATTTAGTCCGCATTCAAGTCTGTTTCGCCAGGTCTGTCATTTACGTGTCTAGGTCTGTTCCTTTGTCCTGTCCGCTCGAAATAAACCCCGTTTCATAGTATTCACGGCTCTCTCACCTGATTCCCCGCTCCCCGACACCCAGTCATCACACCTCTCCCAGTGCTAAAACCATGCTCTCTTAATTCTAATTCGCCCTTGTTTACATTTATTAAAAATAAGTTTATTTTGCCTGTACTGTAGAATGAATTTTTTTAATTATAGATAGACATAATTAAGCCATACTCCTGCAAAGATTATCTCATTAAATCACATCTGACGTGAGATATAAAAACTTATTCATTCTCCTCTCACTCATTATTTTTCACTCATGAAACTCCATGGGAGTTCAGCACGTGATCAATCGATCTTACGATATCAATAAAGCAAATTAGCATTTCTTAACAGCCTCCCCAGCGTAACGTTCTTGGCTTTCCTGGCCTGTGCACAGCCTCGTCAATGGAAATCTGACGCACTGAACATCATGCAGAACAGTGTGGGGCGAAGTCACATGGAACGTGAGAGGGGTCCATCATCCCAGCACTGTCCTGGCAAGCGGCCAGGCAGAACAGAACGCATCCACCCCTGAAATCCACTGCTTTTAATTACTCACCTGGACTCATAAAATCGCTCAAATGTAATAAATACCGACAGACCACCATGCCAAGCGTTTCGGGGCCACGTCCCACCAATCCAGACATTAAATAAAGGCATATTTAAAGAACAACAGCCTACAATGATTAACAGCAAATCACATTTTCTGAGCCAGCTAATAGGACACTGGTCTGGAGGACTTTGATCATAAGAGTTCAATGACACGTAAGATCACACTGAATTCCAAGCTCTTTTTTTCAGTGATAACAAGGTCACCTTCACCTTGTTTGTACAGGATGGCTTCCAATGCAGGTGGGTGGGGAAAGCATATCACTGATAAGATCGTTCCTACTTTTGATACACATACATATATACACACAATCAGTCAGTAAGTCTGAATGAAAAAGAATTATTATGGTAAAACGGATTATGTTTAGGTCTCCAGGGTAAGACCACGTTCTCACGCAGTAGTCTACCAACAGAATGTGTTCCACTGGATGTGTGAGTGATACAGGTGAGTGTACCTGATCTGGACTGGGTGATACCGCTGGCTAACAAAACGGAGTTGTAAACAGAAAGAATTAGATACACAAGTTGCACAGATCTTAACCAGAGTCACTGAACCTTTTGAGATAAAGAGAAGTTTTTTTCCACAATGGGAAAAGTTCTGCAGATAATTTCTACCGGGATGTGCTGGGGAGAGGCATCCACAGGATCAGTCGCTAAGGGAACCCGGCGCACCGCGTCTTGCAGATCGAGAGGACGGCAGATTGGCTTTTGCCAGACCTGCCTATAACCGGCAGGCCAAACGCTGCAGACGAATGGGTCAGATTATGGGAGAATAAGAGGGCTGGCGGCGGCGCTGCCCAGCACCTCATCCATCTTCATGAGAACGACCATCATTCGTTATACAAATCATTAGGCATGGAAAACGGGGGCAGCTTTTGATCATCGCCTGGCCCATTAGCGACTGCGCTGAAAGGACGCGCCGCCCCGGTCGCATCGTGAGCCCCGGCCAAACGGGACGATTCCCGGGGGGCCTGGATGGAGCCAAAGAGAAGCACCACCAGCAAAATCCCCCGGGGGGTGGCAGCTTCACCGTCGCAGCACACCCACATGTCCTTGTGCGGCTGGTTGCACTTTCGTTCCCTGTGCTCGCTACCTTCAGGTGGATGAGATCCAAGCAAGCCCTTGACAGAGATGTGACCCTCCCCTGTACGCCGCCTCTAACCACTCACCTGCCACCTCCGGCTGTCCAGCTCCAGCTCTCATCAGACCGGAACATTCTCCCACATAAGGGACGATGCTTCCTTTTCAGTGGCCCAAGGTAAAGCTTAATTTGGGAGACCTCCTTGGCAAGAACACTGAACATTTAACTCCTTCCACAATGCTGGTAATATTGGTGCTGTGTGCAACTTTTTTTAAGTGTGGAACCATAGAGGGGGAGGGGGGGGGCAAGGAAAACAATATTTCAATGTGCTATGTACTTGCATATGGATGTATTGACAATAAAGAATTCTTGAGTCTTGAACTGCATTATTTGTCTGTAGCTAGAGCTGGACCTGAAAATGGCCCCAGATCACTTGAAACGAACCAGCCGTGATCACCTGCCGTAGCTGGCAACCCTGCTGGATGGATGGTGTAGACAGTGACATGTCTGCCCCAGGAGAAAGCCCACAGGTGTTCGAGCAGCCATGGAGGGCGTGGGCTCCACGGTCAGAAACCACAGAAAACCTCTCATCCCCCCCCCCCGCTTTGCAGGCCTAGCTGACCATTACCCCCCTGTGCCCTTTAACAAGAAGCAAAGGTGTCATCCAATAACTTCCCTGCAAACCACACCTCAGAGATTCGCTCACGGACGAACTCCGTGACCCCTCACAGCCCATTCATTCCAACCTGAGTAGCCTGGCACTCCAACTGTTGTGAAATATAAATAAACTTTCACTCACCATGCTGTTTAGACAAAAATCTGTCCGGATGCAGGAGTTTTCAAAGCATTTCGTAATGATCTTCCATTGAAGAACACAGCAGAATGACAAGTCAACTAAACTAGTACAATGATGAGGCAGGGGTCTGTTTGACACTGTAACTTTTGATTGTCCAAGTTATTGTGAGATATATTGATAAACTAACCAAAATGCAAGCCTCTTTGACTAGCCAGGCACTTCCTCTGGCCTGCCGAGTTAGCATGGACACTTAGGATGGTCCGCAAAGTAAACTACTAAGTTTGACAGTGGAGTGAGAGGATTAGCCCCACCGCAAAAGAGCCTGGCATGAACAGAGACCTATTTTTTCCTTTAGGGAGCCTGAAAATGTGCCGGCTCTGTTTTCGCAGAGCCGAGTAGCACTCTTTGGCTCGGAGCGCAATTGCCGTTTCCCCAGCAGCACAGGCCATTGACCTCAAGATAATCAAATGAACAAGACTGATTTCCAGTCACGCAGTTGGTGTAGGTATGGAGGGGAAATGCATGCCTGAGCGGGATGTTAAAACAAACCCACGTCATTCAAAACGTGAATAATCCGCTGTTTAAAGTTTGCTGTAAGAGAAAGAGCTCCATAGAAACAGGCTCCATTCAGTGTTTTAACACTTAACATATGCTTTATATAAAATAACTTACAATGAGAGCTTTTTCCACAAGTGGTTTTTATATCAAGGCAGCTCAGGTTAAGTACCCTACAGGAACACACAAGGCCACCCACCTGGGATGTGAACTATTAACCTTCCGGGCACAAATGTGTCCTCTTAAATACCACGCCACCTGCTGCCATCTGAGCTTTTTCAACAAGCATGTATACAGGTGTGATATAAGCACAACTGAATGTATATTAACAAAATAAAGAAAAAAAAGCTACCTATTAATATTCTGAAATTGCATTAAACTAAAATCACCAACAGGTGGCACTGTCAATTGTGTAGAATGAGCTGAATGGGTTAGAATAACAGCCCTTTTGAGATGTGAAATGACATGCAGATACTAGCTGTTGCTCATGTTAACCTCTCGTTTGTGAGGATTCGCACAGTCACTCCCAGCTGGTTGCAGGTATGTAATACAAACACATGCAAGGGAGCAGTGGATGGCTGCAATGAGGCATGAGGCAATGAGGCATAATAATAATAATAATAATAATAATTATAATAATTATTATTATTATTATTATTTTAGTTATTAATAATAATAATAATAATAATAATGTTGTTGTTATTATTATTATTTATTCTATTTACCTTTATTTTATCAAGAAGTCCCATTGAGATATAAAATCTCTTTTATAAGACAGACCGGGCCAAGGTAGCAGCCATACAAAACATAAACATATACTGTAATAAAGCAATAAAACAGTAAAACAGAAGAACAATTATTTAAATTATTATTATTATTATTAAAATATTATTGTGATTAATATTATTGTTGTTCTTGCAGTTGTTCCTGTTGTTCTTAAAAATCCATTTTCAGTCCCCCTTGTCCTGTGCACGGTCACAGGGTTCTATAGTCACGCCTTGGCTGGGTTTATAAGGATGGACTGAATAGTGACTCCCTCCTAATCTGCAGAGTCCTTTGACTGTCCATCCAGGTGGGTTGGGGCAGGGGCATGAAGGGGGGCCTGGGAACCGGCTGGCTGCTGCTCTCCTGTTATTTCTGCAGAGAAGCAGCCTGCACAGCTTCCTGCTTCCTCACAGTGTGCCTGCATCCAGATCGCATGCACACAGACACTCACACACAGACACGCACACGCACTGCCACACAGCCAGAGGAAACGAGGGCCACACGTGCCCCAGACACGGCAGAGGGGCTGAACAGAGCAGCAAAGAGCACCCCGCTTATTGCACGCAACACAAAAGCACAAAATCCACCACATTCCCTGATTTCAACAGACAG
Source organism: Brevimyrus niger (assembly GCA_015164015.2). NCBI lineage: Eukaryota > Metazoa > Chordata > Actinopteri > Osteoglossiformes > Mormyridae > Brevimyrus > Brevimyrus niger. The sequence goes on along the minus strand of JAABNY020000063.1, from coordinate 26,404,691 downwards.
CTAGAAGTGACTCTATTTTTATGGTGTTTATTACAGAATAAAGCACCCCTGTGCAGACAAGGGACCTCCTCGAAGTCGCTCGGATAGGATGGATGTCGACAGCAAAAATGAATATTCAGGCGAATATAAATAAAGGCAGGTTATGATAACACTGCAGAAAAATATGGTGCATTTTTTACACGAAACTTTTTAAAAAATGATCTCACAAGCATCCTTTGCTGCAGTATTCTTAGCTGAAAAACCTCAGAATAAGCCTCCAATTAAGACATTTCATACGGTTTTCAGACTAATAATTATTTGGGCAAGGAGGTGCAGAAAGGCCATTGTCGGTTTGGCCAGGAGGCCCCAGCCACTGACCGAGCCCGAGTCCCCAGAGCACCTCCCCTCTGAGCAAGCTAGGCTGTTTGCATTCCCCCTGCAGTCACGGTATTAAGTTACCATGAGTACAAGCACTCCTACATTTACGTGGTCATTCATCAATATCATATATAGGGGCGGGGCCACAGGGGCATCACCCCAAGCTAAAAGCTGATGGGGCCCCTGGAATGCCCACTCCTCCGTCAATCACTAGCTCAAAACAAATCATTGGCTGATAAGGCTGGTATCTCTGTATGAATTATGGCCCCTCATAAGCCTATGAACCCCTTTCTCTCGCCGTTGGGCCACCCTCCATAATGGCTCTTCCCTCCAAAAGCCACCTTACAGTCACGCCATATGATCTACAAACTGTGAAGTGATGGCTCACTACCACTACCAGACCTTTGCACACTTAAACGACCACTAGGACCGCTGACTGGCAGGGTAAAAGAGCCCAGTCTGCCAATCGGATTAAACGGGAACAGAATTTTTCATGTATGGCAATGTTACTGTGAAGTTATCAAAGTGAGCTGTCAATCATGCGGTGAGGCCAACCCTGAAACTGCCCATGTATGAGGCTGAGAGCGGAACCCAGCTTCATGAATTAGACATGAAATGTAGCCAGGAATAAAATTCCCCACAGGCTGTGGGGGACTGAGGCCATAGCTGCAGTCTCCATTGAAGGAGTAGACATCCAGCCGTTTACCCTACATTGATCATGATAAGAAATATTACCCACATACTCGTGCGAGGTCCCTGCGGCTGCATTAAATGGGCCCACTGAAACACCCTACCATTCCTGTTCCATGGCCACCACTGCTGGAACAAAGTGGGGCATCCACGCCGGGTGGATTAAGCTGCAAGCCAGAGTACATGCCTGTGATTATAGCGCCCTCTTCAGGAGCGTGGAAAAATCAATGTGGGGTCCGATGAGAACCTGCGCAAAAGAACCCACCTAAAGTACCGATCATTCCTGGTTTCAGTTACCCCCTCAAATTCCTGGTTGCAGCCCCTCCCTTAATTTCCAGGGATACAATATCCCCATAAAAACAAGGCGATAGAATTGCATAAGTATTAGTGCATGTTCTTTATAACTACAGTAAATTTATGAATGAGAGGCTAGGTGAGATCATGAGGCTCACAAAGTCCACATGCCGGTGCCAAGAGCAGGTCATGTGACCTGGATGCAGACAGACAATCAACTGAATGAGTTTCTGAGACTCTTGTTAAGCAGGACTCTGTAAGCTCTTCATTATTTTGATTCCTTCCACACAGTTAGAGAGCAAGGACTCTGACGGCCCTGCTTTCCATTTGTCATGCAGCCAAACTGAATTATCATGGTGCGGTGAAAAAATCTGCACCCTTTCCCACTTAGAAGCTCCACATTTTTTCATTAAGCATAATCAAGTCTGTATACCTCCATACAATTACGGCCAATTACAACATATTGAGGGTTTGTCCAGGACCGGATTGAGAATTGCTTACATTCCACCGGTGGAAACTAGGAATCCAGAGCTTTCAGCTCCAATTTAAAAGAAATGTGCATGACAATATAAATTAGGATGCGTGTAGCCATGCATGCATGCGCTTGCCTGCACCCGAGCCGGGCATGTTCATGCGTAGCTTATCAGGTTTACCGGGCCAGCAGGAAGTTTCCCATTGGCTGAGGAAAGCCACGTGCCCATCCCACTGCTCTGTACTGGAGTTTTCACTGGACAATATCCGTGCTATCCACACTTTTCTGACAGCAAATTACACAGGTCCGTCCGGCCAAACCGTTTACTCAAACTGCATTCCCCGCATTGAGAATTTGTTATGGGTGCAGTGCGCAGGCCGCAGTGGAATTCTGAAAAGCACGCAGCAGCCACGCAGTGCCATGATGACAGAGGCGATGTGAGCGACCGATCGCAGTGAAATCACGATCACGTTCGCGTGAGGGATGCAATATAGGAGCAGTCCTAGAAGCACCAATCGTTACACCCCAGGGGCCAGCAGGTGGGCAGTTCTGCTAGCTGCCAGCTCATTAAGCAGATGTAGCATAGCATACGTCAGGGGGTTCTCCATTAATTTTCCAAGAGGGCAATTTTTCAGGCCTGAAATGGTACTGCCAGTAAAGTAGAATGGGGGTAGAGAGGTGAGCACTTGCAAAATTATTGTTGACCAACAGGGGTACAAGAAGATAATTATTTTTTTTTATCAGATAGAGATTTTGCAGGCTTTTATGCTGAAGTCTCAACTGTACTTCATAATAAAAGTCTCCCAGTGAACCCAATATAATTAGGCTATATTCCCAGTTTGAACTGATTTAGGGCCAAATGAAGGCTCCAAATCTGGTCTGTGGGACACATTATGAGACTCCCTACTGTACAGGAAGGATCTGAATCCAAACAGCAGAGCAGAAGCCTGCTGGACATGACTAAGTCACCGTCACTCAGAGGCATGTATCGAGACTGAATGGCTGTAATCAGTGGTGTGAGACTACAGTACCTTGTACCCAATTAGAGTCTGATGAATAATTCATGCCTCTTGGCATGAGAGAAGCCTTCTGCCTACCAGGCCTGCTTTACTGGATCAGGTTGTAGACAAAGCCTAAACTTGGGGCATAAGGGAGCGCTGCTGGAATCCAACAGTGCCCCAATGGGGCAAATTTCCCACACACCCAGGCAAGTATGGCAGGGCAAGTCCTCCTCAAATCCCCTGCAGCCTAGCCTCCAGGGGACACTTCAAACTGGAGCCCATCATTTCTTGCCAGGGTTACAAAGCAATTACCAACCAGGCCAGGCCTAAAAATCCACTGATACACTTATCCTGCGCACATCAGTCCCCATTATCCAGCTGCACAGGAAACTCTGGTGTAAATGACCAGTAATCTCAGAAACCACAGAACAGCAAATTTGAATTCAGTGACACAGCTCCAAGTACAGCGGGTGAGATGAGAACAGGGGACAAGGGTATGGGAGAGACATCATGGCCATCAGAAGAACAGCACTCAGCGTCCACATGGCCTACAGGTCAATAATAATAATAGTAATAATAATAATAATAATAAAGGTCAAACTGATATAAGCACATCACACAAATCACAAGCTTTACCACTCCAGATGTTCACCATCTTCTTGAAAAAACAGAAGTTTAAAAAAATATCGCATCCCCCTATCTGGGCTTAGGCAAGATGAAGACAGCGGCAGATTGCAAAGGCCTCGTATCATTCACTGTGGCAACCCTTAGATCTGCAATTCCGATTATCCACATCTGCACAATAAATATTTTTTCCCATTGTCAGTTATAGATCTAATTTGTTAATCCAAATCAGGAAATGGAAATGGAGTTGGTATTGAAAAAAAATGTATGGAGAACCGAAATGGAATTGAATTGTGCTTAATGGAATCAATCAAATCATCTATGCTCCATTATCAAAACATAGGCCCTTCCCTCGCCATTGGGCAAAGTAATTTCAGTCACATTGTGTGCCATTGGATGCCACTGAACACACCCCCGTGCACAAATAGCAGCGCTCAGCTTGATTGACAAGCTGTATCTGCCTATCACAATGGGAGATGCCAAATTTTTTCTGTATCTCAACACAAATCTTCATGCAGACCTGATGCAGTGAGATGTATGCAAATAATTATATTATCAATCGACTGAAAATTATTCAGCATTCACTTATTTAAAAACCGAGTGGTAAAATAGCTCAATTGATTTCCTTGGAGAATAAATATAAAAACTGAAACATAACTGCTTCGGTTATTAAAATCTCATTATTTATTTGTATAGCTAAGCATAACGTATGTTACAGCTGATATTTCAATGACAGACCAAGTGCTCATATTTGGAGGGATGATGTGTAATGTCAGACCAACACTGCAGGGAGCATGCCTTGCTGTCACTATGGGAAGCTTCTGAGGGACATAGAGGGGACACTGGACTGTACATGACCAGACTCTGCTTAATGACATTACAATAAATGCTGTACCGCAAGTCAAACCAGTACTTCCTGTTTTCACTCGCCCCCTTCCCATAAATATATTACAGAGACAGTAACTAGGCATGGATCTCTTTTAGCACCAAGAGAAAAGCCACGCTAGGAATTTAGCCTATACAGCGCCCCCTAGATACGAATACAGAGAAACGTTGGTCAGGCTTAGTCAGTGCCTGAAATACAAGTGTTAAATTTAAGCCATTGCGGTCAGGAGCGATAACGACAGGCCACCACTGTGGAACTAAAGCTAATTAAAGTTAATTAATTGAATTTATGTATCAATGAAAGAAGAACAAACCTAATCTATTTGTGTCCCAGAAGGAAGCTGTGAAGCTGTGATTAGTCTGATTAAACCCATATTTACACTGTAATAAAGTATCAATGTGGTTTGTGCCAAGAAAAGTCTGAGCCCTAAACCAGAAAATGATGAAACCCAAATTAACCATTTAGAAAACGGTAATAAAGACAATAATGTAATTAGTGCTTGATTTACATTCTCAGAGCTGTAAGTGTTTCATGTTACCTCACCCCCTTGTCACCACCCTCAAAGGGAATGAAGTCAGGGGGGAGCCCAAATGCTCAACAAGGTATAACCTCACGGTCCCATTCTCATGTTGGAGATGGTAAAATGACAATTCCCAGGTAAGCAGAGGTATATGTAGGGGTGGGACTGGAGGGGCACTGGCCCGAGCTGAAAGCTGATTGGCCCCTAAAGTGTCTGCTTCCCTGTCACCCATCGATTCAAAGCATATCATTGGCTAATGTTAAAGCTGGCCCCTCTGTATGAACTATGGCCCCTCATATCCCTCACACCTTAAATAAACCCTAAAATTTCCCCTACAGACAGGACAGGAAACAGACATTCCCCTGCTCCGGGTCGTGGGCCGAGAAAGGGTTTAAATACGTTCTTCCGTCTGCAAGCCGGTCAGAACAGCTCATTGCTTCATTAAAAGAGCTGGCATCAGATTGGATGAATGAGCTGACCTAAGCCTGCCTCGCCGAGGTGCCAGGTCCATGGAGCATAAAGAAAAGCTACCCTGATCCCACCCATTCATCCATGGCAAACCTTTGCCACGCCCCTCATCCGGCTCTGGATGCCAAGGAGGGAGACACACCTGAAGGAGTCAGTCAACCCTCTCCTGCAGCTGTACCGTAAGAAAACATGAGCGAGGCAGAAGTCATTCCCTCACCCTTCTGAGTCATGAAGTGCAGGTCCCAGACTGTGCCGATTCTCGGATTCTAAACACGGAAAAATCTCTGGCACTTTAACGGGAAGTCTACGAGACCACACAGACGGAATTATTTCTCAACCAGGCATAACTAGCAGAAAATTACATTAATAAATGAGACAAGTCGAAAGTCATAAATGCATAACCGGTAGGAGCCTTACACTTATCACATGGCAAGCTTCCTGTGGCCTGCCTGTAGCCCCACAGATAAAGTATGACTATGCTGGAATGTGTCTCATTTTGATCTATCGTTTGACGCATCACCTGCGATCCCCCTTTCAACAAAGGGAAGCAAAATGACCTTCAAAAAGTAACCTTGTTTATTACAGGTCTTATCAGAAGTCCTAGATAAGTCTCCCTATACATTACATATATTGCGCTCCAGCAGCCAAGGAGAGGAGTCACAAGCTCCGCAGCAGAGAAAAAACAGGAAATCAATCACTTCTTGAACTATTCCAGGGAGTCATGTCTCCTTGGGTCCAGCACTGTGCAGCATCCGTACCGTTTGATCCATGAGTGTGCATCATTGTGAAAAACAAATGGGCTGTTGTTCATCGAAATACCTCAGGGGTGACTTTAATCATGCTGTTTATACTTCTGTAACAGTATGCGCACCAAGAGATTAGTGCTGGGGAGGGAAACCAGGCCAGCGGAGAAGTCCGGGTGGATTCTCAGACGTTACTCTGGTTTTAAGGCAGGACTGACCAATGGCTAGGAAATGCCCATAGCTTACGGAATGTGTAAGTCAATATATAGGTGAAGGACAATATAGGAGGTACTTCTGCCTTTGGGCAGTAGAAGAAAGAAAGAAATGAAATCAAGAGGAGAAAGGCCTCCACCAGACATTTTATTTATTTAGCAGATTCCTTTATATGCAGTGCCAGCAAGATCAGACAATCCCTGGAACAATTGGGGGGTTAGAAGCCATTCTCAGGGACCCTATGATGAACCTCTCTGGCAACTCAGGGATTTGAACCAGCAACCTTCTGGCTTCCATCCTATCCCACCGCTCCATTCACCGCTCCCAGTATAAGGATGGCTCAGTATGGTACGTTCTCCTGTTTTCTACTCCCACTCTTCACTGGTTACGCATTACCCCTCCAGAGATGCCAGCATGTCATGAACAACACGGTTCTGTTCTCCAGATAATTACCAAACAAACAGCAAAACAAAAAAAAGTTTAATGCAAACATATCGGGCATCCAGGCAGAAAGACAGAAGTCTTTCTTTCAGAGGGAAATAAAATCATTCCAAAGGTCACAACAGCATTGACATTTAGGAAGGCCGAATGAGCCAGGAGATTACTCTGGTCAAGTAATTGAAGACCAAGCTTTTCCATTCCACCAGTCCTGCTCGGTCAGAACATACATCTGTTACCCAAGAATTGTTATGTGTTCAGCTTCTTCTGGCAAAAACGTTCAACTGAAACGTGGTGGAGCCACATAAACACAGGGAAGACGGAGCTCCAGGATTATCTACCGCGGGCATTCACTTGGTCCAAGGAAATATCAACACATTGAATGCATTTATTCCGTGACGTCTTTGGATGTCTGATTTACATTACTTCATAAAAGTTTTATTTAAGCTTCAGGGTGAAATAAAGTGTTACAACCTCAGGGTATGCTAATGTAGGACTTTAAGGTAGAAAGCAAAACTCCATCTAAAAGAAGTTGCTCTGTTGTGGGTAAAGTCAATAAATAGTCCAAACCCAAGCACCTCTGATTGACAAGGATGCCAAAAAATTAAATCGAAAGTATTTGAGGACTGAACAAAAGTACCAATATTTGCATGGGAATAGTGTTGGGGGCCTGTAGTATTCAGCAAAGTACATTTACTTGTGGAATTTAGCCAACAATCAACAAAGGAATAGAAGCAGACTTATGTCGCTCCAAATCACACATCCAAACTCCATCCTGATTAAGAAGAAAAATATTTAATTGGTAACCTAGAGCTCACTATTTGTTAGATTCATTTTAGCTAAAACCGACACACGTTGTGTTTTATTTGGATTGATTTCATGCTCTTTGCAGTTAATTTTCCCTGCCAGGAGACTATAGCAGACAAACAGAATGAAATGTTTGTCGATTACATGGCAAAGACTCAATTTTTATGATAAGAATAAATTAATTTGGCTTTAAGGATGTTCTTCTTTTGCAATTTGTAAAACTTGATTTTGAAATTACGGTAAGTTTTTCACTTGGCAGTAACAGAAGAATATGAAATACAAATGTAATAAGCACTTGGTTTTATTGAGTTTTTATAAAGAATAAATTTATTAAGAAGAACTCAATGTAAAACAAACACATTTCATCCAGCCATCTGCCAACATGCTACTCTGGATAGTGTTGTGGGAGGACCTGTAGCCAATCTCGAGCAGCACAGGATACAAAGCAGCCAATCTCGAGCAGCACAGGATACAAAGCAGCCAATCCCGAGCAGCACAGGATACAAAGCAGCCAATCCCGAGCAGCACAGGATACAAAGCAGCCAATCTCAAGCAGCACAGGTACAAAGCCGAGGTTTGCCCTGGATGGGATGTCACTCCGTTACAGAGTGTGCACACACAGTCACACACTACAGGCTACTTAGTGACGCCACTTTGATCAGCTGCGTGCATTTGGAGCCCAGTGTGACGCGGGAAGAACATGCAAATTGCACATACATGCAAAGTGTGCTGGATTTATACCCTTCAACTGAGGAAATATGAGGCAAAAGAGCATAACATACATTCCTGCATCCTAAATCATCGACTTAAACATTGACCATTTCGTTGAATTTGATGCTGGCTATTCGTTGAGAATGTTGACATTCGAAAGGCAATTAACAGTTTAACGACCTTAAATCGACAGCATTCCCAAGGTATCTATAGTAAACGGCACTGGTATTTTAACTACACCCTCATGTCAAGCCAGACTTTTCATTGAAGCTGTAAGTAAATAAATATCTGAGTGTTGGCAGGCAGCCCCCCAGTCCCCTATCCATGAACATTAGATGCCAGCGGGCGGGGGTGAAAGCCTTTGAATGTTTTAGCACTCGTATCCGTATCTCTGCGGCCCTCCCACAGCTTTGGCAGAGAGCCACACGACACTGGAAGTCGGCCTGGTCAGGGCTGAAGTCGGCCTGCTCTTCACCTCCAGCTACACTTCCTGTGACATTTAGCAAGACACCCAGTTCACTATTAGCTATGCTACAGACTTACAATTCTAACAAATTCGTTTATGAATTCAGTATGTTTATAGAAAGGATGATACATTCATGTACAAAGAAGGGATTTGGGATTTATTACTGCGATGAAGACAATCAAGGTTTCCTCAGAGCAAAAGCTTACCCTTAATAACAATGTCATTTTCAGACACTGAATTACTAGAGTAATTCTAATGAAATTAACACATAATGGCAAAATACTTAATATCACATAATGACAAAAACTTAATATCACTTTTTTTCCTGTAATAATTTCTCTTGCATGTTAGATGATACAACTAATTTTGTAAATTGCTGAACACGGGCAATTAACGTCTCAGGATGTCTTTGTACGTTTCCTAAATCAGGCTACGGGTGAACAGTTTGCTGGCCTAGATGTGGCCTTAATTGGTATCAGAATATTAATGAGACCACAACCGTGACTGTTTAACTCAATTAATCTCAGTTCTCACCAAATTACACCCCTATAGCCCTCGACCGAAGAGCACCTTCAGTTAGTAATGGGAGAAGATGGTCTTCATACCCACAGCAAGTATCATTACTGTGCAAATCACTTTCTGCTTGAACCCAAATAGGAGAAGGTAGCCCCTTCATCCAACAGGAAGTTAGTTAAACCAATCAGTTACCCACCAGGCTCAACAGTCCCACCCACTCGAGGCCCTGAAGTCTGGTTTTTTCAAGCAGTACCATAACATGCTACTTGAAATGATTCTTGAAATGATTTATAAATCTGTTTTACTTTTACTTACCTACTTACTTTACTTACTTACTAACCTGCGGCGAGAATCTGAGAGAGAGACGAATCAGTAGCAGTAAGGAAGTAAATGATCTCTAAGAGTATCCCACTCTTTGCACTCTGAGAATAATTAGTCAGGATAGGAGAATCTTTTGGGTCTGCCCATGCAAATGAACTTCATTTATAGTCTCCCTTTACCATTCGTTTCCATTGTAAAGCTCCTAATAGGGAAAATTCCCCGAGTCAAACAATGAAAATAGCCCAGGAAAAGAGCCCGTACCATTCTGGGTAGAAGCAATTACTGAGAAGGATCTAACAAAATGTTGAAGAGTCAAGAGAAACACTTTTATTGTAAAAGCTGCAGAGGAGATGGGTAACCTGACAAACCAGAGGACAGAGGAAGAGCGCAGAGACAAACAAGAATCTTTGGTGCTTTGAAAGCGACACTTCCTTTCAGCACAGCCACTGACACAAGGCTGTGACCGAGATCTGAGGATGAGGAGGTTCAGCAGTCAGCGACGCCATGTATGAACGCCCTGAAAGGCACCCAGGAGCGGAACAGGCGATGCAGCCGTGGCCCCATTAGACTTCCGTCGGTAGGAGGACCAGAGCTACTGCATTCATTACAAAGTTCATTACAGCAGCACCCCCTTCAGAGCCCGGCAGAGGATTTCATAGTAAATGCCCCCCCCCCCACCACCCACAAATCTCTGTCCTGAAAACATGCATGACATACACCACAAACCGATTCTTTTTACATCCGCATGTCAAGGAACCGACTGGCGTGTTGCATCTTAAACTGGAATGCCTGACGTCAATCGCCCAGCATTAGGAGAGTGGGAGTGTTCCAGGTTTGCTTAGAAGCACAGAAGCACCTGCAGTTGTTTTCTCCATGTTCATCTGCGGGGGTAGCAGATCTTGGTCTCGGTATAATTTCTCCCACGCATGGGCAGGTTTCTGTCGATAACAAAAGATGAGTGCGGAATATCGACGCTCACATCAGCATCCTTTCTTCCCATGAGACCTAGCTACCGCCCTCCTGTCTCCAGGCACCATGAAGCGTTAAACTTCACATTAGTCACCCTGGAGGGTACTTAAGGCCGAGTACCTGCTGAGGAACCCCCACAGGGTGGCTGGTGTCAGCATGAGCTGCATGAGGTAGGTGCTCCCCCAGAGCAGAGAGTCTCAGAATAACCACCACCCAAAGATAACTCTTTCCACCATCTTCTCTGTCTTTGGAAAGGTCACACTAGCACTCTCGTCCGCTCAGAAGCAGTGAGGTATTTCCTTAAGTCAGAGATTTAATGTCCCCCCACAGAGAAGAACTTTACATTCTTTAATAATTCATCGGTTAGTGATATACCATTAGTACACAGTCCCAGTACTGGAGGGGGGGGTCGATATTTCTTTGCACCCCGCCTCTAATGTTCCCCAGTTACATGCCCAATCGCTCACCCAGAAAGAACAAAAATGCAGAGCATGGAAAACTGTTTATAAAGACAAACACACACACACACAAGTGCAGACACACATATGTGTACAAATCAAAGGGAAAGCGAGACCCATCTTTTGATGAGATCTTCGCTGTCTGTCTGGCTCCAACCAATAATACAGATTCAGTAGCTGCATTAATCAATAGAAATGATGTGATTTCCAAGACACACATTAATTGATATGGACCTTGCATCTAACTGAAATATTATATCTTCATGTGAAGAGCTTCTGCTCAAAAAGTTTTACTGTTAGCCGCATTGATCTTAAATCCAAATAAAATTTACTGGTACAATTCGAAAACTGAAACTGAGTGTTTTTCCATACAAACAGAAATGAATATCGCCATGGAGCATAAATAGCATCAACTCTGATATTTTATGAAGGACATGACAGCCCTTGATGAAAGCCAGAAGTATTCACCAATGCCAATAAAGAACAACAAGGCTGCATTTAGTCAATATCTCCATAAAGATCACGCCCGGAGCACCATTCTTGAAAATGCAATAGATATTAACTGAGACAGAGAATCCTTTCAACATAACATAGGCCATTATAGCATTACGCATATGCCGTAATGAGGAACAATAGAGCTCATTACAGTGAACTACACATGTTCCATTATCATTACAGAGCTTGGCTGGTGAACCTTGACATTTGAATCGTAAACTGGTATGTGACACATAATGGCATTAGGCTTCCATTAAGAGCTCATGTTGTAGGTACTGATAAACCCACTAGGTGTGCCAGAGGTCAGGAAGGCACCAGATGAGCTTATAAATCTGCCGTATGAAAAGGTGGACATTTAACGTCACAACAAAGAATCCATCAGAAGCATTTATATGGATATCAGAAACTAGTTTCAGTATAATATTAAATTAACCTTGCATTCAACAGAATATCAGCTATGGAGATGTGAAAATGTACCTTTATCCTGCTATGAGAATTAAGGCAAAAAGGGGTGAGATGGTATCTGGACCCCAGCCCAAGTCAACGTCAGGTCGAGGCTTAAGCTCAGACTGAGTAAGAGGTGCAGGGCTGCATGGGAGCTGAACACACCCCGCCAGCCCATGAAGAGGGCAATGAGGGCGGATTCATTTTCCTGCGCAGTCCAGACTTTAATGGTGGCCTTTCCCTCTTTAACCTGTCCACCAGTATGGGGTGAGAGACTAAAAGAGGTCACTGGGAGGTCATGAGGAGGTCAAAGAGAGATCACAGGCAGGGGAGAAGTCAGGACCACTCCAGGGGTCCCTGAGTGACAGGATCACTGCATCTGACAAGAATCCCGACCAGGGGGAAAATGCCTCGACAATAAAGTCTGCTGACTGGAGGAAGGTGAAGGGGATCTAAATTTTACGCCCCAGAGTCCACCATTCGTTGGCAACTAACAAGTTTAACAGTACAGTGACAAAAAAAGTTAGAGGCTCATATAAAGTATTTCCCTTGTTGGCCAATTTTAAAAATACAACCAATCGACAGTCACATTTCAATGTGTCTGTCTACCCTGACGAGCCGTAACTATGCCCCCCTCCCCTCTAACAGCGCACATGGGGCCCCCGCCGTCCTCGGCGCACTGTGGTCAGGCCGGCGAGCACGACGCAGCATCCGCTAGCCGGTGACACCTTCTTGTTTGCACGGACGCTCCCTCCCCCTGCACTGCACACGTCCCGCCGCATGCAGTAATAAGGACAGTGCCAGTGATTGAATTCGCGTGCAGGCTAATCAAGCCGCAAAGGGTTCAGGCACATCGATCGAGAAACCACACGTGCAGCGCGATAATTTTCTGTATGACAATACTGATTCTCCCACATGAAGGGCCATGTTAGGGGTTTCCTGTGCAATTGATATGTCCCTAAATGGTCTATATTTTTGGAAGGTGGGGGGGGAGGCACTGTGGCTTCTTTGCATGATGATGAGATCAAGATGCAGTGGTTATGCTTTCAAAGGGTGCTATCAAGCTCCTTCAACCAATTCACTGTTATAAGAATGCCTAATCCTTGTGGACGATCTGAAGTGAGTTTCCACTGGGGCCTAGTGAAACCCAACAGATTTCTCACTCCCGCGCTGCACCTGGCTGACCGAGAGACGCATCCAGGAAAGCAAACCTCCTGGGGAAAAGCAGCAAACCACTTCGACAGAAGGTTGGAAGCTCTGTCAGGCCTACCCGCCTCTGCTAGTTTCCGTGTATCTTGCTCAAACTCGCCAGATCTGCACATTACTTGACGCTGGACGTCTTCCCATCAGAAATGCATGTGCCTTTGACATGTAACACTAAGTCCACAAATACAGGTCAAACACTTTGAGAAACTTATTTTTGCCATACTATAAATTTTACCATCAAAAAATATTAAAGAATTGCAGCTGATAGGAGACACAAACCTTTCTGGAAAACTCTGGAACATGCCAGCTTACCTGTATGACACTCCGACTGAAATCTCCTCCATGTCACTGCAACGGGTTCAGTTCCAAAGTATGAACCAGAGAGACCATCTGTTTTCCGTATGACTAGAGCCACATTGCTCTCATTTTCGCTGGAGAGATAGCCACAGTATTCCAAAAAGGTTACGCAACATGAAACATCTGTGATTTCCCCTGTCTCCACCATATATAAAATGCTTCTTTCAGTGAAACACATCAATTGCTCTGTTAGTCCTTTTGTGATTACGGTAATTCCAAATTACATTTAGTTTTCAAAGGTGACTGGCTTTTTGTTTATACTATTCAACAGCCTCCCTTTTTATCTTAAGTTACGAATTAAAATCCGAATATGAATTTTTTTTTTAAATAGTTATATCAAATACATTTCCCTAGGGGGCAGCATGGTGGTACAGTGGTTAGCACTGTTGCCTCACACCTCTGGGACCCAGGTTCCGTGTGTGGAGTTTGCATGTTCTCCCTGTAGGGCTTCCTCTAGGTGCTCCAATTACTTCCCACAGTCCAAAAACATGCCAAGGCTGATTGGAGTTACCAGATTGCCCATAGGTGTGTGAGTGAATGGTGTGTGAGTGTACTCTGCGATGGGTTGGCGCCCCATCCTGGGTTGTTCCCTGCCTTGTGCCTATAGCCTCCAGGGTAGGTTCTGGACCCCTGTGACTGTGAATAGGATAAGTGGTTTCAGAAAATGGATGGATGGATATAACCCTAGCTCTTCTAGTCTGATATCGCTATCAAACTCTTTCCCAGTCCACATTGACTTCATAATTATACCTGGTTGATTTCCTTCAAAAGATATTGGGGGCGGAGGGAGCAAGCAATCATAAAAACACTACCAGATGTTGGAAATGTCCAAGAGAGGGATCCCATTTTATTGGACCAAAATGGCACAAAGATATAGCGGTCGACATTACGAACCGTACCAGACTAATCAGATGGGAACGCTGGAAGCATAGTTCACTCAACAGCTTCTCAGTGGGACTTCAACAGTTGAAGCTCATTACTGGCAGCGACGCCATGACGATCTTCGCTTTAGATCAGGCTAAAATAGGTCAAAGTTGTTTAGATGAGTGCAGGATCACCCACAGGAAACACCGCCCTTAACTCACATTTGGACGACCCCATTGACACCACGCTTTAAATTCACACCCCCAATGGCAAATGGGGAAGGAGACACCAGGTACTGGGCTATGAGTAATTATTTTCAAATAGAGCAATGAATAATTAAAGCTGGCCGTCCCCCTCTGGTGTCAGTAGGAGGGTGAGTTACAGTCAGAGGGTGCATGCCCTCAACACCTGCTGTCTGAGAATGTCTCCAGTTTGCCAAGTTGGCACCAGTCTGCATTTGACACTGGGTGGGCTTGTGGAGCCAACCAGGGGGAAGGTGCTTCATTCTGAGCGGAAGCTGAAACAGCTTCAGTTTCTTTTTTAGATCATGGATCCTCCCTGGGTCTTCTGTATCCCCATTCATTTCTTTACTCAGAGTTTGCCTCAGAGTTAACCCAGTTAGTGCCAAGAATTTCCAATATTGAAGATTAAAGAACCCTAAAGGAGCTTATGAAAAAATATATCAAATATCAGCACCTTTGACAACCTTTGAATAGGTAATAAAACCCAACCAATAGTCTTACTTTCCCCCGTGTAAACCGAATAATGTGATCACCACTTGTTGCATGTTGAAAATCTTTACCTTTCGATCACAGAAACATTCCTGACCCGCCAGCCACAGTTTATATGTTCCATGTGAAGTTTAGTCCACAAACGTGGGTGTGTCGCTCACAGGTCTGTGACTATACCTACTAGCTTTTCAACCACAAGACCTTGCAAGACTAAACCATTCATTAGCGTGTGACGGATGACAGACAAAGGCCTCATAATCTCTCTCATGTCATTACTTGCATGTCGATTAATGCTGGCAAATGCTTCAGTTCTCTCTATGCAATGAGATCTGAGGTTTCACTGCAGCTACAGAAGCTTATAGCCCCGTTGCGGTACCATTATGACCCATCAAGGGCTCTCGTTAATGCTCGTCGGAATGCGAGCCCTAAACGGTTCTGAAAGGTAGATGAACGAGATGGAAGTCTTAAATGGAGAAAACATTTGATCCAAAGCCAGTAACAACCTAAGGACCTATCCACAGCCAAATTGAAGATGGCCAAACAATTTTAGCCCGCTCAAATAACAGTCTGCGAAATTAAATGAGGACAACGCAGTCGTTTATTTTGCGCGTCCCGCCGCGCCGCAAGGTGACATTCCGCGGAGGGGCAGATGTGACCACACGTGAGCGGAAACCTGAGCCCGCTGGCTGCGAAACTCAAGTGTACCGAGGAATGCGAGACGATAACATCGGACGCCGTCTTTATTTTTCTGAACATCCAAAAATAAACAAGCCCGATCCTCGCCCAGGCCTCCACCTGGCTCTCACTTCCAGATGAAGAAGTCCTCAGATCAGCTATTCTGTGCAGGACCCTGAGGAACTGAAGGCCAGCCAGGCCACAGTAACTGAGTAAGCAGCTCTTCATGTGCAATGCAGGCCTGGACCCACATGGAAACCAAAGTCTTCTGGGTACATGATCTATCATGATAATGAATTTCCCATCATAGTTACTTCTTAAATGTTAAAATGAGAAGAAATAGCCCATATTTTCCTCAGTGCAGACTCTGTGGGGTGTTGATACAGGTTCACTGAAATTTATCAAGCTCACTTTACTAGAAGTGCACAAATGAGGGTATCTCAGTCCGACTTTTTTTTTTTAGAAAAGATCAGGGATTTGATAACTTTTCTTCCACACACAATTCACTAATTAGCATCTGCAGATAGGTATTGCTGCACAACTTAGTTGGAACTGAGATAAAGACAGCGGTGTCTCCCTAACTTACTTTCGGTTCATTTTTTCCACTAAAACACAAAGACTGACCGGCCCCGCGGCAGTGGCTACTTTTCACAACTCGTCTGAAAGTTGGCCACACATCTCTCAAGCAACGGATGAGGGCCTCTAGCACCGCTTAAAATTCTCACGGCGCTCGGACAGACGTCCAGACTCTGCCGTCAAGATGTTGCGGAAACGGCGCGCAGATGCCAGCGCGACGTACGGAGATGGGCGGCGGCTGGCGGCGCTAAAATGTGGCAGATTCCTCGCGTGTAGCCTGGCCGGGAAGCACATGCTCGCCTCCAGATGCGAGGGCCTGCCGACCCACAGCTGCTTATCCCTCACGGACATCACAGGGCTCCACATCGGTACTATGGCCGGGCAGACCAGCTGAGGGCCATACTCCTGTTGCAAACAGGGCTTACATCCATACATCCTCTGCTATATAGCGAGTTTACAAGGCCAGCTGCAGCACCCTTAAGCAAGGCACTTAAAAAGAACCGCTCCAATAAAATACCGTGGCTGATTTCAGATAACGGCGTCAATTATCCAGTAAATGTAAGTTCCCCACCCCTATCCACTGGTTAATAGTGGGTCCTCCGTTTCAGCCTGATTTCAGGTGCTACGTGACATAAAGGTCCAATCTGTGGTTTCGTTTATTGCAATTCCAGCAGAAGATGTACACACGGAGAACAGGTGTACGCCAGGCAAAGGGAGCCTTGCATGCATCGAAATTCATTTGTCTGACTAATAAGCTTTTAGGTTTGTGATTGAAAGGAAGCCTCCCTGAAGACAGAAAACATGAGAGTACAAAATGTATGCTTTTTATATTTAAAGCATCTGTAATAGTGTGGGAGAGAAAGAAGAATGGACTACAGAAAACAGTACCAGGAATTCTACAATAAAGGATACAGAAATACCGTATTCTAGTTGTCTGCTTCATCCTTCCCAATGTGTCAGTCAATTCAGCCGAGAGTTTCAGATTCATTTATTTATCAAAGGAATACTTAACTTCTCCATCACATAAAATGCCAGCTCTATTGCTTTCAGCCATATGATTCGATAAAAACTTGCAAAAATTATGGTCCGAATGAGCAAATGTTTCTTAAAAGCGTATTATAAACTAAAACAGGGATATGGCTTCCCTGCCGATATCCAGGCTGGTCTCTTAGGATCATTATCCCCTGGAACTGAGAACTCACCATTTTCCAAATGATTCATTACTTATTTAAAAACTGGAAAAGGAATAAAGGGACTCACAGGGGGGCCAGGGGGAGTCTGGGGGAGGGCATGCGGCCTGTGTTAAATCCTGAAAATTTGATCCATGATCTCTTCTATGCTTATTCCCTTTATCAAAGACACCTTCACTGTTGTCTCAAACACTCTGGATGTCGAGTTCTGGGTAAAAAACTGGATTTATTGTTATTATTATTTAACAGATGTGTTTGCCCAAAGCGACATACATCTCAGAAAGCAGGATCAGCCAGCATTTGGGGTTATACGCCTTGCTCAAGCTATGAGATGGGAACTGGTGATTGTCTGATCACAGCCACAGAGTCTTACCCCGCACAGGCAGCCCAGATACACCGCGCATAAGATACAACTGACACGGGCTGGAAACCAGTTCCTAACAGCGGTGAGCGCCAACCAATCAAGTTACCCAGCATGTTGGACACAACTGCCTTCCTATCCAGGTGATTTGCCATGCTATCATAACCCCCGACCACTCACAGACGACCCTGGCCCTCAGGGCCCCCAAGCACCAGCTCAGTACTCATCGGGGCATTGACATCTCCCTGGCCGACCCGTGACAGGTAGGTTTTTCCCATTCATGACATTACTGCCACGGCCTCTTCAGTTCCGGGCTGCTTCTGAGATCTAAGTCTGGCAGGTCACTGCAACTTACGCGGGCTTTGCATCGACTGGAGGCTATCAGCCATGAATTATAGAAAGTGCCATTTTCACATTGAGGGGCTCCCTTTCCCCAGCTTTAATGTGCAGCCAGGGCAGGAATCTGGTCATAACCAATGGCAGATGATTACTCAAACGCTGGTTGGACGGCTTGGTAAACATGCAACATAAAAACACCTTTCAATCCGGCACCAACTTTGGCTTCCGTCACATTGACCATTGATCATGCGGACGAGAAACAGGCTTGATTGACCATTAAGCCAAGTAACTCTGCACGCTAAGCATCTCTAGGCATGTTTAAAACATATGGCACCAGGACATACATTCCCGTGACTCCGGACATTCTTGTTAGCAGAAACTGAAATCTGTAAATGGTGGATAAAATGTAAAGCTACACAGAATAATGATGGCATTTGGTGGCTCTGTAAGCTATCCCAAGCCATCTAGTCGCCACTCACTAAAGGGTCAGTCTTCCCCCAAAGATGACTGATAATCGACCTTCATTATCTCCACATACTTCGGGCTTAGAAAATATGCAGCCTGGCCATTCACCTAATTAAATCCACTTTGACTGAAACACCTTCAAATAGGTGCCCTCACTGACACTTCATGTTTGATGTTAGCCACGAGTATCAGAAACTTACTTATGGGGGACAAGTCACAGTGGGGCACGTATTTAAAGCTTCATCCAGACATGATGAAAGCCATTTCTCGCCGTCTCCCTTTAAAAGCAGGATTTTGTGTGAAACAGCTAATCTGACTATGATTAGCAGATCGATATCTCCTCCGAGTGTGTCAAACAGCTCTGAAAACATTCTTTGGGGGGCAGCTATTAGGCTAAATCAAACACATGAAATGTGTTACAAGGAATTCTACTTGCTTATTTTCCAGTACCCCTATTTGGATTGTGCAGTGTGGTATAAGGCGAACTAGAAGGAACAAAGTACAAAAAAATAACTTTTAAAAACTTAGTTCCATACAACCCACACAGTGAATAGAAATTCCCTAAGGTGGAATACAGCATCTCTTTTCACAAAGGAATTGTAAACAACTGCTTGGTGGACAAGCACCATTCCCAGCAACATTTCACAAATCATTACACAATGAGTGCCATTTTGAGGCCTTTTCTACTCACCCCAGGGGTGTATAGGGGGCGGAGCCACAGGGGCACTGGCTCCAACTGAAAGCTGATTGGTCATCAGGGTGCCCCCTCCTTTGCCACTCACTAATTCAAAACATATCATTGGCTAATGATAAAGTTGGCCCCTCTGTATGACTCATGGCCCCTTTTATTTCTCCCACCCCAAAACATCCTAGAATCGCCCTTACTCACCCCAGCTTCTCTTTTCTCTTTAAAAGCCGCACTGCAAACCCTAATACTATTGTCCTTCCACACCTGGTCCTTAATTTTTATTTCATCCACATCAAGCCTAATATTAATATGTGTTTACATGGCTGCAGCTGTTTTTAAAGCACTGATGTTGTCAGAGTATGTTTTAACACTGTTTGCTCACTTGTCTGACTTTGATTTTGTGTCTCCTAAGGAATCTGGATTACATTTGTAGGTGAAGAACTGCCAAAGTCTAAATTTCCATTATGGGCCATAGTTTGTCCCCTATTCATTGCAACAAAGTGGAAGCAGAGAGCATCATTAAACAAAAAGCATAAGGGAGAGTATCAGTAGTCCTACCTTCTTCTGGTCCTCCAGCATTTGACTTGTTGACTTCTTCCCATGCTTGGCTGTTTCTGATGGTAAATCCATCCCTTCATAAAAACAGATACTATCCCGGAATTAAAAAAAAAAACAAAATACCCAAGCAAAGGGGAAGGTGAGGGAGGGGGCTATAAGCAGCCAAGTGCACTGTGTCCCCAAAAAGCACCTTCACTGAACTCCAAGGGCTCCATCGATTGGCTGATGGCCTTTCAGGACACACGGTATTCAGGTGAAGAGGTAAATATTAACCCAGATCAGCACATGGCGAGAAAGCAAAACACCTCTGCAGCAGACCCACCTGTTGGCAAGTTCTTTGGCTTTCAGCCAGTGACAAAATAGTATCCAGTCCACCGGCTTGGTCTTCACATCTGAAACAAAATAATATTTCTTAGAGCCACTGAAAATAATCAAGGCATTCAAGAGAAAACACACTGCTGTGTTTTTACCATAATCAAAGTCACATTACCAAAAGACAAACAGTGCCTGCAAAAGTAACCAAAAGTATGATGATACGTACACATGAAAGAATTAAGAGTTTTACACTCCAGTTTTTAACAGCTTAAAAAAAAGTCCCATTTGTTCCAAGTTGTAGTGGGTCACTTGTGGCCTAAGGTCATTTGTTGCTCAGTGTCAGAACCACAAGCCTGGAGGCTTTATATGTGCTGCAATCTATTGTTCTTTATTGTTCTGAGACAATGGCTTCATACTGAGGATAACAGAACAGTGATACTTAAGTAAGAGACAATCCAAGAGTGAGAGCAAATGATTCTTTCTGCACATTAAATAAAAAGACATGTGTTGAGAGTCTGCGCAGTACTTGTGCCCGACCCTGCCTGGCATAGGCTCCCCACATAACCCTGTAACAGATGGATGGATGGATGGAACCAATAAACCAATTCCAGAAAAGTCACCCCTGATTTTTTTAGGAACAAACACAAGGCGTTACATGAATTGTATCTGTCCATTAGCTGTATTCTACATTTATATTACAGACATGTTTGTTCAAAGCGACTTATAGGTCAAGGTCAAACAGCAGGGTCGAAAGGGGACCCAGGAGAAACTGGGATTAAGGCCTATGCTAAGTAGAGTCAGGTAAGGGATGAAGGTCAATGGCCCAACAGTGACATCTCTCTATCTGCCACAGGGTTTCACCCATTGACCACAGGCCAAAAAACCCCAAGCCTACAGGGTCTGTTGGCCCCAGTTGGTCTGCTGGAAAATCCCACAACTGGGAGGAATGTATGTCAATCAGGCCTCTAGATAACCCCAGAAGTTCGGGAGTCACCTGGCAAACAGATGCCTATCTATTGGGGGGGGGGGGGATTGAATGTATTTCATTCCCTGTCACAACCATGGTCTCACATGTGATTCTCACTGCACCCTGGGAGTCAAATACTTAGAAGAACGCGACTGTATCTGTGCATCAGTGCAAACCCAGAGCAAACACACAAAGGTCATGAATATTACATGGATGCTAATAATCTTCTTTGAGGCCAGCTTCATTGCCCCCCATATGAGGGTTTATCGGCACCAGGGGTATTCTCAACAGAGCAAACAAGCTCCATGACGTACAAGAAGCATGTGTGGGGTATGATGCTTGATGTCAAGAACATGTTCATGTTTTCTTTTAGTGAGCTGTCAGTTAGAAGGAGGATGCTAAAATACCACAGTAAAGGTTGCGCCTGAAGGACAACACTGATGGGCGAAAACGAGAGAAGCAGGACAAGCTTGGGAGGCAGTCAGTAGAAGGAGAAGGATTAGTATGTTCTGAATGGCTCTAAGTATTCAACATGTGCACAATACTTTCAACACCGATGGAGAAAATATGCAGCATTGAAAAAACATGGCAGTGTGGACATGCACTTCGGTGAAAACTGGTGTAGCCCCTTAAATGATGCAATGCAGCAACCACAATTGGGGAGCACTTCCAACACGAGCCCTGACCCCTTGGAATAAAGCTGCCAGATCACCCTCTGCAGCGACCAAGCGTATTTCTCCTGACGCTGGGATGAGCGTCACCAAAAGCAGCTCCAGATGCAGCCCCACGGAGCTGCCGGCCCTGGAAGATGTCAAACAAGCTGGTTCTGCTTCAGGGACGGGCCACGTTACTCACGTCTCTGTCAGATGTTCTCGTGACTGACATTGTTTCTGGACAAGAAATTGTCGTAAACTAGCTGAGTATTCTGGAAATTCTCTGTCCTTGACCTTTATAAGAAAGGACTCTATTATAAACCTAAAAAAAAGGGAAGGTAATAAGGTAATACACACACATTCACACATGTACATGCTGCATCTGTACAAGCTATTAATATGCATTGACTGTACAGTATATGAATATATTAGCATAAATGTATTAAGTATCCATCAAAATTACAGTCAGATTTTGCCTTATATTTACATTCTGACAAGATGGACCCCAACCTTCTGCCCTGTCAAGTCTGGGATAGGGTCCAGGCCTCCACAGCCCTGGCCAAGATAAAAGGTTACATGGACAGATGGATGGATGGATGGATGGATGGAACAATTCCTTCAGTCACTCTAAGGCACTTAATATTCAACAAGAGAAAAGAAGAAATATCACAATTTTATTGCCATTATCATTACTTGATAATAAGACAAATTACTTCAGAAAGTCAGATTTAATTAAAATTCAATAATGAGCCCTTTAAAAGGCACAATAAATAATGTGACATTCAACAATAAACTATTATAAATTAGCTTTTAATTTCACTACACTGACATTTCTACAACCCAGCTAGAAACCCTACTGACATTCATTGACCAAAAGTGCTTTGGCCCCAAAAACTTCCCCGTTTATCAGATTAACATGTATATAGTTTAAAAGGATATTCAGGTATGAAATTCATTTTCTTGCTTCAAAATTATACAGGTGCTTGTGGTGCTATCATCTACCATATAATCAAATAATTAACATAAAATCACTCATAAGCATTGCTGCTCCTCGTACACAAAAAACCATTTCAAATTCTTCCGCAATAAACACTTTTAAAGCAGGCGAATTCCACATGTAATCTCTGTGAGATTGATTTAACAGAGTAAGCAAAAATTGTAACTCAACAGGACGACTAAATTGTGCTGGACAATTATAAGGCTATTAAATAAAGTGCAGGTGTGATGTAATCATCACATGAGTATGACATCATCATTCAGTGAAAGCTTATGCTAAACACATATTACAGGTGAAATTCAAATGTCCTGTGCCTCACTGCAGGTGAACAATAAAAGTTTAAGGGTCTTTTGCCCCTTCGGTCGTCCACCCATGTCAGGTAATATGGATTATACAAGGTATCCAAAGGCAGTTCCAGCACCAACAGTTTACGATGCTATACTGAGATACAGGGAGAGTTAGTTGCCATGGTGAGCAATCTGAGCAGAAACAACAGAATAAGAGAATGAGTCATGGAGAGTTAAATTGATAGGCAACATGTCTGTCATGGAGTAGCAAGAAAAAAATGACTAAATGATGAGAAGCCTGGCCGTTTGTCTGTGTGCGTATTCTGAATGCTAGAACTGATACAAACACAAAAATAACAGGCAATCATAGATCCACCGTCATACTTTTTTGGTGTCATGCGAGTAAACAAAAGAGCCCAAGGCAGTGCAGCGTACGCAATATCAAAAACTTCTGTAACGTCCGAACTGACAGATGAACGTAACTCCAAAAGTGTTTGTCGGTCATACTGAGTCCATGATTGAGCCGTATACACAGAAAGAGCAAGTAGTAAAAAACTAATAATTACGTTTTTGCTGAGATGACTCGGAGCTGCCGTCGCTGCGGCCACCCCACAGTGCAACCGGAAAGAATTCATTGCCATCTGACATCACCATCTCCACCGAGCTAGACCGGCCATTGCCCAACAAAATCATATTGTCCACAAAGTACCAGAAAAATTGTCTGGCTAATATATCTTTAACTCTTCAGGCAATGTCATATTTACATATTCATTATTCAATCTTCAGTATTCTTAGAGGCAGAGGTACCACAAGTGGTTTTGGGCCCCAAGAAAGCATATCATATTTAGGCCCCCAACCCAGACCAATCCAATTATGTTACAAATTATTTCACCCTATACGGTGCCCCTGCTTAGAGGTATGTAAGTTTTTTAGACTTGGGAATGTAGAATTTACTTCTCAGTATCACCTGAAGGAAGAAAATAGTTACCAAAATGAAAACACAAAGTCCCCATAGAGAGTACAAGTATAGCCTGACCTGAATCTAGGTGAATCGCTTTCTATTTTTCATTGCAATATTAAATTGATTTTTTTTCCCCTCGTGAGACATTTAAAGCTGCAAATACAGCAGCAGCAGCTAGACAAAGGCCATGGGAAATATTGCTGAACTAGGTTTTGACCTGAGCAGCCAATGATGTTCCCTTGTTTTGTATAGAGTCATAAATGCCATTTCTACATGCTGTTAATGAAGGCTCAGATTGGTGCCCGATGACATCATCCTGCCGGAAACGACCTGGGCATCCCCGTTGTCATGGTAACTGCCTGCAGAGCAGATGCACACCATTAATGGGCGCAGTTACCCACTGCAATATTCATATTGGGCAATCAGCTGGCTGAGGGGAACACTCTTAGAAGACACCTGGCCAGAGATGAAACTAAACACAGATCCAAAGCATTTTTTTCCTTTTGCATATTAAGGAACTTTACTTTGACATCTGTATGACTTTTTGTTCCTTACCAGGGGGACTTGATAGGAGCACAGTAATTTACGGTAATGGTTCCACATGTTTTGCAATTATGAAAGTGCTAGCATTGCCAACAATCCATTACCCCCAACCTCCCCACTATTCTTGGCTTAAACTGTCAGGACACTAAAAAGGAATTTTGTGTGTATTTTTGGACCAATAAAATCACAGTCCTGCTGAGTATTGATATCACACTGTGCCATCCTGGGTTACAGGGTGATGTCAGTATTCAGGTGCTAGAAAACCATGTTCTGTTGTTCTATCGTTGACCCATCCAACCATCATTAACTGAAGAGCAGAACTCCAAAATTCACACGATCCATGGGATCCATGTTTAAGAAAACATCTGTGAACTTTAACAAATTTAACAAAAATTGTTTGTTGCATTGCAAAAGGGCTAAGCGAATTTTGGTTCCTGATCTTGTAACATATGATGAGGAAGCCTAACTTCAGGTCATTGGTGGTCTCATCTCAAAAACAATGGACTGAGTTTTGGAAACTTGCTCTTCAATTCTCCAACCACTTACACAGCACAAGTTAAGGAGACCAGCTGTTCAATGTAATTCTGTTCTTTCCTCAAATGCAGCTGACAAAAACTAAAATAAGTGCAGGATCATCCTGTCTCCACTGACAACATAAACCCTGCCTGTAAAATTGGCTTTTCATTTATCTCAGTAACAACAGTGCCATGAATCACACTTAACTTACGTTTTTGGGCCGTTGTGGATCTAAATGAGTCCCTCCTGTCTCTGCTGCGCAGAATTGACGCCGCATAATCTTGTAATATCACAGCGGGACTAGAACAGGTTCTTAGACTAAGCATGACACTAAGGAATAAGGAGACAGCTGGAAATGCCTGGTGTGATGTAGAGGCGCTAAGGTGCTGTGAAATGCCAATTCCCAAGCATGAACATTTCACAGGCAAAGGGGTGCTGATCCAGGAGTCACTAATTCCCCCTCTAGCCCCCCCCCCCTTCCCATAGCCGGCACCATACACACTGCACCCAAGGGCGGTGCAAAAGCGGGGTCACAGGTAACATGGGGGGCATGTTCCTCCAGTCAAACAACATCCACCTCAAGGTTTTTCAACTGACGTGTCCTTCAGAATTAAACCATAAACATGTGGCTCTGTGGGCTGGAACTCTATACGCGTGATTGTGTGATGGGACAGTCGCCAGTTCAAATCCCATGGCTTGCAGAGTGATGTCACCATTGAGTCCTTGAGCATTTAACCCCAATTGCTCCGGGGACACTGCCTGAACCTGCTCTCTGATCTTCAATTGTACATCACTTCAGACCGGGGGTTCCCTAATTGGGGGTCACGAGATGACCCAATATGTTTATAAAATGTAAAAAACATGACAAAAAGCATTCCATTTCCACAGTAACCGCAACCGGTCGATTGAGATAATCCTAGCAAGAGAAACCCATCAAAATTAACCATATGCTTTAGACCAGTGTTTCCCAGTCTGGTCCTCAGGGGCCCCAAGACAGTCAAAGTGTAGACTGTCTGGCAGGAAGCTCGGGGGGAGCAAAAATGTGGACCGGAGCCAGAGGACCGGAAACACTGGTTTATACAAAAGTGTCCTCTAAATAAATGTAAACACTGCCCTTATTTCCAAAGGTGAGTACATACATAACTGAAGGAGAGACTGATGTTTTCAATCTGAGCTAACTATTTAAGCAGCCCAATCCAAAAGCCTGAACCACCAAATTTTTAAATACAAATAGGACATTCTGATGTTTATTACGAGGGGAAACTCATTTACACCCATCTGTATAGTGCCAAGCAATCCTCCTTAGACCTTAAGGAGGTCTCAGAGGCATTGTCGCCCGTGGCGCCGCTGTTCCATTAAAGAAGTGAAGGAACGACTGAATTCACATTTCCCTTTAGCTCACACTATGATCAACGAACCGTCAAGTCTGATAAAAAACTACAGGCCGTGTGGGGAAAAAATGGCCACATAAACACATAAACAAGAATAAAAATCTTATAGTTAACGTTAAATAAGTCACTTCAAATAAAAGCTAATATTAAAAGAATAATGCATTACCAGATGGAATCAATAAGAACGCTTTTTTTGTGGTACAAGTCCTTATAAACTAGCCCATAAGGCCATTCTAAATATATCTTTTACTATTAAAATCTACAGCCATCCCTGGATTTCAGGGCGATGTTGGAATAAATGGAACTGAAAGCTGTATTTTTTAGTCATTTATGCTCATTTTGGTTTTCCTTGGTCAGAGAAATGGTGACAGAAAAAAAATGCCACCAGCTGGGCACTTTATATTCCTCACCATCCCAGACTGGAGGCAGGATTGAGCGCAAAGCTGTAACCCCCATGGATTTATGGAGTCTGCTACACCGGTCAGAGATCCACACTCACCCTGGCCTTCAAACCCACTGTCAGCCACGCTTGTCCATACAGGTCTGGACACTCCCAGAGGACAGTGGGTCAGCGGAGGAGAGGCTGACTGACTGTGACGAACAACCCCGGAGACCAGAGCACCCCTGCCGTCGGACACATAGACCTTCACGGGAGATCTGCTGGTCTCCAGGACTGCAGGATTATAAGAGCGAGCTTCATGCAGCTCCGTGCAAAGTACTCCTGACACCAGCTCATTAAGTCCCTGTTGCTGCCGGCTAATTCTGTCTCTTCCCACCTCAAACGCAGCACGGGCTACGAGGGCCCTAAGGTGAGAGATGATCAATGCTTGTGGTTTAATACGCACAAAAGCTCTTTTTTAAAGCATCGCGCTCGATGAACTAAATTAGCGCTTCAATGCGATTCTGAATCTCGTTTGGAATTGACCGAATTGGATTTCAGTATGGTTTTGTGTTTTCCTTATGCAAGAAAACGGCAGACAGAAATGAGTAACAGAGTCCATCGGTACTTTTAAACAAACTAGGAAAGAAGAAACGTGTTGAGAAATATTCCCTACCGCTCACATATCCGTCTCGGCATAGTCCGTCCGCATAAGCACATCCATCTGATATCGATCCCCAGCAGCCACACCAACAAAGGCAGTCATGCAGAAACAGCTAGTTCTTGGATAACAGGAAACGGGAGCATTGCTTGTGTCTCCTACGGCAAGTTCCAGATGAAGGCCTGTCTGGAAAACCTTCTTGCCATTTCAAGAGGCCTTATTCCCAGGCCCAAATCCCCAAGGCACCCCCATCGAAGTCATTTCAGAGCAGGGACAAGGCGTGGATAAAATCATTCCATGACAGCCTCTCATCTGTGCCTTCCATTCCCACATGAAACCTCTGAGGCATGCCCCCCCCCAACCCTACTCGACCCCAACCCCCCAGCGCATGCAGAAGAAAGTGAGAAGGTGCCTCCCCCCAGGAAGAAGATTGCATTGCACTGATTAAATTTTAATGCCTGCTTTTGGAAGAATAATGAACAGACCAATCCCAGGGGGCTGTGGGGGCGGAGTCTCAGCACTACAGACATACGCCCGTGCATACAGTTGCTCGCATTCCAGCTGACGTGCACCTTAAACATCTACGCCTGCTTCTGAATGCTAGCAGACCTGGCAAGCTAGGAGTGTGTCCCTAGAACTCCGAGAACCTCAGAGAACCGGCAGTTCCATGGAACCGGCGGCTCCATCGAAACGCTACATGACTGAGTGCAGATACTGCCTGCCCTGGGTCTGAAAGAGCCTCCCTTTTATAGGCATAAATAAATAAGCAAAATGAGGCAGGAAGGCACCGTGTCAGCCATCTGTACTTCCTGTCAGCCGCATTGATTGTCCCATAAATCAACGCAAAGCGGTCCAGGTGTTTGCTATGCACATATATTAATCTGGACGCAGTATCTCATGTACAGCCAGAACCACCTCGCAATCGATGCATTGGAACAGACCTCCAGCAGTGCTAGCAGGGCTGTGCTTCATGCAAGGCAAAAAAAAAAATCTTACACTGATATTCAGACGTTTCTGGGTTGCGTTCTTGCTTGCATTCTACCTTGACGTGACGCTCTCTCTATTCTGTGATAACACTTTTTCTCAGCCCCACCGAATGAAAAGCTTGCTAAACCACCAGCTTCTGTTGCATGGATTTACTTTCTTAATTCTAATTAATCCTGCTTAGGCACATAAGTTTCTTCTGTGTTTGCTATTAAAAGGTCATGTGCAAAGGGTGAAGATGGAAAACAGCCTCCATTAGAGATAGCCGGAACTAAGGGAGTCCTGCTTCCTTAATGAGGTAGTGCACATTAAAATATCTGAGCTGGAGCCAGGAGCCATATTTATGGTCAGCATTTGGTCGCTGGGGAGGAGACAGATCCGTACCGTCATTGCATGACGCACGGAGATGATTATGAAGAAGGGGATGACCAATTCAATTACGGCATGGGATTTTCACTTCAGCTATTTATCATTTCGTCATGGCACCTAGATTCTACTGACCATCGCAGCATTTGATAAGGGGGGGGGGGGGCTTTCTCATCCAATGGGACGCAATTAATGGCTTTTCAAGTCATCTGTGCGACACCAGCTGCAGACACGTCTACGCAATCGGACCACGCGAGGGTCCAGGGGAAACTCGGCGGGGACACGGCTCAACACAAACGCGCTGAGGATTTATGCGAGCATTAAAACAACCCAGAGAAGTTT
Organism: Brevimyrus niger; assembly: GCA_015164015.2. NCBI lineage: Eukaryota > Metazoa > Chordata > Actinopteri > Osteoglossiformes > Mormyridae > Brevimyrus > Brevimyrus niger. Next base: position 26,375,426 of record JAABNY020000063.1, on the reverse strand, counting down.
TGTTAACCTTTCCAGATGTTTGGCTTCCGCCCGGGATTAATATGTAGCTGAGGCGGATGGTAATTGGCAGGTGGATGCGGGGACGCTCGAAGGTGGGGGACACGGGCAGAACCGGAACTTTCCCCACGGAGTGGAGAGTAGGGGTGAACTTGCCCACGGGGGGGGGGGGGGGGGGGGGATTTTTCGGTTAATTTAACCCCCCATCCCCACAGCGCGCCCCCCTAAAAAAAAAAAACCCAGGGTATGG
>JAABNY020000063.1:26359319-26375079 GCA_015164015.2 Brevimyrus niger | reverse complement strand
GGGGGGGGGGGGGGGGGGGGGGGGGGGGGGGGGGGGGGGGGGGGGGGGGGGGGGGGGGGGGGGGTCATCTTTCAGTTAATGTATCACGCCATTCATACAGAGCGCTACCCTGAAAAAAAAGAACCCAGGTTCTGGCCGAGGTTCAGCTATTCAGAGGAGGGGGGGGGGGGGAATGAACAGGCATAATTTTCATTTGCGTTTTAACAACTTGCTAATGGAAGACCGACATTGCCCTCATGATCCGGGAGATAAAGAGGTGTCCTCGGTCTATTCATTTTTTTTTGCAACGTAAAAAACGGCTGCCAGAAAGCCTGTCGAGCTTTTAATTACAGCTGGACTTCCTCTCGTAAAACCAGTAGCCGAACTGTGGATCGCGTCCAAAGAGAAGCAGACTGGAGGAATATTTCCCCAAGCGGAGTGCAGGTAAAAGCGGCACGGGACGAGCCAGAAGCCTAAAATAACGATGGACTGGATCGGGATAGATTTGTAGGCTCCGCTTTGGAAAGTTGCTCCTGTAGCATCTGCGACACTTGCAGCAGTTTTGACTTAAGGTACACATACTTTACACACATTCTACTTAAATTACACATACATTACACACAGAAACACACGAAAAAGTGCATCCCATAGCCCAGCCACCACAGGCATCCTTCTGTATGTATGTATATATGTATACCCATGACCAAACAGTGGCTTCCCCGGAGAATACAGACTTGGGGTTCCCTTGTATTGCTCTCCCGCTCACATTATGGTCCCAGATGTATTCCACAAAAACAAGACGTGGAAAATGAGACCCAAACCGTTTCCAGAAGGAGCGGTTAAAATGGTCCCTGCCATATTTGGCGCATTTCACTCGCGATGAGATACAACCGCGAACGGCGGTAAAGCCACGAAAATGCAGAGGCTGCTCGACAAGCCACGCTACCCAAAGGAATTATGGGGAATCAGAGAGGGGGAGCAAGTTCATGATGGGGTCGAGTGGCCGGGCACTATTTAAGATCTTATTTTACATCAACTGATCCATGTCATGGCCTCATTGACATCGACGTGGTCAACACATTAACGATCGCATGCCGAGAAGATAGGATTGCTTGTTTAGGAACTGTAAACTGGCTGGGGACTCGAGGGTTAATATGTCGTGAGACACGCAGTTATGACCTCGTGCAGATCTGCGAAGCAATCATGCGGATGGCTCCGACCATAAACCACAGCCAGCCGGGGTAGGTGGGGGGAGACCAGTGCCCCCCACACTCACTGCAGAGGGTGCAGAGGGTGTCAGGCCGAGTGGTGCATTAATTAATGCTCCGATGTGGAATTATGCATGAGGGAAGCTGTGATTTTTAACGCTCCGCTAGTCCATGAACTATTCTTGGGTAACTAACATTTTCACGGCATCTGCATAGCTGTCACCGTGAAAACCCCGTATTACTCACCCCTCTGAGGTTATCCAACTTGCACTGGACTGCAAGTCTTGAAGTGATGGGTGAGCATTCAGCTAAGTGATGTCTGTTCATTCTGAAGCAAGTGGCCCAGTGCACAAGAAGAAAAGAATTTATCATTGTGTTTTGCATGGGAAAAAAATTGTTTTAGAAAACACGCCTTCCCCTTCAGCTTACTTACCAGTAGATTAAACAAATTTATAAATATTAATTCAACAAGCATTGTTTGCTAAATAAACGGTCACCGCAAGCTACGTTACAGCAAAAGCAGTTAATTTTGCAGTTCTTTGCCCAACAAACGATAACATCAGGCCTTGGAAACAGGGCATTATATTAGACACTAGATATAATTACCAGTCTTTCTGGCTACTACATTATTTATAGCAAAGTACACTTAATATCCGCACTCCCCAACATAACAGCAAAATAAAGTTAAGAGAGTGAAACTGAAAAATATTAAATCAATGCGTGTCTCTATGGAAGAACTATCTTAAAGTTTCATGTCATAAATCCCGATCAATTAACAATCCTCGTTATTGCCTCAAGTGTCGACCAATGGCGTGTAAGCCCTTTATTGTCACTCTGCAACATAACCCACATCAAGAAGTAGCACTGATATATCAAAGTGTCCTCTTCTCCTGCTTACCAGCTCACGGCCAGGGAGACTGAGGTTCTCAAAGGCTCGCGAGGACGAAGGAAGACGATGTCACGATGAGTGATGGTCTAAGACACTCAGAGGAGCCGTTTAGCTGTCATTTTGAATGACAAGCCGATCTTGTTACTCCTACGCCTTCCTATTCCTGTCCCATCATATGGTCATAAATGACAGGCAGGTTCCCAGTAATCAATACTGCAGCAGATATCAACACATTTAATTTCAGTAGTTTCTTTTTTGGGGGCTCCGTTACATACAAATGAAAAAAAAATGCTATTTCTAATAGATGAGCAATCAAGCATGAAGTGGGAACACCAGCAGAATTAGCTGGCAAACAGAAAGTCACGTGTTGGCATAGAATTTAGAGTGGTGCAAATCTGAGGTAAATAAGTTAAAAGGTAAAAGATAGAGGAGAAAGACTAGAATTAGCTCAACAGTTAACTGGGATGTGAAAAGCAAGTTTTTTTATTTCTCTGGAGGCACAAGGACAAAATGTATAATACAAGGCTGCAGCTACAGAAGGAGCAATGGCGAGTGAAATCACAAGGGGTGACAACAAAAAGCAAGTTAATTAAATTGCCATACAGAATCACAGGCCAAAATCACACGAGGGAGAAATTCCTGCGTGAGATATGAAAAGTCCTGGGTCTCTTGTAACATTAAAGGCAAAAGACACCAAACAAATCGAAAGCACAGATTAATCTAAGGAACAATGGATTTTTTTATTTTACATTCTTTTTTTATTATTGTCCCATTCCCAAAACCCCTAGACTAGCACCTGCAATGTCCATCATTTTTTAGCCAGATCCAGTTCCATTGCCTCTGCAACCCTCACAATCAGTTAAGTTTTCTTTTACTTTCTGTAGCGACCGAACGATTTAATTAACCTTAAAAAATGGGCTTCATGGCGATGAGAGCTGTGTGGCGGGCGCACTCGTGAGGGGGCTCTAGCCATAAGAGAATCATGGGAAATGCGAAGGGAGGGCCAGAAACTCCAGATCAGGAATGGCAGGAGCCCAATGCCCAGTCAGGGCTTCTTATGGGGGGGGGAGAGGGGGTGCAGGGTGATGCAGGAGAAACATTCAGGGAGAGTTCTGAACTGAGACTCACTTTGGTGTCCCTGAGACTAGGTTCTCCTGTTTTCCATAATCTAGCTGCACAGGCCTATGAAGTGTAGACAGTAATGTCAGTTCAGTGAGTTCAATAAGAACGTACATAAGTACGTAAGATTTCCACTCAGCCGCATATGTACTCAAACCACAGTACTCAGGCCTATTATCTTCCAGCTTCCTGTCAGTGTGCTTGCAAGAACAGCATAATCGAAAAACACTTCAGACTATTAAAAAGAACCATCCAGCTCAAAAAGGTCATGCAGTTCCATTCTTAGAACCAGTCATAGACTTTCCCCAATTACACATCCACACAGGAGGACGTTAATCAGTCCAAAAATAGTATGGTGTAGCCATGTTGCTACAAGACCATGTGCTTGAGACATCACAGCAGAAAAAGACTTCAAGCACTGGGTGAAATCCAAGCTTCAGTTCAAGTCATTTGAAATTTCCATGGAAGTGATCATGTAGTCATGTCTAGACGCAGACAGGAAATCCACAGGATGAGTAATGACCTTATTAGGTACCTTGTGAGAAGGACATTTGCGTTGATCAACATCGTAGCCTGAGTGTTAGCGACTGCACTAAAGAATTGCCCATTCATTCCACAGAAGGTCCTACTGATTAGAGGAAGAGCCACAAAAACATGACCTGCTTGTTATTTAACACACACCCAGCATCTTAAGAGTCATTTTTGGTCAAAGAGAAAGATTAACTAGGCCGTGCTTTTCAGATTAAATGTGTCTGTTAGCCAACACTTGTAGGTCTCTCCACAAAGGGCGTTTTATTACACTTAATCAGAAGAAACACAGTAACACCACAGTCACACGGCCTCAAAAACCAATCTGAAAACAAATCCATGACCGGATAAACAAACAGACACAACTGGCGCAAAAGGGAAACATCTGCGGCAATTCAAGATAACTACAGAGTCACGTAGATCTGGCCTACAAGCTGTATCTCAGCATGGTCCAAGTCCAGAATAAACTCAAGCAACTTGGCTTCATTATCCATACCCAGGAGCGCTCTGTGAGCAATAGGGAACAACCTCAAACCTCAAAGTGCCGTCCTGTGTAACTGGCCCTGAACTCACAGCACAATGAAATTTACAGCAACACTTTCCCATAATAATATGATAATATGTTAACTGGAGACCGATAATGGCATGGGTTTGTCAGAACCTTCCTGTGGCTGGCCAGCCTACTTCACAGGGTCAAGCTCCTGTGTCTTCCACATTTTAATCCCCATTAAAGTTTCTCGTTTTCAGTGCGTGGGATTAAGCAGGGCGCCGGACTTTTCTTCACAAATTAAACTTCCCTGTCGACCCCATTTATCCCGTGTCCCCCCCCAGGCCCTCGCTCTACCTCTCTGGTCCAGAACCGGAGCCAAGGAGCGAGCGCGCTAATCGAAACTAAGCCGTCCGTCAGGCTCGGCAGGGCATCTGAGCCCAGCCAAGAGCAAGGGCAACCGGGGGTTAGGCTGACCACACAAATGCATCATGCTCAACATCGCGGGGGGAAAAAAAAGGCAGGGTTTCGCTTCATGTTTCTGTTACCGTAGTAACGGCAAACACTAGAATCCTTCTGTGATGAAAACCTAGGAGTACAAGTGGTGAAATAAACAAAAAGTTGGAATCTGAGTAAATCGTGCATTTGGCACTTTTTCCGGAAGGTGAGATGTTTGAAGATGCAGAGCATTGCTCTCGCCTCAGTGACGACAGCGGAAAAAAGAATGACTGATTCAGCAGCACAGCCTATAGGATGCTACCTTTCTACCATTTTGGGAACTAATGAATACTGTCATACACTTGCACCCAGGATTACCACTGGTAATGTTAGGCCCCATGAAATGGGGGGGCATGTCATACTGGATCCTCAAATGACCAATTCAGTTATATTCCAAATGTTTAAGGGCCCAAGTCACTTAGGGGTCCCCGAAATCATCTGAACCTCCCACCCCCTTAACCATTACAACACCCCTGATCACACCAGTACTACAGCCAACGGGTTTGTCAATTCAGCTGAAAACATGCAGAATGCAGAGTGAGTGAAGTGTTACACGGAACTGTGCTAAACAGAGATGCATTTTATATTTTCCCTAAGTTCAGTCTGTTTACACTGCTTTAATCAGTCAGTTCAGCAGCCAGTAATGGAAATCGTGATTATGACAATTTGGCAGCTTCACAGCCTTCAAATTTTCGTCTAAATTCATTTACATGCACAAATGATGAAGCGCACAACTTATTAATTACTTCTGTTTTATCTCGGTCTACCTACGCAGGTTCACAGCAGATGTAAGTCCAGGTCAATGCATCTGATTTGCGTTATTGCTTAATTATTATAATAGCAAATAATTTGAAATACACAAGAAAGGGATTGCAGTAGATCTCTACTGACTGATTAGATTATTTAGGTGAAACATATTTATTATTTAGGAGCAACATATAAATGTAAACTTTAGAGAGGGTGTTTATTTATATGTAAATTAGGTCCTGGTCCATTAGATGGTCTCCCTAGTATTTTCCTGGTTGGGACCAGTATGACACTGCTGAAATGTCATAACTCTTCAGCTGGCCCTCCTTGCTTGTCTCAGGTTTGTCCAGACAGGACGTCCTAACAGTGTAGGCCCAGGGCCTTTCGCCAACAGCTGCCGTTAATTACCACTGACAGAATGTGCATTAAAAGGGAGCACAAGTCCAAGTGACACTAGACCTCAGCCACGTGACAGTGAAAGAATTTCACTCAACTGTTCTCGGTGGCAGGTTGAGTGACTGAAGAGCTGTCCAGCTGTGCTCTTAGCCAGCTGAGAGGTGATTCTGGCCACCCTAAGGTTCACCCTGGAATGCTCCTGCTTCCACACAACTCAAACATACGTATCCAGTGTGGATCTGCAGTCACATTTACACAAACCAGTCAACCAGGATACCCCTGGTTTTTATGCCACTTACATACAGTATAATAGTTTCAAGATACTCTGCATACATTTTCCAAGATCTTGTCCTTAATAACCCTGACATCAACAACCTGAGAACGAAAGTCATCTCCTGCTTCTCTGGCGACTGAAAGACACCTAGAGTCCAGGCAGTGGTGCAGCCTGCCCTGCAGTGTGAACAAATGATAGTAGACGGACCTCCTGTAGACATACTACAATTGTTGTTCTAGTCTGAATGTTCATGGACCTCATCTGTGTACGTAAATGTCAGCACACTGGGTCGGTATCAGAACCCAGTGCAGCAAACGTAACAGAAATGTAATGAGCAGGCGCAAAGTAAACTGCAACATGCCGGTCCCCATTGAACACCACCATTTAACACTTTGCCAGAGATAGTGACACACTGGACATTAGCTTTCACTGATAGCTGAAAATATGCAAAGAGGAGTAAAAACATTCTTCACCAAAGGACTGAAAATATAATATTTGTAAAAGAAAATAATCTGCATCACAGAACGTGCTTTTCATTACTGAAGAGGATTAGAGCCACCATGAAAATATTATTTGAATTCTGACTTTAATCTTAGAATTCTGACTTTTTCTCAGATTTCTTCACTTCATTTTTAAATTCAGAATTCTGAGATTAAAGTCAGAATTCTGACATTAAAGTCAGAATTCAAATAATGTTTTCATGGTGCCCCTAATCCTCTTCCATATTTCACAAAAAAAAAATTCCTAACAAGCAGCCAGACCTTTTCGTACTTGAGTGGTGATTTTTGTTGGTGCGTCGCTGTGCTTTGAGCTCATCACTAACAAATAAATAAATAGATAGATAGATAAAAACCTGAATAGCACGGCACACACCAGAGTCCTCCACCGTGACATATAAGGCCATGCAGGCACAGGTGACACGCTCAAGTGATCAATCTTCATGTTCCCTTGACAACTCTTTAAGGTGGTAAATGCGCCTCCCAGTCACCTCATCCATGCAATAAGAGGCCATATAATTACTGAGAATCACACAGATCTCAGTAATTTAAAAGTTGCGAGGGCAGTTAATTTGACATTTACGTACCCGAAGGTGCCCTACATTGCTCTGATTGGTCTTGGTACGTGGCTAAACAACACTTTGTTGTCCTTCAGAGTACTGATTGGACGGCCTGTCAAAGGCGACACTCATTAAAACACACAGCCACTCATTGTTGGGAGGGGGGCAGTTTCGGCCTCCACTTCTTTGTTCCAAATGAGATTTAGGAATTCAGTTCCCCACGATAATAAGCACACAATTACCCTCCAGTGTGATGGAAACATCACTCACTGCCTGGCCTGAAATATCATCACTTAGTTGGCATTCAACTCACTTACTTGAACCCTTAGCAGTCATAATTTGGACACATGGAGGGGGGATAAGAAAAAAAAACTACAGCTGAATTGAGACTGAGAGAGAGAGAGAGACAGAGAGAGAGGTGAAGTCAACTGGTCACCTGTTGGCATTACTCAAATCAGCAGCCTCTCACGCCCCGAGTTTTAGGTTTCTATTTCCGACTACAACTGTGGACTGAGATTGTAAGGAAACAGCTAGAAATGGACGAAGTGATACTACTGATATCAATCTGAAGGGGGAGGCAGAGATGATAAGCGACATGCCAGCTGTAATCAGCCCAAATACCCATCTGCGAGCCCCGGAGATACGTCACGCAGCGGAGCCTAGCCTCCAGAGCCACAGTTCCTTTCTAGTCTCCTGGTCCCCATCAGCGACGCGCATCAGCACACTGTCCTTGTGCGTGTGACCTCCAGAGTCCCGGCTTCTCGCTTGGAGATTGGCAGGAAAAATCAGAGCGGAGAACCTCCCGTTACTCGCCCCCCCCCCCCTCCCTGCCACATCAACGCCATTGATGAGATACAGTGACGTTAGGTACATCTGTTAGTAGCTGTTATTATTTCCTCATTTGATGGGTAATAAAAGTGAGCACGTCAACAGAAACCATATAAATATGAGGGTTATTATCCACTCAGAGCTGGGGGAATGTAGGGGAACTAAATAAATAATGATGAACCCATTCACCAGAACAGCCCGTCTTATCCAAAAGACAATGATTATATAATAGATAACATAGTGTACCTTTAGTAGGGTACTGTATCATGTCAGCTAGTGCTTTCAAGCTCAGGCATTGCATTAATTCCAGCCATATCCAGAAGGAAAAAAAAATATAGAATTGTACAAATGACTTCCATCTTCGAAGAGTTTGAGTTGGATATGCTTCTCTTTGTAATCGTGGGAAAAGTCACCCAGCAGCTTGGTGGTCTCCCGGCCGAGGGTGTGAAGTGACATTGCAGATTCTGGGCTTTGTCTTCTCACGCGACATTACGGGGGGGGGGGAGGCATGCTCTGTGACATCCAGCATAAGTGACAGGGACACAGAGCCCTGACTGATACCTGGAGCAGTCAGACTCTGGGAGAGGACCAGGGAGCTGACTGGAGAGGAGCCAGGAAGGAGCCAGACGATAAAAAAGCTCGTTTCATCTCCGCTACGCGGTGCTAAGTGGGGAAAATGGGACAGTCCAACTGGCATACGAGCAGACATGAAAGATAAACACATGGCCACAATCATACGCAATTATCCCCGCTGTACGACACCACTCTCACCAGACTTTGTATCATACCATTAAACTCTTAAGAGTGTCTACCATGAAAACACATCTGATGGAATATAAACCAATAAACCATTATTACACAGCATGGTATATTACCTGACGCAGAACAGTGTTTCTGCAGCGTTTCTAAGGCCAGAGATGGGAGCATTTTATCATTTCTGTCAAAGACATACTTAGTGAGGGAGGTTCATAAACGGGACTCCAGTTGACAAACCGGGGGGGTGGACACAGAAGTGTGGACCCTTGTGGTCTTCATCTTTCTTAGTCTATCTTGAGGTATCTCAGGAAGGCTACCGCTCAAATGTGTCTAAGAACCGGGCACATCTCAGTCAAGGGGAAAACACGTGTGGTTATACCTAAGATACTGGGGATGTCATCATGGAAGGATGTGGGGGTCAAACTGGTGTGGCTGGAACCAAGCAAATGCTCATTTTAAAGTGTATCCGAAGAACAGCGTTTCTGCAGAGAGGATTCAGCAAAACAGCTATATATCAAATATTTATTTTTAACACACAAACAAGCCCCGATTGGAGTAAAGGGCCCACATCTGTTAGCTTTACAAGTCTGAGGCTCGCAGACGAAGACCAGAGTTTCATTTAGAGCAAATTCACCCTTTTCTGAAACAAAATGGAGAGAGCAAAACCATGGGCAAAAATGGCGGTATGTAAGGTATCAAACCAACAGTTAACAGTGTACAGTGGTTCTTCATAACAAAGCATCAACCGTCCTGTCGCACTTGGCATCAGAGGTTCCTCGAGTTGCGCACGTCGCCACGTCCAGGCCTGATAAACGGGTGAAGCCGTCACTGCCAAGGAAAAGATAAACAGGCACCGTTCGGCTCAGCTAAGCACTTAGCACATGGCAACACTCAAAGACTCCTGTTGACTAATCACTCAGAGGGCCTCCAGCTATGTACGAGAGCTGCTTGGTCAGGAAGAGTGCTTAGTAACGTCTCAATGAGGTCATAGTGTTTCCTATATGTTATACATTAACACAGAAATCCCAGACTGGATACTAGCTTCAACTCATATTTCTCTGATGTCAGTCAGAATTCTTTATATCAGTAACAACACACTAATACAGACATGGAGTAGGGGAATCTCCTCCAAGTCTTCAGTGTCCTAGACCTTCCTATGCCCGCCACAGGCTGTCAGACTCATTTTATCACGCTGTCAGGCTGAGAATCGCCTGGTACGACCTCGGAAGGAGCCCGGGGGAGGAGAGAGGAGAAGAAAGAGACCCCCCCCCGATGAGTGGAGTACCCACATTGCTCCCAAACAGACACCCCCCCACACCAACTCAAGGAGAAACCCCATCCCCGAGGAACTAGTCTGTCCATCAACGGTCCGCTTTGTTCCAGTCTCGCTTACTCGCTAAAAGCGTGGATTTCACTCTCCTCCCCCAGCAGCTGGAGCCCACTCGATTTCCAAATGCCTTCGGTTGCCTCTTCTCGCTACAAATGTCGGCATTAGGGGCGCCAGGGAAGTTACAGCATGGATATCTGATCGGGAATCAGAGTTACGAAGCTGCACTCCGTGCCATTGCTGCCACAAAGTCCATTTGAAATTAAAAGAACCTATGGCTACGCTTTGAGTCTGTTTCGCTATGCATGCCAGTTTTCCACTCTTATTTCAGTTATTAGGTTTTTGTGGTTTTATTGATGGAGGACAAAAGGCATAATCAGTTCAGATTTATAGCGTCTCAGTAACAGACAGCAGTTCTTAAATATTAAATGCCTCAAGGAATACCACAGCTCTGAACTGGATAAGAGGGACGGATAATACATAGAAGGATGGACAAATGAATGGATGATGGGGTGAATGCTTCAGCGATGCAGAATGACGCAGGTAGAATCTCTTAAAAGTTATGCTCAGATAACGTATTTGATGCTGCAGGCATTCTGCATGTTTCCAAGAGGCCAACATTGTGGTCTAGAATCCACGAAATCCCCAAAGAAGATCAAAATGCAAGGAAATACTGCAAGTCGTCAGTCAAATCGCAGGGCCCCTGAGATTGCATTCATTAAAAGCCAGTAAAACTCAGCAAAATGCAGCGTTTCTTTGCCATGCAGCGCTCGCAATATGAAACGTGCAGGGAGCCCCCAACATTACCAGATCGGGCAGAAAACAGAAAGCCATGCTTTCTTGACATGCTGCAATTTAAATGATTTCTTCTCTACTAGTTTCTTAAGAGTACTGTGCTATTTGACCACACTTCCTGTGGCTGGCTGGGTCTCTATAAACTGGCCGTATCGCAGCAGCCCATAACGCAGTAAAACAAAGTGCCCCGAGCGAGGTTCAGGCCACATTTCGGCCCGAGCACTCGGACCCAGCTGCAAACACGGCGTCTGTCACCATATAACCTGCCAGAAAAAAGCCAGGCTGCCCGGAAGCTCCCCTTCGAGTATCGGGCCGGATAAACAATGCCGCTAAATGGCAGGAAGTATTAGAGGCGTATTTCCCCCTGCCCCCTTTTGTTCTCGGCGCACCGGCAGAGGGGACGCGGGGCAGCGCGCCGGACTTTCTCACAGGGCCTGACGAAAATAGGAAGGGCCGCCATCGGCTCTTTAGTGCACAAACAGGAATATGCCCCCCCAGCACAAAGATATTACGAGAAACGGAGAGACCAAAAAAGCAAAAAAAAAAAAAAAACTCGCATACACACACACAGCGTGTACACTGAGGTTTACAAAGAGGCAGCGGTGGGATCCGTCATCGGCCCGAGCGTGCCGCACGTCGCAAGCCCTGCGTGGCTGCAGCTACTTCCTGAGAAACTAAACCGGTGGGAAATTTTGCTGAAGCGTGGAATTGGGCCCGGTTATGAGCAACCGCAGCTTTGATATTCAAGAGAGCGGAGTGAGTTTGGCAGCTGCTGGAGAAAAAAAAATATATATATACCCTGATATGCGGACTGGAAACAATCAATTAAGGAAGCGGGAAACCACATGAGTGTCTTCGTTTTAAAGAGCAAATGGAAGCTTGGCCATGACTGGGTTGGTGGTGGTTTCAGTGTTAGATGAAGCCCATTTACCTGAAAACTAAAATATCAACTATCGTCTTCAATCTGCATTCAAAACTAGACCAATAAATTGTTTAAATCTGAAAACCATTCTAACAGGGATGCCACAGTGGTGCAGTGGTTAATACTGTTGCCTCACACCTGAGTTGAGTCTCTGCCCTGGCTCTATGTTTGTGGAGCTTGCATGTTCTGCCCGTGTCATCACAGGGTTTCCTTCTGATACTCTGGTTTCCCCTCACAGTCCAAAAACATGCTAAGGTGCAGCGGAGTTGAAAAATTGCCCATAGGTGTGAATGGCATGTGTGCCCAGTGTTGAGTTATCCCCTGCTTTGCGCCTGTAGCTTGCAAGAGTGGCTCTGGACACCCACAAATTAATCAATACATTTTACCTCTAAAAGGATAATAGATGTACTATGAATTATGTAGCTCAATTATGTAGATCACGGAGAATATGTCAGGAGAAGGATCCAGGCCCAGTTGTAAATTAAACGTAATTAAGCACCAATTCACAACATGAAAAAGGGTAAAGTGGACCGGCCTCCAGTCCAGTGAGTCAGAATCAGTGAATACAGTGCAAACACTGTAAATTAAACCTCTCCCAGTTGGCACAGCGGGACTGAGGCCGTCCTCTGCGGGCAGCGAAGTCCACAAAAATAAACATGGTGGAGATGATGTATAGGTGTCTGCAGGCGGATAACCAGTGGACAACACCAGCACCCCCCCCAACACACACACACATTCACGCAAACACACACACACACCCCATGGTCTAAAAGAGTCCAGAGAGGAAGACCATAAGGTCTGATGCAGCGACCGACCAATGGGAGCCCTGCGAGAGGAAACTGGTGACATCGCCTGTCAGAAGGCCAAACCAAACGCTCACAGAGGGGCGATGATGCTGATTAGTTACACAGCATTGCAGAAAATCAACTGTTACAGGGAAATCCTCCAAATGAATCACCTCCAACCTCCCAGTCACCTGTTATTTCCTCACTGGCATCGGATATACCTGCAGCGCATTCTCGATTTACCTTCCTTTACGTGCTCACAACGAGAACATCTGAAGTGGCCCGGTGTGAGTGCTTCCATTTTGTAAGGACTGGCGACTTTGCCCTTGTCACCGTGACGCCAGACCACACAGAGCGTGCTCTGAAAGGACTGCAAGACGCGGGGGGTGGCTGGAACATCAGGCGCTCACTGCCGGCGGCCACAATTCAACGCGACCGGCTACTTTTTCTGCTGGTTTCCAAAGCGGATTGTGATCTGATTGGTTTATTGGAATCTGGCGTGGCTTCACCACAGAGGCATTATGGAGTCCAGTTTCCTTCCGGGCACGACCACGGCTTGGGAGACACCATTGTCAACCACTGCTTACTGATACCTTTGAGCTCGGCCTCCAGTACAGTGAAAGTCAGAACGAACGATAACAATTGATCAATGGAAAAAAAACTGTGGCCACCAAGGGAAACGACGGTTGCTGCGGAAACGCAGAAGCACACCTGCGCAAACCCCTCCCCCCTGCAAGCCAATCACATCAGCACCACCAGCTGTCTCGGCATCTTCCGGAAAGTCACTGTAAGGTCACTGTAAGGTCATATGTGGCCTCTCTACTGCGCCCGTTTTATTATCAGCGTACGCTAAACCCATTGGCAATGCTGCCTGTGACGTAGTTTCAGGATGTCAGACGACGAGAAGCAAGCACCTGGGACATAGATTCACCAGGCTTCAGGTAACCCTCACAATTTCCCCTCTCTGTCTAGCCAGACGGACGTTCCTGGATAGCTAGAGGAACAGGAGCCAGCCAGCCTCGTGTAACCCATCATCTCCAGACCACTTGCACTGAAGCAGACCACCGAGTTGGCTCAAATAAAAAAAATAATAAAATAAAAATTATTTGATTTTTTTTCCTGGATAGGAAACTTTTTTTCCTGGACAGGAATTTCATTTCTGAGTCATTACTACAGAATTCCACGTAATACCTTCCCTTACATTCCTTTCACTGCAAAAGGTCTATTATTTATTGTTACTATCTATTCATGTCTAGATGTCTTTTCTGAATGTGTGTATTTAGCTACTGTAAACCTGCAGTTTGCTTCTATATCTATCTATCTATCTATCTATCTATCTATCTATCTATCTGCATGTCTGCCGGCCTGCTGGTCTGTCTGTCTGTCTATCTATCTGTTGGGGGAGCGGTTGATGACCACTCACCTAAACAAGGTTCTTTGGTCTTTGTCTATTTCAGCTGACACATAAACTGCACAATCAAACAAAGAAGCATCTTTGCCTATAATTTCTCAATGCTTTCCAGCCTTTACTCTCCACGGATAAGATGAAGGACAAAGAAACAAGGCCAGTTTGTAGGCCGCCACGATTCTGAGGCCCATTGGGCCTCTATTCCGGAATGCTACTGCTCCATCCTGACGGACAGGGTTCCGGAACGTCAAGTTAAGTGGAGACACACAGGCTTCTGTCCCTTTCGGTTTATACGCTGCTCTTTTATGTAACCATCAACAATGAAAGCTATTGACCCGGAAACTTTTATTATTAGAGCCAGTACAAAATAGAAAACCTGCCAATTTATATCGGTTAGCTAACTTTGGCTTCATTGGCTCTGAGTCCAGTGCAAACATTGGACAATCAAAACAAATGATGGATCTTGGGGACGTTTTTTCCAGTAGTTAAAATGGTATGAAAGGCAGGTCTGGAAAAAGTGAACACGAAGGACAGCATGACACTGGACAAGAAATAAAGGCATTCTAAAACTGAAGCATGACCACCTTTGCAAATATATCCCATATAATGCTAGCTGCACTATAAAGTGGGAATTACCGTAATCTATGCAAGATAAGAGCACCTGCTAAGTTTAATCAACAACAATTAAAAGAAGGAAGGAAATTTTCCCAGCTCTCCACTTCCCTACAAAAACATCCCATTGGCAGAGACGGCGGACACCTGTCGTCTGTCAGTCAGCAGGAGCCTGAAATGATATTCACAATAGCTGTGCCTTGAAATGAAATAAGAACCAGAGGCCATGGAGACCGTGAAAAACCATTTATTCATAAGCAGGAGACTTTTGTGGGGGAGTCCAGGTCCAAAGTCCAGCAAATGATACTTGCTTCGGATTTGAAAATATTGAGAGTGTATACTGCATGCAGTGTACCAGCGTCAGCATTTGTGTCTGTGTCAGAGCAAATACATACACATCTCATTTAAACGTAGAGGTCCTGGTACCTGGGATGTGTGGAATCGCACTGAAATGCAGGGGAGATGCACATATTGGACACACAGCTGATCACAGTTTTCCAACCTGTGGTGTAAAGGTGAAGGTGGCAGATGCCAACAGACTCGACAAGCAGATCGGAGGGGGGGCTGGGTCGGTTCTTGGAGGGATGGAGGGACTATCGACACTGTGGCGGAGAGGAGGACGCTGTCCAGACTTCGGTCGATCACAGACGATGCCGCACACCTGCCTCACAGTTTTGTGGTTGGACAGAAGGGCAGGTTTGGTCGCAGATTACTCAACATAAAATGCTCCACCGAGCGCATCAGGAAATCATTCCGTTCGATGGCCAACAAACACAACCAGTAAATCACTCAGGACATATGCAATACTATCTTTTTTTTTTTTTTTTTTTACCAATGTTTGTCTATTTATTTATCTTTCTTCATGCAATTTTTTTAGATTTCTTATTTTCATTATCACCCACACTTCTTTAGTACCATCTCATTATGTTACACCTATTTCCATCCATCCATCATCCATCCATCCATTTTCCAAACCACTACTGGGTCGCGGGGGGTCTGGAGCCTATCCCGGAAGCAACGGGCACGAGCCAGGGAGCAACCCTGGACAGGGGGCCAGCCTATCGCAGGACACACTCACACACCAGTCACTCACACATGCACACCTATGGGCAATTTAGCGACTCCAATCAGCCTCAGCATGTCTT
>JAABNY020000063.1:26342861-26359219 GCA_015164015.2 Brevimyrus niger | reverse complement strand
TACACTAAAAGGTAAAAGGTAACCAAAGCGCTTTACAATTATGCCTCACATTCATACACTGGTGGCGGAGGCTGCCACATATATTGTTGTACGTGATACCTGTATTGTTTATTATTGTCTTTTGTGCAGTTGTGTACTTTGTAGTGTGCAGTTGCACTCAACTTCCTCTTGGATAACAAAGGTTTTCTGATTCTATTAAAGGGGGGTGAATACAGCTGTTCAGTGGGGGAATATATAAGGTTGTCAGCGATATATAAGAGTCTCAGTGAGTAGCGGGGATGTATCTTGGGGGATGTATCTTAGGAGACAGCAAACTCCTCAAACAATGGCATATTACAGGTACACAAGTAAGGACCATCAAGACAGACATCAACTGTAACCCTCTTTTATCTGTCTCCATGCTGTCATTAAAGGTTCTGCCCCTGAGAAATCATCGTCGGTACATCAGAAAACATCTCCAGCTCTGCACGGCGACACCCCCACTTATGGCCTAGCATTTGCTACCAAGCATCGTGGTGCCAGAATTTTTCCCTGGGGGAGACTTGGATCCATATTAGTCCAAGTAGGGTGGAAGTCAAAGGCACTGGGGCCTCCCCTCTTCATTGGTCTGAAGAAGATGAAGCTTTAAGACGGCCCACGGGGGACCGCTCTGGCTGTAGAAACGCCGGTGATTTGTGGGAGATAAAATATATATGTTTGCTTAGGAGAATCCATTTTTCATGTGTGTTTGCAGAACAAATATATCAACTTTTCACATGCAGAACATCCGCCAAAGCAGAAACTCCCCAAGCAGTTGCGCAACTCTGGCTTGCTTTCAATGAGGTGCACTGTTGAGGATCCATATGGATGGATAGACTGGTGCTTCGGAAGCCGGCTTCTTCAACGGTCATACAGAACAAGCATGACCAAGGTTTCCAGCCTACTGGACTATACCCTTATCGCCAAAGAGGCCACCACAAATGCCTGTACTGATCATGTGAAATACAACCACACTTCCTGCCAAGAGCACCCTGTGAAGCATATCAGAAGATGAGTCCCTCCACACTCAGTGCTGAGGTCTGAAGTCCTTCAAGCACAAATCACCAGTGAGTCTTAGTTGCTTTACAGCATCTTACGTCATCACGTTACAGGACAACAAGGGAAAATAAAGCTTGCACTGATTCCAGGAGCTACCACGAGACTATATTACTTTATGCACACGTATCCTACATACACATTAAAACATCGGAGCCTAAAGATCACACTAAGTATACATAAAACAATTACATTTAAAAAGACTGATCATAATTCAGGAAATAAATCAACAACCCACCTCCTCCAGACATGCCATTCCCCAAGTCCAGCGATAACACATCTGCTGCTATCTGCTGTATTAATATCATTAGTAAATATTTATTTCTATAATACTACAAAATTCTGTTTTCAGGATATACCATTTCTGTACTTGCAAATTTGTTTACAGGTACACATTTATTGGTTTGAATTATGTGTAATGTGCACTTTGTTTATTTGGCACTGTATGTTATTCTCTGCACTATGTTCTTAATCTTAATATTAACGATTATTTTTTATTGCACGTACCTTATTCACAAAATTCTTACAGAGAAAATCTAAATGGTGCATTGATGTGGAACTGAAGTGTAGACCTATGGCTGATTCCACGCAGTTATATTTGAAGCAAACTGACAGGGAGACAAGGGAAGTCCAAGCGAACCCTTTATGTTTGGAAAAAACATCTAGAAATGAATCACAGTCCTCGGTGCTGCTCTGTACCTTCTATCCCCCAACGAGGACATGATGCACGTGTGATACAGCCCCCTGACATCGCCTCCCCAACCCCCCTCCAAATTCTTGATGGTTAACAGCTCCCTGCAGCCTGTACAATGAGGGTGTCACATTTAACAACGTCACTATCCATCACTGACGAACCAGTAACCCATAAATCAGAAACAGCGTAGCGCTGAACAGACTGGTGGGGGTGGAGGACCACAGATTTCCCATCACCCGACCCTGCGGACAAACATCACCCACCTGAGTGCAGAGCCTTAGCATCCCCCCCCCCCCATTTACACCAATCTGCACAGAGCAATGTCTTGCCTAATCATCCTCCCTGACTTGACCTTGACAAGCAGGGCGACTTTAAAGTCAAACAGAGATCCAGCTAAATACTGTCTGATGTTTATTCCTGCAGCGTAGTGCGTTTGTCATCACTTCAGCGTTTCTTTAAAATCTAAGGTGAGGCTACAGAAAAGGGGAATATGGTGGCAGTATGTGACTCCACAGGCTAAAAAAAAAATCCTATTGGGTACTTGAGCAAAGCCCTTAACCCTATAAATGCTCCAGTAGTGCTGGATGAATGGCTTAACCTTATGCCCAGATGCCAAGCTTTGTCCTCCATGTGTGTGTGTGTGTGTCTCAGAGGACAAAGGAAAGGGCGCTGGCGGATTTAGGTATGGCTGACACTGGCAGTCGCCCAGGGTGGCATCTTGCCGGGGGTGGCATGGAGCACCTGTAAAAATGTAAAATGTACAAAATTTGCTCATCATGTCAATGATATCATGTCACCTTGTGTAACCTCATTGGAGCGGGTGTCCAGATTCTAGTTTGCAAGCTGGACAAGCCACCACTCTGAAGTACTAGATGGGGTGGGGTTTGACCCTACTAGTAGCCCAACATAGAGGCAGCTGGGGAATCTATCAAACAGCACTCTGACTTTGTACAATGCTACTGTAATTAAGCTAAGTTAAGTCAGTGACGCCATGAAATGATACAGAATAAACCACAAGGCATTCATAGTGTGTGAATATATAGTTTCAAAGACATATTGCTGCATTTTTTCTGCAAAATTGTTAAGAGTAACATAAAGCCAGCCTGCACTCCAGCAAGGTGAGTTTGTTTAGTTTTGAGTCTTGGTTGACAGTGTTATGGGCAGTGTTTTGATGATCGAGTGCCAAATGAATACAAATGGATAAGAACAGGCGTAAGACATCAGGCGTCAGTTTAGGAAAAAGAGGAAAGTAGAAGAGGTGAAAAGAAAGGAATGCAGCTGTTTCATCTCTTTGTGAGAATAATATAATGCATGTAATGAAATAGGCCAGTATAACAGTAGTATGTTTGTTAGCCAATGGGATAATAGTAATTGAGTGTAATAAAATAATATTGACACTGGGTAATAAATTATATTCATGAATCTTATTTTGTATATATTTTTATAACCATATTGATTAAAATTGTTATTTATTTTTATATTTACACAAATGACAGTTAGTGCATAATGGTGCTTTTTTATTGATGGGGGAGCTGAGGGGGGTATTCATTCAGGGCATTCAACCACTGGGAAAGGGCATATTCAACGATTCTAGTATGCATGTGAAAATGGTGAATTAAGCATAACTTCCAGAAGAATCATGCCTTTATGGAGGTGTGTAGTAAGAAGTGAGAAACGTTTACCCAACATGCTTTCTTTAACTAGGACATTCCATCCTGCATCTGTAGGATCTGCATCATGCCTATATTGTACCATGCTGATCTTTCCCATACAGATATCATGTCAGTGTCAACTTGTCAACTTCTTTCGTTATTGATTTGTGTTGAGAAAATTTGTCTGTTTTATGACCGTCTGTAGAAAACTTCTCAAATCAAGGGTAAACTCACACACACTGGACGTCCCCCAGGGTCTGGGCCCCTGAAATTCTCCCCCTTTCCTCCCCAAGCAGCCAGACATTTTTTGAGCTGAACATTATATATTTGTTTTCTGATGCAACTAAGTTGTACCAAACTTGTACATATTTCAGCCAAAAGCCACATTTCTTCCGAATCAGTAGCTCTGGACGCCTGTGTAATTGAATTTGCACAGGTCCGTCACCACCGGCTGTCCCAGAAGGTTGGACTATAAACAGGCGGTGCAATTTCAATTTCAAACATATGGAAGTCTGAAAGCCCATAAGCCGGAATGAGTAAAAGTCAGACCCAGGCATATCCCAAGAAGGGGTAGCAGGGGAGACGTGACGTAGGATGACAGAGATCAGCAACAAGGGGATCTACAATGACTAAATGCATTGCAGATTGGTGCATAGTGGGACCCAGTGAGAAAAAAGTACCACAAAGAAAAAAGCCTGTGGTTCAGATTGAGGTATTTTCTGTGACTGTTATGTAAGCTTGATAATGGAAAGTGGAGCAGGAAGAGTACAGAAGCCTTTGAATTTTTGTGCTGGTGACACCATAAGAGAGACAAAACAGAAAAAAACATCAAACATAAATTTCCCCTTATTCTGGGTATTTTATGTGAATGCCCAGAGCATTGGATAAGTCCATAAAGCTTGGAAAGATTGATGGTAAAAGAGGAAGAGGACCACCAGCAAGGTAGACGGATTCAATCATCACAACTGTTAACATACCACTGGAAAATCTAGAGACCCAGAGAGAACAGAGAACGTTCTGGAGGGATGTTTACTTGGTCGCCAAGAGAAGACACCAACTGGACCTAATAATGAAAATCCAATAATGAGTGTGGTTGGTGGTCATGATTAAAATGAATCTAAAACAAAGCATTTCTCTTTACAAGTCCCAAAGACGTACATTTGACATTTAAAAAAAAAATGAATTACATTTTTTCTGCAGGAGTTCCTGCATCTCATGCTATTTGTTAGCACGACCGACATCTTACATACTGACCAGATTTTGGAATGAGAGACCAAAATTACAGGAAAGACAATGACCTTCCTCAGGCTCAGAAACTAATAAATAAATAACAGATTCAAGACTGGCTGCCAATACCCAGAATCCTTTGAGGCTAGACAAAGTGACCGTGCTACCTAGAGTGCAGGCTACTCATTTTGAGGAGCTACAATACCATAAAAGTCTCTTACTTCACGATTTTGATTAAATGACTGTTGCAAACCACACCTCAAGCCAGAAACCGCTGAGCCAAAGCTGAGTATTTCCATTACTTTATGATGAGGAAGCAAAAACATTTCATGTCAGCAAAACTGTGTCTGCATTTTACACAAGTATATTTAAAATTCAGCATTCAAATAATGATAAACCATGGGTTATGGGTGCTTTTAAAAGTTGACTAGCAGTTAAATATTTCAGTGACCATCAGTATTTGAAGGGTCTTTTGAATATACCCTAATGATCTTTTCCTTTTTGTCTCCATCAACTAATTTATAATAAATGCAAAAGGCTGTGAGGTCATGGGAGTGATATTCAAAGACATGATTATCCATGGGGATATGTAAAAAAGCCTCGAAGACTAAGCTTTGGGTCTGCCAAACTTTACTTTCTCATTACTGTAAATCTTGCAGATATAGTTTAGAGATTAACTCTCCTTGAGACCCCTTAGGCAATAAGACCTCATGGTATCTAGCGGGATCCCAATCCTGATTTGATAAAGTTCCAGAACTCTATAAAGCACCATCTTACACCATTTGAGTGACAGCATTATCAGCAACAGTACAGACTGCCCTGAAGTCGTATTGTAAATTCAATGTATCAGCAACTCTGTTAAATGTTTGGAAGAAACCCAAATTGACTAATAAAAATGGCTGACAGTTCCCTCAAGTGAAACAAATTTCCTTTTTGTCATACATCTTCCACACGCAAATTCCTGAAAGATCGGAGAAAACTAGGCAGCTATATATGCTTATTATATCAAACAGACTGCATCCGTGAGCTTGACCTGCTTTGGGGAATTAAAAGGAGGTCTGAATTATTATAATGAGGGATATTTTAAACAGCACCCTCTGCAACGTCAACAGTGACGCAAAGTCGCCACAGGTGGAGGAGAAAAAAAACACAATTAACGTTTGGTACCATCATCTTTAATCGCCCATTCACTAGTATATAAACATAGATAAACATAGTCATTGGTCCTTGATCATGATCTCTGTTTATTTTCTCTTATGTGGAACCAGTCCACTCCCCCCTTTTCAGAGAACAAGTTTCATTCCATACCAACCAAAATGTTACAACCACAATTTAGACTCTGGAAGTTTCTAGAACATTCTTAAATTAACCCTACCATAACCAATACCAGAATATATATAAATTAATATTATTAATATTTTTAAGAAAAACACTTTAAGGGACTGCAAGGTTCACCAGAATAAATCTGTATGCATTGCAGCGAGCGTCTTCGTTAATCAGAATCCTAAGTGTCGCATCGTTGTTTCCTCCATCACATTCTGTATCCCAGCTTGTGATTACTAAGCGGTGATAAATCGTCTGCCATATGGGAAGAGACGTTATTTGTCTGTCAATAACCGCCTTCTGCTTCCAAGATAACAAAGTCTGCCTCTAACAGCAAAAGTGTCTTATTTAGATGCCAGAATCAAAGAAGAAAGCACCAAATTTAAGGGAACAAATGACCGTCTGCCATAAGTTACGACCCCCCCGCCCTCCCCCGTCCAGCAATATTGATTTTGGCTTTTACAAACACCCCACCAGGGCCATTCTACCTCAAACGAGTTCAGGGCCCCACAGCCAAAAAAAAGAGAGCAATTTGCTGAGGGGAAAAGTGCGGACTCAGGAGTGGCAAAGCCCAGCGGCGGGCCGGCCTGGTGAAGTCGGACTCTGCCGACAGGCACGTTACAGCCAGTGCCGCAAACGCACCGTCACAGATGGGTCTGCCCTCTGCCAATGGAAACTGTGACGGCTGCGAATATGGCTGCGGTGTGGGGTCAGTACAAATCGCTTGGCGGGTACTGGGCCCCCACACGGCACCCGGGCAACGCGACTCAAGCGAGACAGACACGGGCAGAAGGAAACCCTAATGAGGTCGGACAAGCGTGGGTCCACCCGCCGAGCCGGCCCCATGGGGGCCGTCTACCACCGGCCTGCACTGGGCCAACCTTTCATGGCACATGCTTCACTTTGCTTCAGCCATGCTTCAGGGTCGGGCTTCGCCTAACACTATTTGGCTGACCGGTCCCGTACATTTTAGCCGCCTTTGAATGCCGACGCGTCGTGCACAACTATGCGCTGGAATTTTCCATCTTAAAGCAGAAAATCAGATCTTCGTAACCGTGGGCTTCACACGGAGGTTTGGTCAAAGGTCTGCAAGGGATCATCAAAATGCAGATCACGCCATCAACATTGCTCCTTCTATCTCCTAGGATGGATTCCCTCCCCATCCTAAGGTGTAGATATGCATGTACCTTTTCATTAATCAAGCATTTCAGGTGTTTTTTAGTAGGGCTCGGCTGGGAAACATATGGAACCGTTACCCCCACAAAACACCCACGACATGAGCAATTTGCCTCTTAGCAACAATGACAAGTCTAGCAGAAGTCGATGAGAAGGATGACAGAATAAGCAACACTAAACGGGGCCCATCTTCTCGCTGTGTGTATTTTGCAGTCGATCCTCATTAACTGATGTGTACATAAAAAGAGAAAGTCCAGTGCTGTTAGCAGCCTAACAAACACACCCACAAAACAACCTGTTCAATATGCAAATTGAGAAAAAAAAGCCAGTATTTCTTAGCTGATTGTTCCTGATATGCGATGGTGGGGGTGTCAACATGTGCAATGGGGGTGGGGTGGGAGAGCTGAATTGGTGGAGCAAACCTTAGGAAAAAACCTGGTTCTTCATGAAAGAGAATTATATTATCTAGAAAATAATAAATAACTGGAATAGGATGAATGAATAGGGCAAAGCAGCAAAGGGATTGGGGAGTGGGGGAGAGCAGGGAGGGAGGGTGGTTTGTAAAGCAGCAAATTAAACATCACATGCTAGCATCTCAAACCCCATTATCCGCTGCCAATCGCAGCCACACATTCCGACTGCTGCGAAGCATCGGGGGTTCAACTGCACTTTAAAAACCATTTAGGATGTTTAGTGCATCTTCTGTCATGTTAAAACAGGAGCTGCTCAATGAAGTTATTGAAAGGGCTCTAGTGTGGCAGAACAAATAAATGACTTAAAAGCTGGTGGCAAGGAAAGTAAGGAGGCTGTTAAACACTCAGAAAGATTTGATGAGCTGATTAACATCTGAAACAGGCTCGTGTTTAAAACAGGATGGATACAAAGTGCTTTGCAGTAACCGAAAGCCATGCATCAAGTGGCAGCACAAAAAATGACAACCAGAAATTTTCTCTGACCCCTTCAAAGGCAGTGATTCAGCAGCTCAACTGAACAAGCCTCAGAAAAAAGACGAATGACAAGTAGTAATTTTACACATCATATAAAAACCATCATAGCTAACAACAGATCTATAAGAGGGGCAGTGGTCAGGTGGCCCACTTGCTGGAGGCAGGGAGGGAAAGAGGGCAGATGCAGATGACTGTGTCACCACACAGGACCTTGGACCGTGCCAATACACGGACACATTGCCTAGTAACGGTCGCAAGGGGGAATTCTGGGTTCGACTGTCGACAGGAACCATATGGCCTTGAGCGGCGGGCAGAACGGGAAAATGAAAAATGGTATTTTGTCAATAACAGATTATACAGAAGCAGAGATGAAGTGCAGAAAGAAAATAAATCTGGTGAACTGAGTGGTGGAAGCGTAACGATAAGATAAAGGAAGAGGAAATACTCAAACTTGTGCGAGAACTGGGAGATTCTAAATCAAGCCAAAGCGCACAACAGTTAATAGGAAGATGTGACATTAAGACACACAAACAGTCTACAGACAGGATTTATCCTCTCCTAGGCACCTACAGCTATATGACACATCTCACAGGTATGTTAGACATGAAGAAGGTGTTTGATTTCTGGATATGAACAGGATAAAAGCAGGAGCCTCACCGATTCATGTTACCTCCCTACAATCCATACCCAAATCTACACGCTTGGTCACCAGTAACATTAATTAACACAATGCTTGCCCAAGAGGCAGCAAATACAGGGAGAACTGGACCTGATACAGAACTCTGTGGTATCTCACACCCAGAAACTATTTTGAAAAATTCAATATTTACTTGAGCAGATTCAATAGGAAAAGTTCCATCCAACATGATCAGTAAGACTTTCTATTCTGTCCTAGAGAAAGCCATCAGCGGTGATGTCAGAGGTGATGTTTACATCCAGGAACAGAGGCGAGCAGAAGAGGAGACATTATCACAATCACAGGAGATCAGCATGGGGCGACACAACAAACATATTGCCTGAAACGCATGGCAGGCATTACTGAGCTGTAAGCAGACAGGAAACACATATGTCTAAATGTGCAGATATAAAATGGGTAACAAACTCAAGAACATATCCTGAGACATCGGATGCATTTACGATATCTTACATACGCAATCTAATTGCAGAGAGAAGCTACTTAGTCTTCTAGGTGTCAGGCCAGTGTGGTCGTTTTGTGCTTCAGGAGAAAAAGAAAATGATGATTATTAATAGAAGCAACACCAGCTGTAGATGTGACACAAACATGCTGTTTTTCACTAGAACTTGGCAACATACCTTGGATATTACCTTGGATCTCTTAACACACCTATTCTATAAAACACAAGCTTTTGATCATTTCATGCAGAAGTCCAATTTGACTCTGCAAGTTTATTACAAAGAATTCTAGAGGTTTTCACACTCCTGTCATCTCGAATGGAGATTTTTGTTGGCTATTTGACTTTCTGTTATGTACCCAGCAATACTAAATGCCTCTAATTTAGTAGAGCACATTTTGAAATTAGACAGTTTTAACTATGTATGGTTATTCCACCAGGGGACACACTTCTTAATTCTTATTTGACTTCTTTTTTAAAGATGCTACAATATTCACTGTGCAGTAACAGCAGAATTACTCTATTTCTCATTTTCTGGTGCTGAATTATTCTGATATCAGGCTCCAGGCTCCTGAAATCTGTAAACACTCTGACAGGTAAACGTGTTCCCGAAATAATTTTTTCTTACTGATTTCACAGGCAAGTCACTTGTGGTTCCACAGTAATAACAAAGTGCTTGGATTTAACAAGGTTACACTAATGTTCAGGTATAAATCTAAGTGCAAATGATCTAATGAACACAAAAAGTTCTAAATGCATTGAGGTGTATGAGTTCTTTTAAAGGTAGTAATATATTTTATTCTTACGTCATGCCTAAGAGGTACACAGACCATTACTTATTAATGCATTAATTAGTTCATTAATCCATCTTCCAGCCATGTGCACTGAAGCAGAGTTTAAGGAGTGCATGAAGCCTACAGCATGGGGCACAAGGAAGGGAGGGGTACATACTGACTGGGATACCTGTCCACCACCAAGCATACACAACACACATCAATTAACCCAATGGGATGTCTTTGGACCACATCAGGTGACCGGAGTACCCAGAGAACACAAACCAAATATAAGAAGAACATGTCCAAGTCCACCCGCAATGCTGAAGGTGTGAGACAACAGCACTACTCTTCAAACTTCTCGTCACTCCCCCCCCAGGTCATTATTTCTAAACACCTCTGAATCAATTTTAATTTCTGCGTACAACAAAGATCTGAGTATTTTTTTGCAGCCCAGTTATATTTTATTAGCCGCAATAAAAGCAACAATATGCCTACAGGAAATACAACCACGACATCTTACTCCTGCTGCACAGTGTAGAGATATAAAACAATGGCCGACTCCTGCCAGTCACACGCTGTGTCTGCCGTTAACGGACCGCACTGTTTCCCGGCGAGTGATCTTGGCTCTCGGACCCAAGAAGGATCTGGAAAGTGAGCCCATGCGCGGGCAAAACGCAGACGCCTCCTAGCGATGGCGTCAGTGATGATGGACACGACGTCGCCAAGAGGAAAACAGAGTGGGGGGGGGCGCTGTTGGCAGCAGTGGCAGGGGTCTAGCCGCTAAACGCAGGGAAGGAAGACAGGGCGAGTCTTTCCTCTCTGTACAGTACTGGCCGCCGCACACAATGAGGTCCGAGATGGCATGATTGCAGTCTGCCAATAACTCAGCTGCAGTGTGTGGAGCGCCGGACAAGATGCTGGGGTTAATGCGACGTTTTCGTTCCTCGCAGGTTCGACGCTACAAACAAAACGGGGTCCTTCACATCACACCGCATGCCTTCCCCATCAGCTCCGTGCCGGCACGCGAAACGTTGGTGTGGCTGCAGAGTTTCAGCGGCGGAGGGAAAGGAGAAGAAGGCTCAGTGGGGATGAGAAATGCGGGCGACGCCAAGTGCACAGAAACGACTGGGAAATGTTACTTAGCTTCGGAAACCGGCAATGAGACTCAAGCACCCTGTCAGTGGACGGTGGTGGTGGGGGGGGGGGATTACTGTTAGACTTCTTTTGGAAGGGGTTTTGTGAGCTTTTTTGGAAAGCTCATTATCGAACTCTGCGAGTCTGAAAAAATCACTGAGCGACAATCCACAGCTTACGAGGCCAATTGCTCCACGGTCGGTCTCACTGCTACGTCTTATCTGGCTGCGTAATTCGTGCTTCAGCAGCTGATGGATCCAGGCTTGGTGCCGAAGATATTTTAATTCCACATTTCTCTCTCCTTGTCAGCGGAAGCATTTTGTACTAAGTTCTCTCCTTTGGTAGGAGGTGCACTGCGCTGCATCCATAGAGTAGATGATGCTCTGTGGCTGAAGCATGGCATCTCCTTGGAGACACGACTCTGGCCCTGATTGGCTATCAGATTCTGGCACGACTGTATTTGCAGGCAGGTTCCTCATTTCTGTGCAACAGTGATACTTTGGCAGGTGTTGTGGAAGACCGCAAAAACAGATCCAGCCTGCTATTTTGCTTTTAAAGGACCCCAATAAACACCTCCAACGTCAATCGCCTCAGGCCTGCTCAAACCCCTGTTTCAGGCTTCAAAAATTACCCATGAAGGCTCCTGCTTGTCTACAGCCTTATCTAGGCCAAGGTTGTGGTTTCCCCCCACCTGCCTGACAGCATCCTCGAGGACAGAGTTTAACAAGTTAATTAAACTCTCATCTAGCTCGCTCGCTTTTTCCTTTTCTGTCTCTCAACCTGTCCCTCTGTATACAGCACTCTCCATTAACACACATGCACATCAATAAGACACAGACAGGTTAAAGCATTGTGGTGGATCTAATCTGACCGTGGTTGGAATTAAAAACGCCTCTGAAATGTGCAACAGGCTTTCTACATCGTCCAGCTGTTTTGTAGGATAAAGAAAAACGCTTTGCATTAGACAATAATCCCCCATCTGTTTTATAAAAAATATGTACTGTATACAGTCAGACTGCACCTCTTTTATGTCGTCAGGGAGGAGTCTAACTCTCAAAGATTTAGTGCATAACATTGCATTTTCGTATAATGACATAGGTTACTTGATGAATTCCAGCAAAAGTCCATATTCATAGCATAACCCACCTCAAAATCCCAGTGCAAAGAATATACATTATGTTAAAACTAGTACTTCACATACTCAGACGTGCTATGTAAACATGGTAAAATAGCCGTTAGAACAAAAGTTTGAGAAAGCATTCCTCCAGTCGCTTTCATTCTAAGCACAGATAAATGCTGTTCTGTCTGCCATTTGACCTGGGAAGCAGCACAGATAATCTGTCCTGGTGTCAGTTTTGTTGGCATGTTCTCCATGTGTCACGTGTTTCCTGCCACAGTGACAGTAATGGGTGTCTCTATGGTGCCCATAGTGTGTGAACGTGAGAGTGCACGTGCCCGGGACTGGTATCCCATCGAGGGTGTACCCCAGCCATGGGCCCTAAATTACCTGGTTTGGCTTTGGTTTAATAAAAAAATAAATAAATAAGATACACTGTTGGAAGATGGATGATGAATGGTGGATTATAAAGTTACTTAAAGCTTATTCTGTGGGCAAAGGTTAATTAGCCTCACAAGCCATCACAACCTTCATTCTTTACACGCTGAGAATGACATGCTGTGATCTATTCCTCATCTCACATGATATACAAGATGTGTAAAAAGGTCCTATTTCCGAAGCCTACTTATTCTGGCACTCACTCTGTCATGGTGACAGAATGGCCAAGCCCCCCCCCCCCAAAAAAAATAAAAATAAAAAACAATTCTGTGAAGGTCAGTGAAAACCCAGGTCTCGAATGACAGAGCCACTGGACAGCCACGATGACCCTTACATGTTCGACTCGATTGCTAAACTGTTCCAGGGCTCTTGCCAGTGAAATCAGCCATCCATGATCGCAAATGGCGAGACGTAAATCAATCATCAATGTACGTAACGGCACAATGAAATCATCCTGAGAGACAGACACTAATGTAATAGTCTAGCTCCTGGCTTCCATCCAGGTGCCACTCAATACATAATTAATCACATGAACATGACAAAAGTAGAAAATGTCTGACTGATGCTAAGATGATTGACTATTCCCACTCACTACCTTGTTCACAGAAAGTCAGAGCCTTGACATACGACTGTGAACCCAGCCGCTACTTTCACATTTAGCAAAGGACACTTCTAAGCTCTTCTTTGAGTTGATGCCAAGTGGCACTGATTTCTGGTGCCCCTCCACCATATAAAACATAGAGTGAATGAGCCCCTGTCATTCACACACTTGTGATATTGTGTTATGTGGTACTAGGATGCCGTCTCAGCCATCGGTAAAAGAAACCACTGGCCAGCGACAAGGAGGACATGAATCATTATTCCCGGAGATTGAAACAAGATGGAGTTTTCTTTGGTTCACGGGGATACAACGTTTCATCAAATGTCCTAGATCCAGGGGCATAGATTTCCTGCCAGATTCAGCCAGCCCAGCACTTTACAGGGGTCCCAGCACTTTACAGGGGCCCCAGAATCTACCATCGGGGACCTAAAGTGACATTTTGACACAGGGACCAGAATTTCTGGCTACGCCCCTACCTAGACCCCTCTCTTAGTCAAGCCACCATATGCAGAAAGTTGGCTCCAAACTGTTTGGCACTGCCTAAAAGAAAAGAGAAAGGAGATAGGTGTCTGTGTCTGGGAAAGAGAGAGAGAGAGAGAGAGAGAGAGACGGGGGAATGACTGGCCAGAGAGAAAAGTCCTTCAGAAAACAGCAACAATACAACCCTATCAGATGCCCAGCCGGATCAGCTGCAATAGGAGCCATCATTAGAATGAAACTTCACACCTGAATGGACCGAAGTCTGCACTCCCGATTTTCCCTGACTCTAGAAGGCTCATCCAACCATAAGTGTTAACACTTAAGCTTTGAGTTCAACGCAGGGTTTTATTTTATAAGTCTCTGGCAACGTTTGAAGACAGGACACACATCATCCCTCAGGGCAATCAAACACATGCCTTTTATTTATTTGATTTGACATTATGTAAGTAAAATATGACTATGTAATATATAACGCTACCATTTCTAGAAGGCAGTAAAAGTTTTTTGTTCAATTAGATCGCTGCACTGGCAATTAAGATAAAGAGCGTGTAATCAGCTCACTGGTTCCGCGAACGTTATCTGTCTGATCTACACCAATCCCCCGATGTGAGCTGTCTTTGGGGGAGAATCGATCAACGCGAACATGATACGGTGTCTCTGTAGAGAAATACTATTAATTCACGATCTGATTCATTCCAAGTACATTATAATTGCTGTTGTTGTTTCTTTGATGTAAACAGGAAGAGACTACACAAATATATACAGGACTCGGAGTGATTCGTTTACGCTGGAGGAAAGGCTGGGCAATGAATTATAGCTGAGTTGTTTCCATTTTCCAGAAGGTTATTCATATCCACACCTAAGGGTCCAGAAAGAATTTTGTATTTCTCTCCTTCCCGGGGAGTTTCGCTGCGACCCGACGGTGACACCCAGCATCCTCACTGTCACGCCGGTACTTCGCGCTGCATCAACTGTCTCATGCCGGTTACACTTTTGACGATGCTTCTCAAACTCGGCAAAATGTATATTGGCATGAAACGACAGCCTTCTGCTTTCAGTAATTTTATCCTCTAGTGGGATCAGAAAGGTAATGTCTGTACCGCCGAGCCGCGTATTCAAACGATCGCGAATTCAGCAGGTGATACGCGTTCCCCTAATGCTGCTCCACCGTCCAGCCTGTTCTCCATGGCAGGGACCACAAGGCATGAACATACGCGCTGAAGTCGACATGAAGCAGGTCTCGGGATTCTCGCCAATAACATTTTACCCATCATCCGGAGTCATAGAGATCATACATTACATCATCAGCCTTACCTGATAACAGTTTCTCTCGGACACCAAAGAGCATCAGATTAATATATAGCGACAGATAATGAAGGTATCCCAGGGCACATGCGAAGCCTGAACGGCGGCTGTCACTCCTCGCAGCCTGTATATAGCGCTCCTCTCTTCCAGCACTGACTGCGAAGCTCCCCCAAGCTCAGCGCCAAGCCCCGATCGTTACACGCCTGCAGCCGGCGGCTTGCACACTCCGCGGCGCTGTTACACTCTGTATAAAGTCATTCTCCGACCCCCACCCAACCCACGACCAGACTATATAGGACAGCATCAGCATGCATACTGTTTATTTTGATTTCATATTAAGGGGGCATATATATATATATAACCTAACAAAACTATTATTATTATTATTATTATTATTATTATTATTATTATTAGCCCTGTTTTCTGTATAAGCATTTGAAAGATGGATAGATAGTATGTTAAACGAAATTAGAAAACTATGCAAGACACAATTTGGTGTAATAATAGAATGATTTCATGAATGCACACACCCCTCACTGCACTTATTACATTATTTTAGGTCCTATTAGCCCTATTAATGGTGTCACTAGATGGTGGATTTCCTGGGCACTGTGACAAACACAGCCCACTTAATAAATCAGCCAAGTGAGCAGTGACTGATGCTGTGCAACTGTTTGGATAAGAATTAAAATATGACGCCTAGTTTACACAAATAGTACTATACAGTACTGTACTTCAAGCTAGTCCACAGTTTGTTGGCCTTATCATTCAAATAGCCAAGTTCATAGCATTAAATTATCACAGGGAAACAGCTTAACAAGTAAAATAGAAGTTGGCAAAATAAGTGAAAAACCTTTCTATTGTTTTTTGAACTGATCTCAGTCTTCATGATTTCTTGTGCAGGAAATCAATGGTCAAGTTCAGAAGGTGGGGTGGGGTGGGGGAAAACTGCTATTATTGTAGAAATTGCCAAAACTGCATGAATATACATGAATCATGGTTATAATCTATAATTAGATAATTAATGAATCATTGGAGAAAATATGGTGCTTCCTTTGTGCACTGATTAAAAAGAAGTCTTAGGTAGCCTTAGTTTTTCCTCTTTAGGCCCGCTCTCCAAAATAATTATCTGGAGCTGCCAGCACTGGTCGGGAGAAATCTATCAGACCACAATCTATTCCCATCTATTTCCTGTTGAGAAACGTAGAGATAGATAGATAGATAGATAGATAGATAGATAGATAGATAGATAGATAGATAGATAGATAGATAGATAGATAG
>JAABNY020000063.1:26318481-26341566 GCA_015164015.2 Brevimyrus niger | reverse complement strand
TGCTGAGTCAGAGGCCCCCCCACAGCAGATTTTGGGACCCCTGCACATGCAGCTGCAGACCAGGCAGTGAAAGTGGTGTGAGAAGACGAAGGGTGATCTTCTTAACTCCCACGAGGAACTGTCTCCTTACTTTTCTGAGGCTCAGCTTCCACACTGATGAGCCCCTTTAGGCTCTCCCTGGTCTCGGAGTTTACACTCGAACACCATTTATGTGTTTTTTTTTAAATAACATCATACGCCTTACATCAGGGTGAAATGTATAGAAGGTATGATGATATGAAAAAATAGATACCGGCCAATCATACTACCCAAGGCGACATACAGGTGTTGTTTGGCAGGGGTTAAGCTCATGTGAAACCACTAAGAGACAAAGCATTCAGAATGTAAAGGCAAAGATCTAAGCAGAGATTTACGAGGAACATCTCTAGCTGCCTCTCACACACTGCATCCTGCTCTTTGCTGGAGGGGGGGGGCTTGCTCCCTGGGGGCCTGGGCTGGTCTAGCATCAGCCCCCCACACCGACGACTCGGCCTGAACCACGGGAAGATTAAAGCCAGCCTGTCACTTCTCACTGCCTACAGAGATACATCATAGCTAATAAAGGTCTTTGCCTTTCACATTTACTAATTAAAACCTTTACACATAGCTTCAATGGTCCCTGGTGAAGCCATTTCTATACTTCGGCTATAGATCTCCCCAAAAATACCCAAGAGGAAGCAAAGGAAATTGATGTGACTGTCTCTCTGCATAGTGACATTGATTAATTGAATCAATTTTATATACAGTGGACTCTTTACAAAATTCTATGCAACAGACAGTGAACCATATAGGTCAACCTAAATCTTGACCTAGTGGGGTTTGGAAATGTGAATGGCTGACCGATTACGGTAATGCATGGCTGCCACAGCTGACCTTTCAGGAAAGCCCATCAGAAGTCGTTCTATACATCTTACAGTCATTCTAGCTCATTATCAATAACACCTTAAACTGTCACTTTTCACCTTCTGCAATTTATCACGAGTAGAGCAGCAAGGGTTTTGTATGGAGGAGAGACTGTTGTGTGCGGATTTCTTCGTCCTTGGTGGTTTGTCATGGTACCCCTATTATGGTGCAAAAAAATATGAATACATACCCATTCATCCATGTCAATCAAATGCAGGATATTTGAGCTTAGGATAGACAGGGTACACAAACACAGTGAAGGCACTTTTCCACTGCCGCCAAGATGCGAGCCATACACAAATCGAACCGCGAAAAGATGGTTTTCCATTGTAAATTATGCGGGCCGCACCTGAGCAGTTCCTGAGCCGTACCCACACTGACATGGCCCAGCTTACCGGCAAAATGCAAGGCTAAACCGAGCTAGCTGTGTCACTGCCATGACTGATTCAAATGCACAAAAATAAAAAAAAATGGTGCATTGATATGCATGAATTAGTAGTATCACGCATCGCAACATATAGACGCTCTCCCGATAATTTGGAACTTGAACATTTCCGACCGACTACTTCACAACGGATTTCTAATGCAAATTTAAGTAAGCTAATGCTAATACCACTAGTGTTTGATGCTAACATAAGAATGTGATTCTCATAGACGTCCTAGCAGAAATTAGCACATAGTAAATCATGAAGCACATCATGTGAACGGTAAACAAGCATCGCTTTGGTTTTGTGTCACTGTCACACTCCAGACCACACAAAGCCTTTTCTGTGCCGAGCTGGAACTGCACTGTAACTAGTGTCTCTTCGTGGTACGGACCAGGTATGGCCTGGTTCCTGTATGTCAGTGGAAAATCACCATAAGGGCAATAAAGCAACCTCAAGTCACCTTTCTAATGACACTGCTACCATGTAAAATGCTCATGATAATACAGATGGGCCTTTTACCGTAGTAATTGGACCCATCTGAAACCTTACTCTGTACTATGAAATAGCATCTCTGTCTGCAACTGTAACAAATGTGGGCTTTTTTTCCTCTCAAAAACCTATTAAGTATTCCTTAGGGCATGATCAGACTCCTCTGTTATAATAGGACAGTATTTATTTTATGCTTGAATGAGGTTGTGAAGACAACCTTCAGATCAGCTGTTTTTTTAAGATGTCTGCAAATTCACATGCAGGCCCCACTTGTACTGAGATCCTTCACTTAAATTGTTACCCTTGACTTTGTAATGATGTTCACATCCAACCCACTACGTAACAACTAGATGCTGATATTTGGTCAGAAACAGATCAAATGTCCTCTCCATCATAGCATCATGGAGCGTTTACACTCCCTTTCATGGTCTCAGCAGACCAGATCAATCAACAGCAAACTAACAACCGTGACCTTGCCCGATATTGCCACTTAATGAAGTCACAAGACTGCACTTATGTTCCTGTTCTCAGGGAGCGGGAAAAGAAACTTAATGAAAATGATAAAATCAAAATGAGTTAGATGCAAGTCCAAGCTTATTCGAGAGTTAATGTCTAATCTTCAGTCCAATTCCGGCTGTTTTCATTAATATAACTAGGAATGTGGATCTGTGTCAGAGGTTTGTATTATTGCACATGGGCAAATGCATAATGTATGAAAACCACTTGTCATTCAGCTGATGTGTCGGCAACCTATCAAGGACAGCAACCGAAACAATTATCATGAAAAAATAATAAATATCTGAAAGCCGCTGCAGACACAATTGGAATGAGAATCAGGGGGCTCACACACATTTTCTTGCGGGCCCGATGCACTTGGCACGCTCTGGGCCACCGACCGGCTCGCTGATGACGCCGCTGAATGAGTCGTACACGGGAGAGTTGCAGCC
Organism: Brevimyrus niger; assembly: GCA_015164015.2. Taxonomy (NCBI): domain Eukaryota; kingdom Metazoa; phylum Chordata; class Actinopteri; order Osteoglossiformes; family Mormyridae; genus Brevimyrus; species Brevimyrus niger. Next base: position 26,338,760 of record JAABNY020000063.1, on the reverse strand, counting down.
AACGAGCTCATAAAGCCTGTTTGAAAAGCCGACGGCTCGGCCCAGCTTGCCGTAGGTCTTGTCGTAGCTGCAGCAAAAAAAGCACCGATCTACAGTGACAAGCTTTTGAGGGGCAGGTGCTGAAATGAGGGGCCAGGGGGGGGGAGGTCCCCCCTGATAGATTTTGGGGCACTTAAAACATCACACTGCCTGCCTTTGCAACCTACCAGTCTGTATAAAAGGCTTCCCTGCCTTCGACACCAATGCAGGATACCATGCCTAATACAGCAAAATGAAAGGTGGTTATTTTCCCCTCAGCAGGCCGCTACTAAAGAGCAAATTAACATGCCCTGAACCACACGTGTGTCACGGAAAGGAAAAGAAAAAAAATGTCACCGCTGGGCCTTCTGCAAAGACACTCATGTGTAGATGCAGGGCCTCCGGCTCTGTGTCACAGCCCTGTCCCCAGAACTTTTTGCCTTTTCCTCCACAGCAGATGTGACGGGGAATGTGTCGGCGAAGGAAGAGAGGGGTGCAAACAGCTGCACGTAACGGGAAACAGCTGACATCCATTATGGTACCTGCCAGCTACCAGCGTGAGCGCACGACCGCCGCTGATTAATGACGGGATGGCTAATTAAGGCAAAGCCCACAGCAAAGAGCCAATCCTGTATTATTTCAATAATAGAAAGAAATGTATATATATTTTATAGCTACATTTACGGAAACAACATGTCACTTATAAAGTTACTGGTTCAGTTCTTCCACCGATCTTTAGCATCTCCGAGGGTGTTTGCGGATAAAACGGGCATGAAAACACTCCAAGAGAGGAAGGACATAAGCAACTGTTGCTGTTTTTATTATTTATTTAAATTCCCACTGATAAAAAATACCCATTGAAAGATCATTAATAAATAGGTAAGGGCAGGAGTCACAAATAATCCATTAAAATAGATGTACAGAGCCAATGTGGTACTTCGTCATAGAGTGTAATTAACTTCCAGCCATTAAACTGGTGTTTACTGTACAGAACAGTAAGTAAAACGCTACGCGCTGCTCAGATCTCTAGATATCATTGCAGGAAATACAGAAACCAGAGCCAGGAGATTAAAATCCATAAGTCAAACAAGATATCTCACCTCTTCACAATAAGAATGCTTTTAGGATCCATTGTAAATAGAATGAAATCTCGATTAGGAGATAAATGGAGTGTGAAACTAAAAATAAATAATTCCACACATTTGTCCACTATGTCACTAACAAGATATCAGATCCCAGTCTGCATACACATTGTAGCTAAGATACTTCGGCTGCCTCAGTAGATTCATCTGGGGCTTGGAGGATGACTACACAATGTCTGAGTTCATCATTTACCCATTACAATACTAACAATGCACAATACAAAGCACAATACAATAAAATCCTGTTCCATGTTAATCATGTAAGGAGGCTTCCGAAACAGTCTCACAAATCTACTGCGAAGTGCTTAGTGAGTGTTTTATTTCAAATATTCCATTTCACCCTGTTATTTGTGTAGTTAAAGAGCCGCAAATATGGAAACTGCCACTAATTAAAATTTACACATGGGAAATTGGCGAGCAGTTTTAATTGTTTCAATAAGCATCATTAACCAGAGAAACATCAATGAAAAACTGAGGAAAATCTGGAATTTAGCGAGCCAACGGGAATGGTGTTGCCAAGATCACATCATTCCAGAACCTCAGCCACCTTTCACCCGGTGCCATTGTGATTTATTACAATATCCATCCACTGGATACCTTTTTATCTTACACTGGCAGGGGATTGGCCAGAACAAAGAGCAAACTGTCTCTGAAGCCTTAGGGCATCACATCACAGCTACTAAATTCTATGAGTTCTTCGTCTTGAATCCCTTTGTGTTTTTAATCTTGCAGTGAATGACACCAGTTAATTTCCTCTGTAAACAACAGAGTGGTACAGGATCAGAACATCCAAGACTTCCAGAAAAACAGAGCAGAGCTTAAATCGGTGGCATTTTTAACAGTACTTGTTGAAGTCCTTCAAAATTACATTTCCTCATTTACCGGCTCGTACGACTTACTTCAAGTGACTGTCATCGCGTGGGAAGCACGCATTCCTTATTCAGCACTTTTTGTAACGGTTTATGTTCATAGCATTATTTCTGTCAGGCTGTAATAGAAAATATTTAATGAAAAGAATCTGGCTTTCAAGAAAATTTTGAGCTTTTACGACAACACAATAATTAAAATCAGTTCAGCTTATATCCTGCACAAATGCTAAAAATATTTTCTGACATATCAATAATATAGGTTCCTTAAACACAAGAGCTTCTCAAATATGAAGGTGTTAAGATAAAGACAAAGTTACATCTTACATGTCCTTTGTAAGGCCAATGCACAATTTGCATTACAGTGTTAATTTTGAAAATGAGCATGGGGATCACTGTAAGGGGGGGGGGGCACTATTCACTCCACCTATGCCTGATTCCCCATTACACCAGTTTTTCTCAAACCAATCCTCGGAGAACCCCAGACGGTCTACTATTTCCTAATTCTCTGCTAGTTGAGAGTGAGAAAAAATGTCACCAGTGGAGAGGGGGAGTCCCCAAAGACAAACACTGCATTGCACAACACTGGGGCTACATGCCAAAACACTTATTTGCAGCACCCTCGCTACCTTTCCTTCACCCCAGACATTTTTCCAAATTCCACATGTTGGAGTATTGTCCCAATACCTTAGGAAACAAGTCATAGAGAGTCAATTTTTGCTCGAATCACCCCGTTGCTGTGGGACATGTGTAAGTCTAGTTGAGAACTGTGACACCTACACGTGATATGACATGATAGCTTATACTTCTGTGATGACTTCATATGTTCAGGTATAGCACGGAAAGTCATCGAGAATACAAGTGTGTCCCGATACCACATTTTGTCCACGCTACCTTACTCACTCACTCATTCCTTCGCGCTTCACCTCCATGACCTGTCAAATTATTGAGGGAGGGAGTGAGGACACCATTAAAAAAACAGCTTTGGGATGTAGCCTGGGTTCTGGTTTCTCTCTCAGCCTCCGCAATACACACTATTGCAAAATAGACCCAAAATATTTTTTTTTTAATCTGTCCTACCCGTGAGCTAAAGCTGGATTGGCTGTCGCATTTTCAATCATCCCCACTGCTTCAGTACATTACTTCCTCCTGCTGAGGAATTGCTATTCCATCCTGTCTCCCGCCACCCCAGGGAATCACAGGACTCTGCTGTCCTTCCCGAGCAAGTCTTACAATTAAACTAGACACCTTAATCTGACTATTAGCTGTTTTCATTACGTAACTTACCGCTTGAGTTGCATCCACTTTTAGTTATTTGGCTTCTAAAGGGACAAACTCAACAAATGTCCAAATTTAAAATACTGGCCTTGAAAATTGTAAGAGGATATGACAAATACAAATATGAATATGTAAGGACATAAGGATGTTTCATGCACTGAGACTGCATGTTGACCTTCCCAGAATAATTCCATTGTCCTTTCCAAGAACTGATCAGGACAAATGGCTGTGGATTAGTGACCTCAGGAGACCCGAGGCGACTAGTGTCACCGGTGACTTATGGTCCAGCATTTATCTTGGGTCACAAGGGAACAAACCGCATGGTTTGTTGTCTGGGCAGGGACTGGAAAAAAAAATAATAATAAAATAAAAAATAAATATATATATAGTTTTGCCAAATTATGGTTCTTATTTGATGTTCTTTGGAGAAAATGATGTTATTTTCAGGCCGTTATTGGAATGTTGTTATTGGTTATGTGTTATTTAGATTAGCCCGATGTTAGAAAAACAGCAGACAGGAGACAGGATGGCTGAGGACAGAAAACGGGAGGAGACTGAGACACACCGGCAAGCGGATGAGCGTGCGGCAGGTGTCCTGCGTCGGCTTGACCGATGACTCATGCCTGCCGGCTGAATACAACTTATATCCTTGCTCCAAAACGTCAATCTGCTGTCTGGAGCAGCTACACATTAATAACTGAACCCTACGCACCTGTCAGCGGCTAAATCAGCCAAATTCAATTACATGCAAGTATCTTTTGGGTATCAGAGTTTGCAGAGTCTTGTGGAAAATATCGTAAACAGAACAGGTCAATCCTAATTAAAGGGTCTCCTAGGATGGTAAATCGAATAACAAGCTTCAAAGATTCTGATAACCCAGCAACATGATCATGCATCCACTTGGAGGGGAATTTCTTAGAGCACCTCAAGTCTGCGTGACTCTAATGAATATTCCCTGGAAATCACATGTAACGCTGAAAGAAAAAGAGTCTTGTTTGCTTGGCAGACGTTTGATAAATGCTGCGCCAAGCATGTGTTTGGCAGACATACGTACACGAGTGTGTCACTCAGATGGGGCAGGCCCAACTCGCTGTACTTTGGATAAAGGTGATCAACACGTGGACTTTAATCAGTCATCTTTCCCTTCGTTTAGTTGTGGGAAAGTTCCCCGTGGGTGGGCCAGCTGCAAGACTCCCGCAGCCAGATTAATTAGATCTGCCCGCAGACGTGCGTAGTGTCAAGCGCATTTTGGGAAAGCCTTTCAGATTCCCAAGCCGCTTGGAAAAGCACTCGGAAATAAATCTGTTGGTTGGAGATGCTCGTCGCATCACGCAGAGAGACAGCTTTGCGAGCCTAGCAGTGATAACCCGTTTAATAAGGGGGGGCGACGAGGCACGTCTCGTGTAGATCCTTCCAGAGAAGCAGACAAGGCTGCAAAAATGTCAGGCCGGCCCCCAGCTTTAATAGCACAGGTGACATTTACAAAGCATGCCTGTATGCCTTACGGACAGCGTGGTCTTTCCTGACAGCTACAGCAAACTGTGTGGATTAGGCACACAATAAGAGAGAAATGAATAAGATTCTTCCAAGCCTTATAAGAGGTAATTAGGAGTTTTATAGACATAATTGGAAAACAAGATTGAAAATCTAGTTTTTTATGCATGACTTGTGTTCTTTGTGCTCGCATGAGTTCTCTCTCGATTTTGTCGAAAAATCACAACCAAATCACAGATTATTTTTCCCCTCTAGGGAATCCTGTGGTCCACTTTCCATCTTAGACCAAGAGCCAGGACCATTTTTGTGGACAAACAAGATGGTTCCAAATTGTTCCTTGGAATTAAGGTAAGCTGTGAATTATTTTTTGTGAAATCTTCTGCAATATTGACCTTGGTCAGGTGGTAAAACCTGTCCTTAAAATAATCAGAATTATCTTCTGCTACCAGAAGACCTAGAGTATACAATGCAGATGGAGTATTTAATGCAGTATAAAGTGCCTCAGTATGGATTACTGCGGAATATTCCGCAGGGCTAACCGTGTCTCCTGGCACAGCCTCTACATACCATACTATATATGTGGATCAGTGCAGTAATTCCTTCATTATCCCTGATGATGAAAGAACTGTAGCTAATTTATAAACAAATATTTGAAATACCTGTTTGTCTCAGATAAGTCATAAATATAAAATTATATTATAAAATATAAAATGTTTGTCTTCATAGAGATTTAAATATTTGCTCTTAGTAACGCTTGACAGGGAATGACTGGAATGACTTTGAAAGGGTTTGACGCTCGTTAATACGCATGTTCGTATTCCTCTTTTGTTTCTGCTTGCGGTGGCGACCAGAGTCTCGTGCCACTTCTATAAAGTGATGAAGGCTGGCAGCCCGGACATATGTCGGCCATTTCTTTTTAAAGAAGCATCTTTCTTTGATTTGGGAGAAAAGAATACATCAGATTGGAGGCCAATAGATGAGAAAGCTTTCAATTAGAGCTAAAAGTGCACCATTAATTCACATTTTATTGGTGATTTATTCTGGGGATTTTGAGGCAGTACTTAAAAAAGAGGAAAAAAATGTGCCTGAAAAAAACTCAAAGCATCCTCACTTTGACAAAGATAGAGACTCCTGCCCTCCACCACTGGTCCTGAAGGAGAACACACAAATGTCTTGGGTCAGCTGGAGTTTCCGTGACATTAGTGTTTTCTTTTAGGCCCTGGTTAAGGCTAAAACAGGACAAAGGCATTCAGAACACCCAAGGGTCAAAAATGAGACTTATACCTGACACCAAAAGTTTGGATTACAAGTTTGGATTAATTCAATTTAATCCAAGTACAAGTCTGAATAATAATCTTTTTCCCGTTAAACAGAATGTCACTTAATTTGTCTCATACTTGTCCCTGAGTCTTGTTGACAAAACTTCAGGTCGTTCATAAAAACACATAGTGGCTGATTTAACTCGGCACAAAATCACTTAAGATTATAACTGTTTGTAAACAGATGTCCAAAGACCAAGACAACAATATTTCCTGTTCCTGTTTCCTGTTGTCAGGAATTCCATATTGAATTATACGACTAACAAACCAAAAGTGTTTATTAGTCCGTGAAAGGCAATTACAGGCAAGAAACAGGAGTCACTCTCCAATAATCTCATAATGAGATTTTTTTTAAGATGCAGACAGCTCAGGCAAATAAATTGCCACTCATTAAACGCAACATATAAAATTAACTGGATTACATACAACTGCGATACTGTCACTGGCTCATAGTTTTTAATTTCAATTAAATAAAAACGAAGTCAACAGATTAAGTAAACAGATGTAAAAAAAAAAAGAACAAACAAAAAAAAACAAAAGAGTTTCATTGTGGCTTTTGAGATAATGGGCTGGTTATAATTATAAGCCAACATGCTCTGGCTAGCTTGTCCAGCTGCTGAGATTTGGTGACAGCTAGGACCTGGTGGATTCTTTTTCTGGGACGGCTCCTGTCTCCCATCGATTTCCAAGGTCACTGGTTAAAGTGCTTGAATGAACGCCCCCTTGTGGTCACACTGGTGCAAGACTGAGACTGCGTTCCATTTACCTCAAAGGTTGGAAGCCAGAGCTGGGAATGACGTCACATCCAAGTTAAGCATGTTCCAGTACAACTCGGAAAGCCATTTAGCAATACCAGTTCTAGCCTGGTTCATCATTAGCAATACCAGTTGATAAACCACTATGTGGTATTTTGCGCATAGAAACATCGTAGCAACATGTCCTCAGATATAGTTTGGAGAGTTCTGTGTGTATGACCAATATCATGAAACATATAAGACATAAGTGTTACTAAACAGTATATAACTGCTACTTATACTTCTATTGATGAAGGGAGTAGCCATCTTGATTTCTGAGGTGGGGGTTGTAGAGGTTCCTTCGACTTTCTGAATCAGAACTTCAGGAGGGCGTTCCAGCTGAAATTTCCGAATAGGAACTCGGAAAGTCTGAGTTCCAAGTTCAAATGGAACGCACCACGACTCCACTCACGCATGCTTAACAGCCAAGGCTGTTGATATAAATTCCTGATCTCACACCCCCTTCCTACTAATAGAGAATCTGGGGAGCGTAAAAATCGTTGAAATGGTTCTGGAAACCACCAAGACCGTGATTAAATGCCCCCTGGTGGTAGCACTACCAAACCAGTACAGGAACCACTATTGTCCTTCATCATGTAGCAGCTCTATTTAAAAAGCTGTTCCATTGATCTCAAGCAGCCCCATCTCCTTGTAAATCTGTTCAATGTTCTTGTATTGAGTCTGTGAATCACCACCAGTCTTTATCACTTCTCCACTCTGATCTTGAAACAAAAGCCAGAGCTTCTCTAGACAGCAGTCATTAAGTTACATCACAGTCAGCTGGGAATCATTCAGATGGCCGAATTATTCCAGCAACCACCGTCCCTGCCATTGTTTTAGTAAGTGGCCACACAAATCAGGCAAAAGCCCGGAGCCTTGAGCCGTCCGAAAACGGCACGCAACGTCGACTCTGGGGTCAGACGCGCTCGCTCACGCTTATCCGGGGCAGTCCATCAGCGATGACTGCATTTACGGCAATGCAGGGGCGACCGCTGAAAGTGCAATCGCAACGCTCACTTTCGGCGTGACGTTACAAAATCTGCCGCCCATTTACAACAAACATCTGTCAGCAAGCCATCCGATATGTTAAACCACAAGCAATTCTTTCTGAAATCCTGCAACAACTTCAGGTAGAAGGCAAGGGTAGAATCAACAGTGAGGGACTCTTTTATTTATCTGATGCATTTAACAGAAGCGACGTACAGTAGAATAAAGCTTTACAGTCTATGCGAGCTCCAAGGGAGTGAAACCCATGACCTTTGTGTGGTTATGCTCTACTTAATGGCAAGATTTAATATATATAAGGAGCATGAGGTCATTGGGTCCCTCCCATCCACACAGGATGCTGCTCCATAAAACGACAAGGTTGCAAGGGAGTAACACTCCACTATGGAGAAGGCTGCATCCATAATTCTCTCATGAAGAGACTTCAGGACTGCTAAGGGAGGGCTCTCCACTTCCTAGACCCATCTCCATGGCAACCGTGCCGGCCACAGGAGTCAGATGTAAGATTAATTGAAAAAATAAAAGACCGGTTGGTGGGGGGGGGGGGGGGGTGTTCACCTAGGTTATGTTTGAGGCCTGAAACTATCCGAGCATGACACAAGGTAATCTGTGCTGTGTCAAGTGAAGGCAGGAGGAAAAATAAAGAGCGCTTCCTACCTTGCATTCCCTGAGCTATCTGGTCCAGACTTCTCCAGCATTGGGTGAGGTTTGATCAGAAGGCGCCGACAGGGGCTCCACTGGGAGAACTGGCTCAGCAGGTCAAAGAGGTCTCAACTGACCCCACCCACTCTGAGGCCGTACTCAGGGAAAACCTTAAACTGGGCTTTCATTCACATTCATTTTAGAAGCCTGTTTGTCCAAAGCAACATACAAGAGAGTATTAGACAGCAGAATCAGAGAGTTTCCTGGAGCAATTGGGATGAAGAGCTTTGTTCAGGAACCCAATAGTGACATCATCATACTAGTTATAATCCAACGAATGCAATATCAGTGACCTTTCATAAAAATACCTTAGATCTGAAATCCTTTGCTTCAAAAAAGCTTTCTGTAATCTGTATTAATTTAAAATTTCTTGTATTTTCATACTTTTAATGAATCAATGGATGTTGCTCAACCTGTTCATATTTGTCTCATATAGCAAATAAGTTAGTGAAAATGTCCTACCCATTAATTAATGTATCAAGCTCAATACAAAGAAATCCAGCACTGTACAGTTTAGAGAATGTTTCCTTACCTAAGAAACAGCCCTGGGAAAACCTAAAAGTCCCCAGCTGAACCTTAGGTTTGACTGGGCCAGAGGAATCAGAGTGGCACCTAGTGGGCTCAGTCTTCATTACAGCTCTTGGTTTAGATTTTACTGCAAAGTAAAATAAAGAAGCAATAGGATGCGGCTGTGGCGGTTTCCAGGGACCTGGAAATCAAAGGACCAGATGCAACTTAAAGCGGCTCGAACAAAAAGAGGACACTAATCATCAAATCATGCATTTGGTGTCACACTTCAATATCAAAACCTCACAGACCAGCAGGTTTCATCTGTACTATTTAGCAAAAATTCAACTCTTACAAAGCTGTCCTACACTTGTGCAGTAGGAAAGCTCACGGACGACGGGCGAATGAGAGGGGCCACATAGACCACATGTCTATATACTGTGGGAGGAAACCGCAGATCAAGGGGAGAACATGCAACCTCCATGGGTGTTTCTCAATACCAAGACCGCAAAAATCATACTTGACAAGACTGGTCTTGCTAACTTGCCTCCCAAACTTGAGACACAATGCATCATGGGATTGTTCCCGTTTGACGAGGGTACAACTGATATATCGTTGATATCTGGGGCGTGGCAAGAATGACAATTGGGGATATTTACTGTCCTATATACTTCTGTTCTTAGTATTAGAACTGGTCTTTGGCAATGTAAGGTTACATAAAATTAGTACATGAGAACACAAGTACAGTCTTGTATGCATACTCAGAAAAAACCCATATACAAGTGGATCCAAACTCATAACCTTGCAAGTGTGAAACAGCAGTGCCACCTACAATTGCATCTACTGTATACTGCCACATTTATAGTAATATCAGAATCAGAATTCAGTTTAATGGGCAGGAACACTGGCATGTAATAAAAATGTGTTTGGGCAATATTGGTGCATGCTTCTCAGACAATATAGAACACAAATTAGGACAAAGAATATATGTAGAAATTCAATAAAATTGAATGAAATACAATTAAGAATGAAAAAAATTAAGTACGTAATAGAATATATATTTATATACAAATAAATAATGTTATACACTGAGTGTTATACATTGAGTGTTACACAGTGAGTGTTATAAACTGAGTGTTACATACTGAGTGTTACACATTGAGTATACATCGTTAGCATGGCCCGGCCTTGAGACTAAATCTGTATGACAGTGTTCAGCTCAACCCTTGATAAAAATCATGGAGTGATGGCGCGCCAGTGCTCCACACAGTGGTACAAGCAGGAACACACTACTCTGTCACCTGTCAGGTTCTGTCGCAGCGTCCTCTCCTTTCAGAGCCACAGCGGAATAAAAACGGAGCAGCACACTTCTTCCCAGCTATTCCTCTCTCTGCCACCACCACCTACCACGTGCAGGTTCAGAACTGCCGGAAGCTTATCTGGAGCCGACAGTGCCTAGGAGACAGCCATACAAAGAACTAAGCTCCGCAGCATCGGACATACATCTCCATAAATAACTGTATACTGATCCAACATTTATTCTGTGAGATGGGGTACAGAATTTTATTCCCGTCATTGATACATGACCTGAAATCATTAGCCTTATTGAGAGCGATACGGTCCACATTTAGTCAAAGGACCTCCAGTAATATGTATCAATATACCCTCTCTGTGTGCTCCTCAGATATTTCACACAGACATAAATTAGTCAATTTCTGAGCTATGGATGATCCTCTGTAAGCTCCGGCACTTACGATTCCCTGCCTCAGTGGCCATAAGCCGACTGAAATGAGCCGTACGTGTCAATGACCAAAAATTATACTTCCATATGGGTTAGCCATGTTGGAAGGCTAGGCTAGTAGAATCCCTGGGATAACCTGTAAATGAACCATTTTAAAGGACATTCAGAGGGCTTTTTAAAGAGGAGTTTGGTGACTTCAAATTGAAAATAATTGGGAAGTTAAACGCACACACACACACATGCGCGGTCACAGGGCATAACTCTATGTACTCCGCAAACAAGCAAACTCCCCCCCTCCCCCAGAGCTGCTCTCCACCCTCACAGGCCACAAAGCTGTTTCTTTTGACCATTCCAGAAATAATTAGACCCTTCCATCTCCCGGAACTGCTTATCCATTACAGGGTCACCATGAATCTGCAGCCGGTCCAAGGAAGCAGCGCACAAGGCAGGGGATGCCAATCCATCACAGGGCACATAAACCAGGCACATTAAAGGGCAATTTAGAGATACAAAATCCATCTGAACCAGTCAATCAAAATCAACCACTATAAATAACCACTTAATAATGCTGAAAGGTATCTTAACTTCAAAAGAATATTTGATAATGCCGAAACTAGCATCCACTCGTAAAATACTTAGCTATTCTAATGTATGGAGACTTATTATATTCAATAATGACCGAGACTAATGAAATACATCCCATTACACAGCCTTTCTCCCAGCCTTCAAATCTCCCAGCTATACTTACCCTTGAACAGTAGTCAGGATCACATGAAACACCTCCAGACACAAGCTGGCTGTCAGTTGTTGCCTGACGTGTCACAGATGGTGTAAACAGCAACATGCTGAGGGAGGGTGGGGGTTTGGAGTCAGGTGACTGTCATGCTGATTTGTTGCACCTGCTGCATGTTTCCAGAGACCCTCCACAGTCATGTTTTGCTTTCATTTCAACAGTAACCTGTACAAGACACTTTCGACCCAAGATATCCACAGTATGAGGTTTCCCTTCCCATCTCTGTCTAATAAGGCATTTTTGTGTCACCCTCAAAAGGCACTGACCTAAAACATGTGAGGAGCTTCACACCATGACAGGCCTCCCTACAGGCACTGCGGCAACAGGTGGCCCTGCAGTTAAGGATTCCCCAAATTTCTACAGCAAAAAGTTGGGTTTTGCAATTTCATTTGGAAAAACCATGTACAGGTAGTTCTTTATTGACCTAATACATTTCACAAACCACCTATGCAAGTCAAATTCTACATAATTTTCTCTTACGATTGAAGATAATCTTATATGGCACCGTTTCCAAACAAAAGTTGGGACGCTGTGTAAAATGTACATAAAAACAGAACGCAATGATTTAGAAATATACAAACCCATATTTATTCAAAAGTAGAACAAAGACAACATATCAAATATACGCTCAATTTTAATTTCATGCCAGCAACATGTTTCAAAAAAGTTGGGAAAAAACACTGGAAATTTTGTGTAATGCATTAACAAAACACCGGTTGGAACGCCCATTTTTGACAGAAAAAACAAGCCATAAGTATACTAGCAATACATATTTAAGAACACATATTAATGAAAAGATTAAGCGTAAAGTTACTTAGGCGTGTTGCTCTTTTGTGTTGGTGCTTACTGTACATAAACTCTATCTCTGATATGTTTTTCGTAAGACCGGACTTACTTTAGTCTGCTTTACACAAGTCAAGAGCTGTCTGTACTAATAAAATAAACTCCAAGAATGCCATCCATGGCCAATCACCTGTCTTACTACAGTATGTTGCTAACACTTTACTTGAGGAGGCACAAATAATATAGTATTATGCTGTTATTAACTATAATTGTCACTATATCTGTTAATTCTGAAGTGAACTGCTGCAGGAAGTACTGAAGGGATCACTAATGAATAACACATGAAATACTCATTTTCCTTTATCATTAATGAGTTGTGACACAAGTAGCTACTTTATTTGTTCATGATTTGTTCTTCATATTATCTAAGTCACTACTAAGTATTTCTGCATTCTTGTCATCCAGTATCAGTGTTCATTAGGTTTTTGATTCATACAAAAACTCCACAATGTATTTGTAAAAAAAGTGCCTTTTGGCCTTCCTGTCTGAGCATGCCTTTGTCATCTACCCTGAAATTCTGGAGAAGCTCCATTTGTCCCCGTCCTCTTAGCCAGGCCCCAACCAATACGTATCACACCACAGCCATTATATGGCAGATTGGCTCTACGAAACCACTACATTTTGAATAATTTTACTGGTTGTTTTTTTTACAAAAGAATAATTATGAATGTTAAGCAAGTGGATTTTGGATCACAATGCTAACGGTGCCATGGTTGCCATTTGTACAAATAATCGACACAGAATTGTGTGAGTCCTTGATGTGACAAGCCGGGCTTCTGGGGAATTAACGTAATCCACATGACGGCTATCGAGATGTGATTAACACCTTTGTAAAGCTTGTCACACAGGATAACTAAGGACAAAGAACAATGGTGTTAATCAGCAGAGGGCTGACATCAGCCTCTTGAGCATGATTAAAGATGCTTAGCAGAGTAACCTTCCATCTCACCCACATCTCTCTAGCTGTGAGCCTGACCGGGTCATCAAATTCCCATATTATTAAGCAGTTGCCTTTTTTGTGATTGACCACCATTCCCCCCCAGTCACATTAGCAGAGGTACTGCAAATATATTCAAGTTTTCTAGGTTAAGAAGGTCTTTGCGTGCGACAAGGTGTTCAAAAAGCAGACATGTTTGATTTCTGATATTCTTCATCTTCTCAACCCTAGCTTTGGTTACATCATTAAAACATGTTTACAATTATTTTACCCACCAAACCAAATCAAATTAGTAGATTTGCTCAATACTTTGCTTTCAAGGTTTTCTAAGTTACTTTAAAGGTGAGACAGGCCTTTAAAGTATTCAATACTATAAACGTTTGTCTCAGTTTAAGAAAAGACTCAATTTAATGAATAAATAACTCTTTTATGCCAAGGATAATGGAAAAAAAAACATGCTTATAAATTTTCAAATAGTACAGTTACACTGTGCATCCAATCACTGATTACTAAATCATTTTCCCTTAAGCTCTTATTGGGTTAAACCAGGCAGTGATTCCACCCCAGGAGTCTCCTTTCTACCATCTATTAAATGCTTTTCCTAGTCAGGGTCACATGGACACCCAAACTCTATGCAGACAGAGAAGAAGCAAGATTCAGTCCCACCAACACTGGAGTTGTCAGCCAACAGTGCTGCCCCTGGACCACCATACCACCCTTCATTTCCACTACTAGCGAAGATATACTCTGTCAAGATTATTCTAGTTCACCAAACTGGACCCAATTAGCAAGTACACTGCATTAGAAAAGCAGTTACTAGACACTCCCTCTGCCCCCCAGTGACGGATAGAAAGAGCCTGAAAAGCACTATAACCAGGGTGATGTGTTAAAAGGTGCAGTTAGGGTCAGGTTTTAGGGTCTTTGGACCACAGGCCTCCTGAATGCCCATTGTGATCGCAAAAAGAGTATCATCCCCACCCACATTCAGTCATCACACTAAACAAACACAGACCTACTCTGGATTTCCACTCAACCCACAATAACACCTACAGGCCTTAGATACCAGAGGAGCTGGCGTGTGTCTGAAGCCACAAGCGATGGCTCTGCCGGCCTTTTCCAGCTCCAGCTCATCAAAGGCCTTTTCAGAGCCGAGCAAAAAAAAGACACAACCCTAATACACTGAAGAACATTTAGAGTCTTTTTACCCCTCTTGGTTCACATGAGATTAAATGGTTGCATATAGTGAATAACTGTATAAGAATAGTGTTTGCAACCAGTTCAGCACAGGCGTATCACATGTGGCGAGTCACTGACACACCGATTACTCACAGTGGTTAACCATCGTGGGCTTTAGTGCCTTAGTCCAACCATCTGGTTGTGAAACAGTGTTTGTAGGCATTAAAAAAAACCTGCTATAACCTACCAAAAGCACTACATACCCAATTTCTTCAATTATACATTTATTAAATATGATCAAACTGGCATAGCATATTAAAAGTGTTTTCTATGGCTGCTAAGAAAATGTGCTTGAACCCAGAAAAAGTCACTGACATTAAATAGTATTTATTCTTAACCTTAAATACGTTCAATAGTTAATGGGAAAAGCAACTGTAGGCTTACTTTAAGTATTAACACTTTCAGCCACCAATAACTATAGATTAAGCATAACAGGCCCAGCTCCCATTAGTTGATGTACCTTCCAGACACTGATTACATCATTATAATCATTTAGAATTTCCTGTGCAGTCATTGCTGAGAATTACAGTCACACTCTTTGTAATGCCACCATTTTCTGTTCCCAACAGCAATGCTTCCTCTGGGGTCAGTGTCGGCCAAATCCCCCCCCAAACTGAAACACACTGATCTTTAAGAACTTATGGCTTGCCGACCCAGGCTCCTTAGGCTCCTTAGATTCCTTAGGAACCCAGGGGCCGACACGGGCTCTGAATCAGTGCCGAGTGCTGGTGCTTCCATGTCTCCCCAAACAGTCCCTACCGCGGCTACCGAGGTCTGGAATCCCAGCATCGGCAGGACGCCTCACTGGCAGAGGTTGTCATCTGTCTCTGTGTCGCTAAACGTAGGAGGTTACAGGCTTCCAATTGTGCTCAGGGCAGCACAGGGAGACCAGGCCCTTCCACACAGAGCCCACTGTTGGCCTGGTGGGAGTCTGAGGGGCGAGCAGGACCCGGCACTTTGGTGACGGCAGGCCAGACCCAAAACCTACAGCCGGGCAGCCTCCAACCCCCAGCATTTGTCCTGCCGCCTGACAAAAGACTAGTGGACCCTACAGCCCCCACCACATGATTCCAAACTCCTCCCCAGGCCAATATGAAGGGCATCTGCAGGCTGTTGATCCATCTGAGCCCGTACCATTACAGCCAGCCCATCCCCCCCCGCATATATTTTTGGATGATTTGCTGGAGAAAAACTGTAGTGTATTCCACAGATCGGTCCCTTAAGTGTTCTCAAGAAATCTGCAACCACCTCGGAATTCAAATGAGCCAGTGTGAGCAGCCAGGAAATGAATCCTCTTGTAAGCGGGCTAATTCCACATCACACCGCTAAGAGGACGTGGTGGGGGCATGGGGGGAGGGGTCGCCTTCCAGCATTATGTTAACATATAAAATATTCACTTGGGCTATAGT
Source organism: Brevimyrus niger (assembly GCA_015164015.2). Lineage (NCBI taxonomy): Eukaryota > Metazoa > Chordata > Actinopteri > Osteoglossiformes > Mormyridae > Brevimyrus > Brevimyrus niger. The sequence goes on along the minus strand of JAABNY020000063.1, from coordinate 26,322,676 downwards.
CCAGCACATTGTATGAATGTTGCCAAAGCTATATGAACACACAAATGGCAGTTTAAAACTGCATCACTTCATTGTCATGACACGTGTTACCAAACAGGAAGCTACAGATAATACTAATTCTCTTCCCTTGTCATATCTGTATTGAGGCTGAGGCCATTACATGTTTCTAAATGCTTAACAACCAACCAGTACGGGTCCAGGAAGGCCACATAACTGGTTAATTCTGAACTGACCATCTTCAGCAGACACCATTGCCCAGAATGTGCAGTTTATTTACCCCCTTCTATCCCTCCTTCACAGCGAGGTGCCGCAGCTCACGGGCCCTCGGTGAACGCTTGTGCCATCTGTGTCGCCAAGGAGACACAGACGTGTGCTGTTGCACACAAGCGTCAGACCCTAACAGTCTTTCCCCCTTGGGCAGAGCCCCCCCTCCCCCAACACACAGACACACATAGACATACACACAATGGACACGACTGAAGGCATCATATGTACCCTTCATAACGAAGCGATGAGTGATGCATATACAGCACCAAGCACCGTATGCTAAACATCCAAAAAGCCCAGCACTAGGTGAAAGGTTAAAAGGGCTTTGGATAGATTCCCTCTTTTTTTTCATTAACACAAAAACAGCCCTTACTTGCAGTGACTGGCAGTATGGCCTGGAAGGCAGTTGAGACCTAATTGTTTTGGGTTTAGATTAGTTTCTATAAAAGCCTACAAATCCCCCTTGTCTAAGAATGTTTTATTGAATATTAATATATTATTATACTACAACGACTAACGAGCTGGAAAACGGGCACTAATGGAGCAGAAATCTATTTTATACTGCCCCTTTTGGTGTCACCAACCATCAGAGCAACATTTGTACCAGGACATCGTGGCGGGCGTAGATTCTCCCATTTTTTTCGAAAACGGACACGTAACAAATCCCCAGTTCATGAATACACAGTCGTATTTCTCGGGTCAGCGTTTATACCCCAGTGCCAAGAAATGAAAAGAAACTTCCAGAAGTCGTTTGGTCGTACAAGCTGCAATAAGGAAAACGTTAGTGACGTGGACATCCTGGGAAGCGTTGATCCTGCCTGGCGGTACGTGAATTTGGCCAACCATAACCACTTTGTCATGCTATCGAATGCCATAGGGGTTTTGACTGAAATTTTCCATCAAATCCTCCTTTCATTACCTGTGCGCATAAATGCAGATTTAAAAAAATGCATTGCATGACAGCATTTACGGCTCAAACAAGGGCTACTGTCTAACATCACTCATCAATCGTGATGTGGCAGCCCAGAGCAGGAACGGAGGGAATCGCGTACTCAAATTACGTTTTTTTCGCGCGGTGTCACCGCCAGAACACGACTGCACTCCTCCTCCATCTGTTTCGCCCACATTGAGGTTAATTAGATCGAACTGCAGTGGGCCCGCCGCATTAACGCTCGACAACAAAAGACAAGGCGATTAGCTTGCTTAACCAGTTTATAACATGTGCGGCTATAAGTCTGCATTCAAAACCTGGTAATTACGGCTTCTGCCCAGAGGTATCAGAACCGCGCCGATTCCCCCGCCAACAGCAGAGTACGGGGCGTGACCCGAGCCTCGATATGATTGGATAGCCGTTTAATATATTCGTAAAAGTAGCTACTGATTGGCTGTACAGGGTCACTCGCTGTAGAGCGCCAGAAACGAAAGTTTAGCGGGTGAAACTTCCTACTTTTTTCATACGAATGAATTAAACTTCAGCGTTAGCGGACGGAACAGGACCTGGTTCGTGCTAGTTATACTTAAACCTATGACGGAGTGAAACGCCCTGGAAGTAACAAGTCGAAGAATCTGTGAAATACTTTAAATAAAGTACCCTGCGACCGGCGATCGAGGCGTATTTATTCTCCGGAAATTAAAGGTAATGCACGAGATGTAACTTGTGACTAAGTGTTTAACTTTAAGTTTATGTTTTGTTTACGGGATCTGACTAGCGGAAAAAATAACAGCTAGCTGTTAACAACAAAATATTTTATAACACTGGCCGATTCACATGTATATAGCTTAGTAAACTTAATAAGATGGAGACTTGGGTGTAATTAAACAGTCTGGTTAAAGATCTAGCGAACAGGTAGAGTTACGGAAACGGGCTATTAATTTGGATACAAAATGAACAATGTAAATTAACTATATGCTGTGGAAAACGATTAGATGTTTTAAAATAACCTTAAAGGGTGTATTTGCCTTATGAAATGTCCTTACTAAACCGGAAAATGTGGTTTGTTGGCTTGTTTTAATATTTGCGCCAAAATCAGCTAACCACAGGCAGTCCGCCGAAAGTCTGATCGAGGTACATGACTAGGGAAAAAACTTATACGGCATAACTGATGAAGATACTGTTTTTGCGAGATTTATATCTCCCAGGTTATACTGTATCGCTTTTAGTTAGTGGCTCTGATCTTGTGATTTTTCTTCAGTTATGGAACCGGAATGTTTCGCATTATGCCATCTGATGAGTCCGAGGAGGAATAAGACAGACCTCGAAGAAGAGGGCAAAAATGGCCAGAAGGCAAGTATTTTAAAAGAAATTAGAAATGTGCAAATATTTTGTAGTATATTTCAATTGCTTTTGTTTCTATAGGTATTACTATAGCTCAGTAAAACACGGTGTTATGATGCTGATAGTTATGCAGATAAATGTTTTTGCTGAGAAAACATTAAATGTTCCATGTCATTTATTTCATTTCCTTGCTTATTTCAGGAAAATTACGTGGAGAGCAAGGGGACCTTTTCCAACAAGTGTGATCACACATCCTCCGTGCTCTGTGGGAAGAAAGGTCTGGGTCCAGACCAGCTGCAGATTACCCCTAGCAAGCCTGAGGAGGGCGTCATCTCGGACCCTCTGACACCCACCGCCAACCTCAAGCTACTCATCAACGCTGCCAGCCCAGATATCCGGGTCCGGGAAATGAAGAAGATACTTTTCCGTCCTATCGAGAATGAGAATGTTGGTGCGGTGTTGGACAATCACAGCCAGGTATGAAACCGCCATTGGCAAATAATAAGCATGGATTTGGTCTTCTGGATGGATAATGGAGCATAGCAGAGAGAGCCTGCTGGTCTCCAACCTGTGTGTGTTTGTTTCTACATTACACAGTTAATATAATGAGGAAAAATGTGGGTTGAGTCATTAAAAACAGATTATGCTTTTGTTTGTGCCCAAGTCACATCAGTAGGTCTCGAAGTGCCCAGATCAGTGTGACTACACAGCGTATCGCAGTAACCAGTTAGGTTGCCATTTAGGTGCTGTCTATACTTGGTTATGTTTTGAGCGATTAGTTCGTAAGCAGACTGCAGAGACGTCTTTACACATGTGTCTATCGGGCGTCTCCAAGCTCCAGGTGACCATTTTTTGGTCAGGTTTCATTATTACCCCATGCACAGTATTGTAACGTCCTTGTCGGGTGTATCTAGGACGCATTAGCATTTCCACCACAAAGGATGTGTGGTCAAATGTGTCCCAGACCACCTCGGCAAGAAGTTTGAGTGATCAGATCGTGATGCATGTTGGTGGTCGTTTTACGCTTGAATTTAGCGCTGTATATCTCCAGTCTGACTGCCCAAGACCAATTTTAAAACCAGGTGTAAACGGGACTTGGATTCCATCACTTGCTTCTGCGGGCCTGACTGACTTTGTCTTTTTGGTGCGTTTCTTCAGCTTGATGCGAGGGATGATGCTGCAATGGGCGAGTTTGACCAGAAGCCGAGCCGGAAGCAAAAGAGCCTCAGTCTCCTGTGCCAGAAGTTTCTGGCACTTTATCCCATCAACCCAGGACCATCTGAGACCATCAGCATTTCTCTGGATGAGGTGTCCACTAATCTGGGTAAGAGGCATGATAATCAGGGCTTGCTGCAGAAATGCAGTGCACATGCTTTTTATTGTCCTACTATATATTTGCTTGATTAATGATGGCTGACAGGTGTGTGTGTGTGAGAAAGAGACATAAATATTATATAGTTGGAACCAAATATCCCCTCAATGTGGTAAAAAGCCGTTATTTTGTGCCCCACAACAACTGAACAACTAAAAATGCCAAAAGACTTGTGTTTTGTTTTGGTTACTTATGGTTAAAGTTACGGCAAGGTTAAGGTTGTCATGTATGGTTTTAATTTCGGAAACATTTCATGAATGAGTGTGGTTTTCCATAGAAAT
>JAABNY020000063.1:26288748-26310286 GCA_015164015.2 Brevimyrus niger | reverse complement strand
CAGATTTGTGAACAATATTTGAGAGAAATGGGTCTTTTGTGTATGTAGAAAAAAATTCCGATGTTTGAGTTCAGCTCTTGAAAAATGGGAGCTAAAACAAGAGTGTTGCGTTTATATTTTTGTTGAGTATAGTATCTACAGGCTTTTATAACAACATTGACAACATTTTGGCACTGAACATTGTAAGTGCTAAGACCATTATATTCACTTGCATTGCTGTGGTTGTTCTGATGCATTTTGCAGTTTTATGATACATTAAAACATACATTAACATCAACTGAAGTGCAGTCAATATGTTTACATGACTAAGAAAAATTAAATTAGTGTTAATCCGACTCCAACTGGTCTTTTAAAACACATGTAACATGTTAGTCCAACTGAAATCTAAATCACTCATATGGTCCACCCAGATAATATGGTTTGGAATACATTTAATTCTGCAAGTAAATGTTTGATTGAACCCAAACTGAACTAGATACTACATATGCCACATTTCTTACCCAGGAGTAAGAAACAGTACACAGAAGAAGAAAATGTAATGCTATAAAGTTGCCCAATTCAAAGACAATTTGCTAGATTGCCCTAACAAAGTTGTCAGTTGTTTTAGTCTGTAACATAATAGACCAAATGGAAAAAAAAGCTCAATACTAACAAGCTGAAAAGAGCTATAATGTGGAAGTGAATCTGTCTCATCACAATTTGAATTTTATATGCCACTAAAATTCTAACATTGGATATTTATGCACTAGAAATATGTATCAGATTTTGGCTCTGAATTACAGTCTACAAATTTTCTATAATGCAGTTTCACTTCTATTTTTCCATGTTCACAAATTCAGGGTTTAAAGATACAAATTACAAAAAAAGTCAAGTTTCAAAAATTCAAAGAGCACATTTCAAAGTTGCTCCAATTTGAAACACTGAATTCACATGCAAAAATACGAGGTTAAAAAAAGGAGTTATACATCTGGGATACCAAGGCTAAGCAATCGAGTCTGTGGGTGCGTTCAAATTCATGTAACCGCTTACAGTGCTGTCTTAAAGCTATGCATTCTGGTCCATTGTCTTTTAAACAATAAAAACAATTGCCCTCTTGTAGTTCAATACTGGGTCAAGTACAGTATTCCAATTAAATGGCCTAACTGAGCTATAACCGTAGCACGGCTAAACTGTGCATGTAAATACAGACTGTGCATGTCTGACCCTGAAACATTGTTTTGTTTATTTGTTGATCCATGAAAAAATAGGTTTCCTGGTGATGAGCAACACAATGGAGATTGATGTCATAATTTAGATGAGGCAGAGATCACACACACACACACACACACACACATGAATAAATAGCTTTTAGCACTTAACAGATCTCAGTTGCTGTGAAACTGGCCATTCCACCCTTTCCTTTAAAACTAAAGTGGGCCATGACGGAATTGCTCAGCAATCTGCAAAGTAAACATTTTATTAGTAAATTCTTACTAATAATTAATGCAATAATATATTTATTGATCATTTAAAAATCGTATTGGAGAAAGCAGGAAGTGCACATACTAGAGGTCGACCAATATATCTGGCCGATATTTGGCATTTTTTAATGTATCAGCATCGACTAATATCCTAGTGTATTTCGCCGATTTAAAGACAGGCACATCTGCAAGCAGCCCAATGTTATTGTTGTTGTGGAACACGTGATCCATGCTGCCTTGTGCAGGACCCCAGCCAGAAGTTTTGGAAGAGCCCTGGGAGACAACGGTGAGGCTTAAATTCTGATCTTTCAAAGACCTATTTATTTACCTGGTTTGCTATGAAATGCGCTTTTGAAAGAGAACGTCAATTGCGCTGTCGGGAACTGCAGCTTCCAGGTAATGTTAAGGATCATTGATTCTGACAGTTTTGTGCGCTTGTTGGTGGGCTCACAGACGTTTTTTTTAAACGATAAAAATAATTTTAATTGTTAAAATTTTAATTATTACCATACCAGTTTGATGTTATCAGTTCTGTTTTTTCCCCTTGTGTCGGAGAGTTTCACTCTGTGTATGTCAGGCGGAGTAGGCAGCTCTCTCTAACACTGCAGCGTATATGACAATTGCGTTACACTACCCCGATCACAGACAGCACCATCCTTGAAGACACAGAGCTGCTAAAAACGATGCATGGCGGAAAAAAACTGTTTGTCCGAAAACGTGGTCACCATTCACTTGAGCTGATGCTGAGAATAGTCCTTCTGTGCAACTTTTTTGCATCATTTGAGAGCGAAGATTCGAACAATTTGTCAGACGTCTAGATGAAAAGTGCCGGACTTTGCGCAGTTAGTTTCCTCGTTAAACTAGTCTATCCTTTTATACGGGCTTATCCCGCGACAATGTCACAATCACTAGGGGCTTTCGTTGTTCTTGCATACAAGGCTGTGTAGTACGACAAAGTTATTTTATTTTATGGGGTCACTGGATTCCGATTCTAAATTTGGCTTGTGAGTTATCTAACAACATAAACAACATGTTAGTGAAAGTTTTTGGGCCTTGTACACTATCCATCATACCATGATGTAATCATGTAATTGTTTTAATGTGCATGGAATACTGGTAGGGTGACCAGATAATCCATGTCAGGGCACTCTGAGCTAATTGTAAATTACAATTTCAATTAAAAGGACCTGGATTTCACTTGACCACCGAGTTCTTGCTGTGTGCTGATTGGTCAGTCTCCTATAATCATGCATGTGTCACTAATGCTAATGTGAAACAGCCGGATGAGTCTTTCAGTCAAGGAAACAAACCAGTCACAAGAAGAGCTGAACTATTTAGCCGAGCACAGTAGCTTTTCGGTTTGAAAGTAGTTTGTAAAACCCAAAGTAGCTCAAAATGTCCTCCCTGACATGGATTATCCGGTCACCCTAGCTACTGGAATTGCACAATGAATTGAAGATGCAGGCACTATAAAAAGAAGTGCTAACCTTGCATTTTTTCTTCTGTTTTAGTAATTGCTGTCTGATGGCTGAACAAAAATCTAATCCTGTATGGCAGCATTTCACCAAGCCAAGTTTAAGTTATTGTTTACAAGTTATATTGTGTTTTTGTTATTTAAGTTTGTATTAAAATTTACACAAGTCAGTATTCAATAAATGCTGAGTTGAGAAAATTTGTGTATCGTTTATTATTGGTGATATTTTACCATGCAAATAGAGGGGGAAATGTCCAATTATCGGCAGCATATACCAGCCATCGGCTGACCCTGATTCCTAAATACCGACATAGGCTATCGAGAAACCCATATCGGTGGACCTCTAGCGCATACTCAAAGTCCAAAGCTAGTAAATCGATTACAGCATTTATCTGCAAAATATGAATAAATGTTTGCACGTATAATCAGTTGTATTGGCAGTTTGATTATTGTTTATGATTTATAATACTATTGGATGTCACTTGTAATATGGAATTATTTTGCAGTGCCTTTGATCCAATATATTGGTATTGATTTTAATGCAAGATTTTGTATTACTTGTAATAAAGCGTTTTTAGAAGCAAACCCAAGTGTGCCTGTTTTGAAAGCCCTATATCCCCCTCACAACACCTTAAAACAAAAGGTAATTGGAGAAAAAAAAAAAAAGTAAGCATCTTTGAGCAGGGTTAGCATCTTGTAAATCAGAAAAAGACAAGTGTTCTTAAAAAGAATAAGTATCCCAGGACAAAACTTATTGTGACAAAATAAGCATTTTGACTCTTCTCATGAGAAACAAGTTATACAGTTCAATCTTGACACAATAATATTATCAGTGAATCATAGATGATATAGACATTGTATTTGAATTTCAGAATCAATCCAAACCACAATCATCTCGTATATATGTCTGCTAGGTGGAGTTGGAGGTACTCCACCATATCGTGAGTAGTGAAATCGGACAATTACAACCTCCCAAATCATCATAGTGACAGGGGGACATTCAAAATATTTCTTCAATTCTATGCTATAGGGGCGACGTGGCAAGTTGCAGGGCCACCTGTAAGTTTGTTTTAATACACCGTTACAATGGTGATGTCATCATTTTGAAGGAATAAATTATACTGTAAGCACTTATTCCACTTCAAAACAAATCAGAGATTGCACAAGATGTGTAAACATGAAGTGGTCTTTCTTCAACTGCTTTAGGTCCCCAGTGGTATAAGAGGAGACTGTGGAAGCTTCAAAAAGCAGGAGAGCAAAGAAAACAAGAAACAAAAGAGATTCTGGCACAAGAAATTATCCCTTGTGAAAAAAGGGAAAGAAAAGAGCCTGATATAACAAAAAGTGATGAGAGGCTGAGAGAGCAGCCCCAGAATGTGGTAGATGCGCTGATTGTTGAAGGAATGCCTAAGTTTTAGAAAGAGAAAGACCTGAACAATACCACCAGTGGAGGCAGAAGATGATGCAGAGGCAAAGCTGCAGCAGCTGAAAGAAAAGACTGAGGCAATTTTGAAAGACAGATCAGAGATAGATGAGCTACAAAATGAACTAAAAGAACTGGATGTGCTGGAGATGAAGCTGCTTTGCAAGGCTTCGGAGTGGAAAAGACTGTAGGCGATGGACAGAGTGAAAGAGATTACTGCAATAATGAACATGCTGTATTAGACCAAAGCAGTAGTGGAAAGTGAGCACAGTGTCTAAACGTCTATGTCATAAGCTTTTTATACTTATTTTTTTATATACACTTAGAATAAACCATTACATGTTTACAACTGAATTTGTGTTTGGTATTCATTAAATGATGTCAGGAATTTTCAAAATGTCCAATAAAGGAGGTTGCCCATCTCAGTAAGGCACTACCCAAATCCTCATTCTGAGTTGCATGAAATTAAGAAGTTTTTACACCAAAGCAGCAGACAGGCTTCTTGGTTCTTATGGAAAGAGCTTTATTAGCTATCTGGGACTGTACAGTACAACTCAGGTGGGTCAAAACATTTAAATTCTGATGGGAATAAATGCAAAGGACGCAGGTTGTCATAGGATTATGTTCAGAAACTATCACATCAAGCGAAAATGAATGTATTTCGACGCGAAATCAACAGTGGCTACAAACAGCTAGCAAACCACAGTTGCAAAAAAGTATTTACTTCACCGAGAGGCCACACTAGCGGTTTATAGCAATACCAAAACATGAGTTATAACCATATCGCTTAAAACTGTTTTCTGTGCCAATTAACACTTAAAACGTCAGCCTTACTGATACAAACATTTTGTGAAATAGCATTAGTAGTAGCTAACGAGCTGACGCGACGGCGCCGAATTCACTAATTTCAACTAAGAGAACGCGAACGATCGGCCTCACAAATAACAAATACATAAATGAGTATAAACTTTTACGTTAGATGGTGGTCAACTTTATGATTGTCTATGCTTACCTTTACGATTGCCTGCACCTAGGATCCACCTCTTCGACGGTTTCGAGCGGGAGACCGTTGGAGAATGTAAGTGCGCTTTGGTGGTCAGTCCAAACCCGAGAGATTACAGCATAAAAAAACACTCTAAAATATTAAGAAATGTTTGCATGGTGCTACCAGAATTCTTTTTTATAACTTTTAAAAATAATATATTGTGTTGTTATATTTCTACGCGAGATGAACAGTGTCAATGCTGTCCCTGCTTGCTCACAGTAGTTATTTAAATCGCAGCATCATAATTTCGTTATTTAACGTTGTGACAATGTTGGATGCTTGCTGAGATACAATTACAATTCATTTTGCATCTCGTTTTGTAGAAGAATGTCACTTTAGTCAGACGTTTTGTACTTGTACTTTTGTAGTTTCTCACTGTCTACAGTAAAGTTGATGCATTGGCTTCATCCACAAACCACTCCCTCATAGCCTCCACCTAAACTTTTCCCAAGTGTCCCGGGTTGTGCAAAGATCGCGGCTGAAAGACTTTTCGGGATCCGCTTCGGGTGACTCGTTATTCCGCTGCTGACGACGTAAGGATTTAAGGTTTCATGGAACCTCGCAGTAGGGAGTAAATGAGGAGTATTTCATCCTAATGACATCCGGAGGGAGCAGATTATTATTCTATTATTATTATTATTATTATTATTATTATATAGTCGGCTAGTAGTAGTATTGCTATGTTGCATGACAACTTCTCTCACGATTGCTGAAATTCCTAGTGTTAGCGGATAGTGTTTAATCCGAAGGTATATACTGTCCTTTAGCTTTTGATTTCTTCTATCCCCATGATTAGAGTTTCAACGAGAAGTAAACTGACCTTTTTTTGTTTTGGTTCATTTTTTAAATCTTGGACGGAATTAAGGCGATACAAAAATAGCAAAACGTATTTCAGTTTGACTTTCTCCAATAATTCGTAGGGTTAATTTATGATTAAGTATTATTAATTAATAATATAATTCAGTTAAATTAAAACAGGGAAACGTAAGTAACAACTGAAAATCCTGCTTTTTTGCTTCTTGTAAGGCTCATTTAATCTTGTAAAATATTTGGCTTTTTTACTGTGGAAAGATCAGTGATGTACTGGCAGTATCTGTTTCCAAATGAGAGACATATAAAAGTTATATTCAGTATTATGGAAATCTGTATTTCAATAATGCGGCTTGTCAAATCCACACTTTTCATAAATTAGCAGATTATTCAACCATCCGTGCGACACAGCCCAGATATATTTTTTAGGGGACGGCAGGCAAGTAATATAAACGTCTCTCCAAATTTTCGAAAAAGGTCTTAAAATAGACAGACATTAATTAAAATTTAACAATTGACAGTTTCCACCGTTTCATGCATATGCATGTTGGAGTGAGTCACAGCCTGCGCTAACAGACGGAGGGGCGGCTTGTCTCTGGATATTAACGATGTCATGCCTGATTACGGAGGGGCGCAGATTGGCCACGCAAATGGAAAATAAAAAACTTTTAAACTTAGAAATGTTATAATGCCACAGTGTTCTTGAAGGTTCATCCGTTTAGCTGCTCGTATAAGGAGAGCGTAAAAGATACAATTATACTGGTGCGTCGGAGTGGCGTGGATCCTTTGGCAGATTCAGTGGGACCAGCATTTGAGAGGCCATTGAACACGTAAAATTATACGTTATATATAAATGGTGGGTTATTGTTAGGGTGTATATATATATGGCCTAATTAGCATTACATGTATTTCTCACAGGTTATGATGATACCTAATACATTTATTGATGTTATTTATTATTTTCTTATATTATTTTAATATTTTCTTTTTGCAGAAACATGGAGGAATCATACTTTCTTCTCCAGTGTGTGGTGCATGTATTTATTTATGCATGGATTCTTGTCGTCCCCCCCCAGTTCCACCATGCCAAACTGGGGTGGGGGTAATAAGTGTACGGCCTGCCAGGGGATGGTGTACCACGCCGAGGAGGTTCAGTGTGACGGCAAGAGCTTCCACAGATGCTGCTTCCTCTGCAGTGAGTGTGGTTGGGAAGGGTTGCTGTTTAACCAGGCCCAGTGCCTCCATCTTACTGGGATGCTAACAGCAATTTTGCATTTTCCATATTCCAATCATTTACTTCCAACAACCATACATGGTCATTACCTAGAGACTCAAGACAACCCTAGACTGGGGAGTCTATCCCATGGTTTATCGGTTTATTTGACAGGGATAGTGCATTTTAACATCATTACTTTAAATATGCCAGAGTTAACCAAAAGGCTAATTTTCATCTGTAGTCTCTGGTCATGGGGGAGAGGCTAGAACGTATTCCAGACCACGGAGAGAACAAAGGGGTACACCCTGTTCGGCCTTGGAGCTGTACTTTGCATGAAGCTCAATCTACTACACGCTCTGTACCTTGTGTCACAGAGTGCCTACTGGGGCATCGTTGAACCTGCTCTGTGATTGATTGTAGTGGTCTGCCGGAAAGGCCTAGACAGCACCACGCTAGCCATCCACCACAAGGAGATCTACTGCAAATCCTGCTACGGGAAGAAGTATGGCCCCAAGGGTTATGGCTATGGCCAGGGGGCTGGGACACTCAACACGGACTGGGGAGAGAGGCTCGGGATCAGACCAGAAAAGTGAGTTTGACCATTATCTCACTGAAGAGGAGGGCTTTCACTGGGTCAGTTTCAGCTCTAGCTTCTAAAGCGTGAGTCAATGTATGATTACATGCTTCTCCATTTTGGACTGACAGTTTGAGTCAGGTTTCTCCTTGTCTTGATTTGAGGCATCAGATTGATTAAGGTAGGGGCATAAAAGAGGCCATAATTCATACAGTGGGGTGAAATTTGTCATTAGCTAATGAGATGTTTTAAATGAGTGAGTGACAGTGGAAGGGGCCAATCAACTTTCAGCCTTGGGCTAATGCTCCCATAGCTCTGCCCCTCAATACATTCCCGGTGTTTGGGAGCAGACAGTCATATCACCCCAGGCCTGTTTTCTGGGATTTGAAGCCGGGTGTCAGGTGATGAATGCTATGAAAGACCCCATTATGTAACGTGAAGTCCTGTGCTAAACTGCTGACCTTAATCTTCCTCAAGCGCGGCACAATACGGCCTATTCAGGTCTCGGACAGGCAGGCGGCTGCCCCAGCGTCAGGCCAAACTCCCAGCCTCGGCCACCTCCGGGGACCAGCTAACCCCACAGGAGTTAAACTCTGTGCTGTTCCGCCTTCCTGTTGTCCACCCAGGAGCCCGAGCCATCGGCCCGCGAGCAGCCCCAACCTTTCCAAGTTTGCCCAGAAGTCCGGGGGGCTGGAGCAGTGTGCCCGATGCGGGGAAGCTGTTTATGCTGCGGAGAAGGTAGTGGGGGCTGGCAAGGTGAGACGGAGAAACCCAAGCCGTTGTCTTCTGTTCTTCATGCAGGCCGGGGCCTGTGACATGAAGGGGGGCGGGGGTCAGAGCAGCTGGGTTTGATTATGGGCATAAATTGAAGGTGATCGTCATCGTGGTCTTTATAAAATGGGGGGAGGACACAAGGTCATGGACTTTTGTTCATTTGATCTTGTATTAATAATTTTTTTATATGCTTGCGTTAAATTATTTGTACGAAATTTTTTTTCATGATTTTTCATTACTTCATTCTTAATGATACTCCCAAAGTTGCCTAGACATGGGCCCTGGTATATACATACACCCAGAAACCAAAAACGGTCCCAAAGCATGTGAAATGAAAGAGGAAGAAGTGCTGGGTATCATGTACAGCTCTCCATTCGAGGTGTGTGATGTATAGTGCAGGTGTAGCTGATCACACCCCCCTGGCCTAACCATTGGGTAATGTCTAGGGGGTCACCGGTGGTGGAGATGAGGGTGAATGTGCATGTCTACTGGTGTTGGTGTCAAGGGAGAAGGCTAAATGAGGGACGAGATAGCAAAACTATGAAGTTGATTGGTTTGTCAGGTTCTTAAGTTTGTAGAGGTCTGTCCAGGCCTGGGCCAGTCCCAGCTGACTTAGAAAATCCTACCCCTCCTGCAGTGACTGGTTGGTTTGCCAACATTCCTCTGTGTCTGGAAGGCTGTGCTTAGCCAGTATGAACAAAGACATAACCGTCTTTCGGAGGGTGAGAGTGTCCTGTGTGGTGATCCTGACGGCGGAATTTCTCTGTCCCGCCTCTGCCCCATGCCCCACGTGGAGCGCTGGCACCGAATCTGCTTCCGCTGTGCCAAGTGTGGCAAGAGCCTGGAATCCACCACGCAGACGGATAAAGAAGGAGAGATTTACTGTAAAGGTGAGCCCCCCCCCGTTGCTTCTTTAAGCCTGCGATCTGAATAATGGAGAGGAAATTCAGGGGCAGCCGACAGGTGACCTCATTAAAGAAGCAGGAAGAAACCTGACAAAAGAACCCTATCAGATCATTTTGTCATGCACACAGCCATTTCCATTTGTAGTCTTCATGAATTTCTTGTTAGACTTCAGTGAATAAAGGTACTGAGTTTACTCGGCTGTAGTTGGGGTCCATGTACTGTTTGTATAGTGGGGTTTGGATATCAAGGTTTATTGTAGAGTGTTAGTGGCTTATTCATACATCGTGAGAGATATGCTGTATGTAGTAAATATGAAAGTGACAGCTGAGAATGAGGATCAGAGGATTAAGGGAGTACTTAGATTTCTAAGCAAGTGCACCATTTTACAGAAACGGTAAACCAGTGAGGAAGATCACGACGTAGCTCAGGACAGCTGGCGTCTTTCCTCAAAGCTTTTGTTTCATGTGTACACATTACAGGGATCAACAGATCAGACATTTAGAGTCCATGAATTAACATAGTCGTTTCCGTGTGGGAACGATGCTATTCAGAGCGGTCACAATCAACGTGAAGTGTGGTTTCTATTAGAGGAATTGAATTTGTGCCACAAAAACTCTCAAGAATGTTTCTCATCTGGAAATTGAGGGTCGACTGACCCAGATGGCTCCAAAGTCTTCAGGAATGATATTCGCAAATAGGGTACAGTCACCATGGTTACGTAAGGCATCCAGGTCTTTTACAAGAAGCCTCATTTCCAAAACTGTTGCATTGTATGCTTACTCTCCAGCTTGTTATGCGAAGAACTTTGGGCCGAAAGGCTTTGGCTACGGCCAGGGAGCAGGGGCCCTCCTGCACGCCAAGTGAGGAAGCCAGCCGACCACCATCACCCAGGGCACCGGATCACAGTATTATTCAACTACTGCAATTCTTTCTTTCTTCAAGAAATTTTATATCTGGGTTGAAGTATTAAAAAAAATCAGGTTGGCTTTTTGTCTTAACTTGAGAATTTGCGTGTACACAGCTGGTTTACTTGTACGGGGTACTTTTTCATATCCAGACTTCTGATTGAAACATGATTTAAAAAAATAAATCAAATCACAGTCACAGAACAGATATTTGATGAATAATTCATAAACAATTCCAAACTGGCAGCTGTTGATTTTTATTAAAATAAGATACACAGGGGAGAAGCAAGGTGTCCATTGCAGAACCCTGGGACACACAGCTGAGCTCTTCTATGAAAGTTTGATAGAATGGGCTACTTTAGGGCATTTTCACGGCAGGTGGCTGTGCGTGTGAACAGCACTAACTTTTCTGCGGGAATTCTTACTGATAACGGCTGCAGGCAGGCAGAATGCAAGCACATGTGATGTTGAAGAAACAGCATTCATGTGACCCAACAAAACACTTGACTGTTTTATGCAATCTCATAACGCATTATTCCATCAAAAGAGGAGGTAAACAAACGCTGTTACAACAATATTGTTACATGAAAGAAAACCTTAAAATTTTGCTGCCCCAACCATGAAAACCTAGGTGTTATGGGCACAAAGAAAGATACTGCAATGTGCTTTACAGCAGGGGTTTGACAAACACCAGAACACACAATTTTTTTCTTTTTAATGAATCTACACTTAAACCTGATTCCTTGACAGCCCTGTCGCTAGCTGGCCCCTATCAAGGCCACAGGAAACGGGCGAAATGACATCATGTTCAGCCCCCCACCCCCATTCCTGCCCTCATATTTCAGTAAAATCCCCTGAATCAGTGCACAAAGGTGGCTGAAGCAGCCACGGAACAGGATAAGGTCTGTGTTCTAAACCAAGCATTTTCCTAAAGTCGCTCCTTCCTATCGCTACCTCCTGGAACTATAGAGAGGAGCACAGAACAATAAAAGCAGATTACTTTCAGTTTTCACTCCTCTTGCACCCCAAATGTCATTCATATACAGTATTACATGCCTGCAAGTCACTGCCTGACATCTGCTATCCTCTGACACAGTGGTAAAAAAAAGAATGATAAAAATAAAAACATACACCGTAAACATTCACTATGTACAAACATGTGGCTCCCTCTAGGGAGGATAAGACTATGGGCCCCCACCTGCAACCAGGGTGGTTTGCACCCCTGGCCTCGCAAACACAGGCCACCCACAGCTTTCAATGCAAACGGCGGGATCCCAGAGCACTGGAAGCTTACAGCATTCATTTTCCCAGGTTTAGTTCGATAAAACAAAAACAAGCAGCTTCCATTAACATTCAAAAAACAAAACATTAAAAATCACAGTAAGGGGACCTAAGTCTCATATTTACAATGGGATCTTCACGCTCCTGCTGTACCGGTGCTGCTCGTATGGCATGAGAGCACTGGGCAGAACCCCAGGGGCTCATCTCCATAACGGGAGTGATTCATGGAAGCCAGAAATAATAATAATACAAAAAACATTAATATTAAAACAGACAGTTTCCATCGATGAAAATTAGGCAAAAATCAGTGCATTGTCTTATAAGACAAAAAAAATTCTGTTATGAAAACTTGGAATGAGGCGTACTCATGAACTGCCATCTTTGACTGTCCCAGATTTAAAAAAAAATAAAAAAATACATGTATACTTCCCAATGTTGCAAGGTTAGGCATCTTTAACATCCACTGTTAATATAAACTGCATGAAGGATGTGGCTGCATCAAAATACATGGATGATAAAACCTAAAATGACCGTTTACCGTGCCACCCCGACTGAAGCACATCTTATTCATAAATAGCCTTACAAATAAATATACCAGCATCACATCAGTTCCGGGAATATACTTCCTTATACGCGACAGCATCAGCGAGTTATGATGAGGCTCCAAAACTCCATTTCCGAACACTGTATCAACTCACATTGTCATGACAGGAAAAGCTGCCTAGTCTTTCAGGTGATTGCAAAGACATGGCTTGAGACAGAGCAGTCCCAGAAATACCCACAAAGCCATTTCTGAGATCAGTCTTTTTAAGACATTAGTATATTTTTTAATATATATATATATATATATGGAACGGTAAAGCTTCAAAACATAAATATGCTTTAAAAACGGAGGAGGAAAAAAAATGGTTAAACGAAGCAGAGACTGTGATGGAACCCTGTTGCACACGATGCAACACAAGGCCCACACTTAAAGAACGAACCCCCCCTCCCCCCATTCCCACCATTACTCCCCAGTTAGCATCTCCTCTCCCCTCTGTCGGACGTACTCCGTCCACGTCGGGGTGACAGGGGCTTGGCTAGTGAGGAAGGAGCTGTTGTGTCCCGATGGGCCTGGTATGGGCGTGTCCCTCTAACAGCATGCAGTCTCTGTGAATCCCAGACTCAGGACAACTGTCCCTGGGATGCAGCCACGCCCCGACAGGATGCCCAGGTCCCAGCCGGGCTACACCAACTGGTAGCCAGAGCCGGACGTCTGGTCATACTCTATAGTGTACTGCGTGGTCCAGTCCACGATCACGGGCCGGAAGAGGCCACAGCAACGGTACTCGAAGAAGTCTATGAGGTTCCGTGCACAACCATGGCTGAGCGAAAGGGAAAGATTTTAGGAACAGGAATCAGAACCACATGTGGCAATGTAAGCAAGGCTGAACACTGAAAATGGCAAAAGGCCTTGTGATAAGGCAGAGAACATAATACTATAAAATATGTCCCTATCAGTTCACTGAATATTAATGGTAAACATCTGGGAGCAGACACAGGAGAGTAGGGATTGTGTTTCACTCACTTAAAAGGGCTCTCGATGGACGTCGTCGTAATCTTAAAGTGCTTGTATCTTCTGGCATTCATCCTCTCGTTGGTGGTAATGCCCAGGCATGCAATCTGAGTGAAGGGGAGAGAGTGGTCGCATGGTCAATTGTTGGACTCCTTGGAAACACTCCATCCAGGTTAATAAATGCCTGTACCTGTCATTAACCCCAATGCATATGAGGAAGATTCAGAAAAAGATCAGCCAGGATATCTTAGCTGGTCTAAAAATAGCAGCTTACCTGGTAAGTCTGGCACATGATGAGTACGGCCACCCACATGAAGTGGAAGATGCTGTTGAGGAACATCCAGAAGACCCAGGGCGAGCAGGTGGCGATCTGTGTGATGTAGGTCCAGAAGCCGTCCTTGGCGTAGCTGGTGGTGCAGTGAGTCCTCCAATCTGCGAGGGGCCACACGCGAATATTACTGCTACTGCTCAATTAGGAACCACGTCTGCAAAAGAATCTCGATGGGCGATTCTCATCTTTCAGCACTCGCCGGCAGCGAACGCCCAGCAATTCAGATCGACATCAACTTCACGTACAGCAGATGCAGCCGTAGATCATCCAGCAGATCATGGAGAGCAGAAAGAACAAGTATCCCATGAAGTAGCGGTGATTCCCACTCCCTGCGTGACACGGGACGCAGCAGGCGTAATTAGTGTCGCCATTATACAGGAGCGACGGCAGGATCAATGCAATCTGTGGACAGCTTGAAGGGAGGTGTGCCGTTTGCTGGAGTATCAACTGGGGGGGGGGGATCCACCAAGGGCTTTTAGACCCAAATAAACTATTTCAGGTTATAGTTACAACTCAGAACTGCTTTAAAATGGAGGGCATCCTACAAATCAATATTCTAGTAGGAGTCCATAGTCCCATTAAGACCAAGAATTGAGCAATGGAACCGGACTCCATGGAGACAAAAACTGATTTTTTTTTTTTAATCCCCCAGTACAGCATAGCTACCTCACCATTCCTGTTGCATACTGGTGTCTGCCAATATCAGGCAACGGACATAAATGGTAGATGGCCATCTTACTTTATCAAACTCAAGGAGCTGGGGCTGTGTTCCTGACAAACAAGGCATGGCGAAGTTTCCCCCGCAACTTCAAAAGCACTTTGGCAATAAAATCCTTGCAGATTTACTGTTTTTGAGTTTACTGTTTAAATGAGATTTACTCATTTTCTTAAATCCTTCCCTCTGGTAACCGGTTCTACTCCTGACCTCTTGCTACCATGCACTGGTGGTGAGAGCAGGTGGGTTAAGTTTACCCACTTACCCACACAGTTGCCCACCCAGGGACAGTGGTGATCAAATCTGGCAATGCAGCGGTT
This sequence comes from Brevimyrus niger, assembly GCA_015164015.2. NCBI lineage: Eukaryota > Metazoa > Chordata > Actinopteri > Osteoglossiformes > Mormyridae > Brevimyrus > Brevimyrus niger. Next base: position 26,295,497 of record JAABNY020000063.1, on the reverse strand, counting down.
GCACACGGCGCAGTGTTTGGACCTCACGGGCTTCCGTATCTGTGTGTGTGCGGAGAGGCAATAAACAAGTATTAAAAATCACAGGGTACCACTGAAACTAATGCCACAAGACATTCAAAGCCGAATTTTATATGTAACATTGACTCATTCTGTAAGACAATAAGTTTAAATCACAAAATGCAGCTTAAATCCATTTACTACAAAATGGATAGTCAATATTTTCAACAATGCTATTAAAGTCAGCAAAAACAAGGAACTTTTTATTTTAACAATAGAAAATGAGTGTCTTACCAAGCAGGTACTACAGAAAATACTAAGATCCAGATTTCCAGTCTCTGCCAGTTCAACAATTGTCTAGAGAGTTGGAAAGACACATAGTTAGACCACAATTGTATAACCATATTTCTCGTGGAAGATTCCTTTCCATTTCACTGAAAATCACTCTACATTTTTCTTATTCTTTTTCCGAAAAAGTGGAGGGAAACAGGACTATATATAAATATATAGCATGCTCATTAATACTACCAATCGGGGACCTGGATGTTAGGAATAATCTGAATAGATCAGCGTGCAGTAACAAGCAAGCGCTGACCGTCTGATGCTTAATGCCCCCGGACTTGGGCCTAAAATTTTCTTCTCATCAAAACAGCCGGTCACAGCTGAAAGATCAGGGCGGCAGAGAAGCGACGGCCAAACTCCCTCAAAAGTCTCTCGGCAGCACATCACCTTCTTCTTCTGCTCCTCAGAGGCCTTGATGATCCCTGGGTCCGACTTCCAGGACTTTCCGAAGTTGTAGAACAGCGCGAGGCTGTTCAGCAGGAAGGGCAGGTGGACGGTAACAACGGGAAGATGTGGGGCAGATTAAGGAAGTGACCCGCAAAGACAGAGAGCCGTTAATCGGCCGCATACCTCTGCATCTGCTCTGTGAAACCGCTGAAGCAGATGTCAGCAAGCCATTCTCTCTCTGAACAGAGAATAAAAAATGAAATGCAGCTTTACTCTTTACTGTCATCTCCAGTGTGGGTCCAGCTAAATCAACGGGCGGGATGTGACCTCTTTTCCCTGACAGGGGAGACCTGCATTCTGCCTGCAGATGACATCATGCACCCACCAAACACCCCCGGGCCTTTTAAGAGACCAAAAGGCGTCTAGGGCACTAACGAGAAGCTGCCGAAGGAGCACAGGTCCACAGATGTCATGACGGAAATGTGCCTCAGTTTGGACCGAATCCATGCACTATGCAACTCCAAGACAAATGACAAACATAGAATAAAAAAAATATATAAAAATAAAAAAAATTAAAATCATGCAAAAAAGTCATTCATCTTGCTACAAAGAGATGGCAACACTTTCATCACTCATTCCAGCTGGAAAACAGTTTAATTGGGAGTTCACACCCAACAACTCAAAATGCGTCACACAAAAATGTGATTTTCATCACATTGTAATTTTGTGCTCCTGAACACAGCTAAAAGGTAGAGCAAGGGGGCTTGAGGGGGGTGAGAATTAGACTGCTTGTGGTAAGACTGCCCCCTTGTGGCCGACTACTTTTTATATCGTAATTTTGGGATCTAGCTGGGTTTTGGAAGTAGCTGGAGATGCAGAGCATGTTGTATGGATTTCCTGTGGCTGATCATAACATTCAGAAAAATTATAGTATCGACAGCAGCTGAAGAGCTAAAATACCAAAGCAAAAAAATAAACTTAACTCCACCTAGGGGCCACTGTTAAGGGTTCAATTTCCACTGCCACCATTTCCTCCCCCACTCCATGCAGATAGGTTCTGCCATTTCTAACCTGCCCAAACTCTTAGTACTGGTGTGAAATTCTGCTCACGTTCTTCAGTCTCTGTCATATTTAAACTGACCTCCGTGCGGCTTCCTGTCAAATTGACAGATGGCGTGTGGACCAAGATCTCATTTCTAAAAGTCGGGAAAACTTCAGAATCAGCAGATGAACACCAGGAAATACTCTCTAGACAAAAGTCGATCGTTGGTGGTATTTTTAGATACTACAATGATATCTACAAATGCGGCGGCAAAAGCCATTATCAGCTCGAGTGTCCAGAGAAAAAGTACATCATTGCTAGGCAGAGAGAGGCGAGACAGAGGTGACCTGCTGAAGGGTGTTCACATTACGGCAGGAGAGCGCTTTCCCTGAAACGTCAATGGCTGCACAATGACTTGTCTGGAGGAGAAATCAAAGAGCTCAACTAATGTGCGATGAGAATACGGCCAAGTTCTGTGCCAGTCCGTCACAGCAGGAAATGTGGAAGGACCATGGCTCATGGGGCACAGCAAGGGGGCAAGTCAGCGACGAGAACTTGCCTGCGTTTTAGTGAAAATGAATATGATGCAACTAGTACAAGAAGTGGAGTGTGTGGGACATCAAAGGCCGTTTAAGTAGGCAGTCTAGACCCACAACCTTCCCTGCCAGAAGAAACTCCATCTCCGATTAAAGTTACTTTGGAGAGATATCAGCAACTGTAAAACTTCTCAGAGCAGAGCCCCCACAGGGGACGGGAGGGGAGGCCATCTCAGTCTGGCTGAATCCTGTTACATGGGAACAGACCAGAGGTATTCCGACACCCTCTGGGTGCCATTTACGAGGTTTTGGCAACAGATTTTGCAAGCCCGATGATGAGTTCCACCGGATCCCAGAGGATCCCGGTGGATCCCAGTGCAGTGGTAATGGCGCACACTGCTTTTGCTGCGAGGTTTAGCTTTTCAGACGACTCTGGTTTGTGCAACTAGCCGCTGCGGAATCGAAACTGAATCCACATATTAACAGACGGCTGTGCCGGTGGGCAAAAATATATTTTAGAGGGGATGGAAAGTAGGTGGAAACCCTGCTGATGGGGGCTATTCTAACAGACCTCCCCTTGCATGGTGAGGAGCAGGCGGGAATAGTGCGCAAATGGGCCGAGCTCATCCTGGGAGCGTCTGCTACACACAGGAGGATACCTGTGAACGAAGCTGAGGGTACCTGCAGAAATCTGCAGAAAAGCTTTTAGAACAACTAATTCTGCTTACACTCTCTGGCTGAGAGCCCAACTTCTGTAACAATCCTTCAAAAGGTATATAGAAGAAAAAGGTAGTTTGACAGTGAAGATAGCGTTTTGTGCTTCCCTATTTACTGATTATACCACAAGTCATACTCTGCTGTCTATAGTACAACTGTCAGTGAGATGATGTACGGAATGATTTCTTTGAGTTTGGATTCTCATCACAGCCAATGAGCAGTGATGAACGCCACCATCATGGACTACTGACCCACTTACTCCAACATGTCATATCTGATTATCCCATGATGAGAACGTTCCACTACACCTCTTGCATGGGCTTATTTTCAGCAACTGGCTTAGTGAAGGAGCCGGGAAACGACTGCATATTGTGCCCGAGAAGCCATAGCTGCCCAGCTCCATGGAAGGGGGCGACTACAGACGCTGAGAGACCGCAGCTCTGGCCAGATGACATTTTTCAGAGGAACGCATAGGAGAACGTAAGCTCTCCAAAGAAAAGGATATTGTTCCAGAACCAGAAGAACCAGGTCATGTACATCCAGAACTTGGTGGCCAAATAGATGCCCAGGGGAAGGGCGCTGTGCATGGAGTGGTCGAAGAAGGACCTGTGATTGCAGGAGAAAGCAGCATCTGCCGTTATTGGGCTGAAGAAGATGTGTTAAGGAATCTGAAATCTGAGAGGAGCAGAGGACGGCGTCCATGACATACCGGGAAAGCAGTTGGACTATGATCCACACGATTATATACATCAAGGTCTTGATGGGCCAGGTAGTTATGTCCAGGTCAGCAATGAAGCCCACCAGCCAGATGACCAAAAAGGGGGTCCCTAGCATCACCTTCTGCCTGAAATTCTGCGGAAGTCATGGAGAAAGTGAAACAGGTTGACGTCTGCAGTAAAACATTTAGTTAGTAGCTATTCAGTTTTGCTCCACTAAAATCAGAGTAGGGGACCATTTTGAGCCTAACAGGCAATTTCATGAGAAGAGCAACAGATTAGATTAAGAACTTTTTATCTAATATGGGGATGAAAGCCAGCCAGAGAAAGACTACCAGCACTTTGGAGCAAAACCAGTTTATAGATATTGTTCTCCTGCCCCGAGGAGCTTGAGTGTAAGCAGAAGCCACATCAACAAAAACCCTGAAAAACCTGCCTTAGTCACGAAATGCACTTTTTTCGGCAAGCGTACGGCTCCTCAGAGACAGGGAAAGTGCAGCATCAGGACCCAAGTGGGGTCCGAGCTTAACAGCTAAGAAAGAACAAGCTGAAGCGGCACCTTGTCTGTGGGGAGCTTACAGATGGGAACACATTCACCCCCGCCTACCCGAGCAGAATCCCTTAGAGTGCACTTTGTCTTTATATCACAAACGCGACCACCCCTATTTAGGGACCGAGTTCTGTCTTTAAATGAAACTCTCCCTATGCAAAAACCGCAGTAGCCTAGGCATGACTGTGCTTACAACTATACTCCATTCTTCCATACCCAACTACCTCTATCCTTCACGAAGTGGATATTTTAAACGACATTCTTCATACTTCAAAACTTCAAAACTCTCTGGTCGGACATTTTTTATTATTATTTGAAAAATGGTTGCTAATCAAGCTAGCTGCTAAAAGAGGAGTCATTCTATGTGAACCTATATATTTACAAAAAGTTTGATGTTCGCCCCCTAGTGGTCATTCCTGAAAAAACATGTACAGGCTGTATCATCGTCAGGAGTGACCCGAGGGTTCTCCACGCCCGCTGGTTTGCACCTTGTCCGCCTTCAGCCGCTTCAGGTAGGAGGGACTGTCATAGCCCCTGGCCTGCCGCGCCTCCTGCAGATGGTTAATCATCCAGGCGTTTTTCCGCTGCTTGGCCAGGTCCAGAGCCGTCTCTCCCTGGGAGCATAGGCAGGCAGGCAGGCAGACACACACACACACACACACACACACACACACACACACACACACACACACACACACACGTGCCACAGAACAGCTTGTCCTTAGTGGGCGGTTCCGCTGTGGTCGCTGAACCGACCACGGGGCGGAAAGCCGGCTGAGAGCCACGGGAGCACACCCAGGCAGAGTGAGGAACAGTGTGCAGCGGAACCAGCCATATCACAGATCCCTCGTGTGTCCCTTACTTCACGGCCTGCCCCCCTTAGCTTCTGATGGGATTTTATTTGGTGTCCGGAGAGGCTTGTACAACGCAAGAAAACTGGACATGTATAGGCATGCTTCTACAAGTCAATCGGAGGCTTTTATAACATACAAGCAGCTCCAAAGAAAGGCTCAGGGCCTCAGGCAAATTTACTAGGGGTACAATTGCACCCCCTAGTGGTCAAATTGAAATACTATTTTCATCAAATTCAATCAAATTTAAAATTATATTGTAATTTAATTTTTATTTAAAAAATGTAGTCATTGTTACATTCGAAATAAGGTTTGTGTTAGTCATGTAAATATGTTATGAAAAATACAAGTATTTACTAGGGCTGCCGCGATTAGTTGCCATAGTCGAAGTCGACATTGAAAATGTGTTGATATCAATATTTGAAATCTATGCATCGTTTTAAGTTTGTTTTATTTTATTGAAATTACCTTTTTGAATTGAAAAATGCTTCAATTCATTATAGTAACTGTTTTCCTTTAATATCACTATGTAATTATGGGAGTAGTTCCAATAAACCTAAAAGGAGGTTTTACACTGCAAAGTTTCGTTGGCATATCACAGCACAGGGGGACTAGCGCTACGCATGAACAGCTAAAGAGGAAATGCACAGGCAAAACCAATGCAAGTCTCTATTCATGATTATTAAATTACCATTACTTTTCACTATTTTTTTTTCCTTGAAGCTGCTAAATACACTCATGATTAAAGCCATGAAGTTGTCGGTCTGCTACCTTAGAATCTTCATTGAATAAGTGTTTAGGCTAAAATCTGGGCTTATTTTACATTGAGTGATGGTGCTGGTGTGTGTTTGTGAGCGCTGGACTTGTTGGGATCAGAGTGGGCATCAAAAACTAAGACTGAAACAAAACCAGATGCTACATAAAAGAAAATGTGTGAATTGAAGTAGAAATTAAACATATATTTACCAAAAACAGTGAGTCAGACTTAAAGTACTGACACCACCAACACCTTTTTACCTAGTTTAATTGTAATATCTCATCTTTTAAAAGATGCCATGGCTGCTGATCTGTCCCATTCTTCACCATGACTTCTGTGCTTATTGCTTCCATGATTGACCAAAACAGTAGTATGTGGCGTGCTCCACTATTAGAATTTAATAAACATAAGGACACTCTGAATTTACACAGATTACCAATTTGTGAGCGTCTCATTACTTTCAGGTGCTCTACGAATCTGCTTATCAAAATGTGGGTGAACGTAACATCCGTATAGTGCTGAAAAGCCGGCATCCATTATCTAAAGCCCTGCAATGACATACAGTTTGTTGTCAAATAAAATTAGTTTAAATTAACCAACCAAGGAGGGAAATTAATCATTTAGATTAATCGACCAATCGTTAAAATAGTTGATAGATTAATCTATGAAAAATAGTCATAGGAGCAGCCCTAGTACTTACTACTTTTTTGTTTTTACACATCAACATGAGTAGCTCAGCTTGATATAGATTGTAGCGAGTGCCCGTTGGGGTCGATCGTAGCGAGTGCCCGTTGGGGTCGATCGTAGCGAGTGCCCGTTGGGGTCGATCGTAGCGAGTGCCCGTTGGGGTCGAT
>JAABNY020000063.1:26261698-26288648 GCA_015164015.2 Brevimyrus niger | reverse complement strand
CGTAGCGAGTGCCTTTTGGGATCTCTCACCTCGCACTGCCTGGGAATAAAGCCTGACGCCACCTACGCTGTGGGTATTCCCGCAATCCAGAAAAGCCGGCTCACCTTGATGTTCTGTGCGTCCACATTGGCGCCGGCCTCCAGCAGTAGGCTGATGACTGTGTTGTTGGCTGCAAGCACAGCCCAGTGCAGCGCTGTGTTTTTGTGGTACTTGTCACCGAGGCTGACGGACACGTTGAAGGTGAGCAGCAGCCGGGTAGGATCGACGCTGCATGCAAAAGTGACCACGAAATGCATAAACAACCTGTGATGTCATCACCGAGGGACCAGTAACAGTGGCGGGGCACATAAGTCATCTCATCTGACATAATAAAATAATACAAAAGTGGCACCATCCCTTTACCAAGACTGTCTCTGTCCACCCATGTCGGTTGTTTTAAAGATTCACACACACTCCCATACCTGTGTGTCCTATAAGCTGCCCACATCAATGGAGTCATTCCATTCTGGTCCATCATGTCTACATCCTTTTAGCAGGGAGGCAGAAAAATAGAAATGAGAGTGTGAGATGCACATTGAGAACACTCGTCTTTATTTAAAAACTGACAGAGTCACGAGAAAACAGTGACATTGAGCGACAGATCTAAAGGTTTAGAAACTACAGGAAATCCAACAAGGTACATCAGAAGCTAGATAATGATACCAAAAAGCAACACTGCAGCTCCTCCTTGTGGACAATATAACTAAGGCAAAAACACTACACAATCATATAAATAGCAGGGTATTAGTGTTATGGGACTAACAGCCAATGTCAGTACAGAAAACCCTCAGAAGGTGAATGGGAGATTAAAAGGATTAAGCATCCTGTTTTAGTCAGCATTTATTTTGTAACTTTTCACAGCAACTTCTGAGCAGGAAGGACATCGGCCATTAGAGCTCACATTTGGTATACAGTCAGCCATTCTTTGAAAATGCGTTTCCCTTCTTGTACGGGGTGGCTGTCTCAGAGCTGACTACCAGCACGCCTACGTTCAGCAGACAGCACTGTGTACGTGTCAGCCAGCCTGCAAGGGGAGCTGCCTGGGCAGGTGGGGAGCAGAGGCCTACCTGCCCCTTGGCGATGAAGTAAGCCACGATGGAGGTGTGGCCGAACTGCGCGGCCAGGTGGATGCAGCTGCAGCCCTCGCCGTCGATGAGCGCTGGGTCGGCGCCGAACTTCAGCAGCTGGACCACCATAGACAGGTGGCCCTGCCTAAGTGTACACAGCACTTCAGTGAAACGCTTTGCTTCTCTGACAAGCTCGTAAGAGGCTTTACAAAGACACGTCAACATAAAAGCGCAGGGGATTTGAACACGTTGCATTTTGAAATAACCAGTAGGATACCTGCTGAGGTAAGAACAAATGAAATCAAATGAAGGTCACTGGTTCAGGGTCTTTCATCAAGACAACAGATAGCCCTTATAAAATATCTAGATGTCTCTAGGCGAATATTGCATTATGTTTGGGTCTTTTGATTACTTTCTTACTAATTCATCTTTTAAATATAAAAGTTTACATAATAAAAGTAAACCCTCTTTTTGCACTGGAGGTCAGACAGAAGGCATAAGACCTCAATGTCCCAGAATCTCTTCAGAATCCATGATTATGTCATGTACACTCAATCACCAGTTGATTATTTCATGGTGGTTCCAGCCTCTCAGAAACAGCCTCCCTCCTGGGATTTTCACATAGTACAGTGTTTAGAATTCACAAATAATGTGTGATAAACAAAAATCATACAGTGAGTGGTAGTTTGTTTGCCAAAAACATTGTTAATGAGAGGCCAGAAAAAGTGGGCTAATTTGTTTAACAGTAAGCCAAGTGCAATAACAGCAACTCAACGCGTTTCTGGTGCACAGAAAGGCAGCTCCAAATTCCCAACTTGTCAACCCTTGATGAGCAGTTCTGGAGACATAAAGGGGTCCTACAGGGTACTACCTAGAGATACATAATACAGCAGTCCCTGACATTATACTGAGCGACGCAGGAGCGTTACCTGGTGGCCCAGTGCAGCGGTGTTGAATTCAGATCTCCTCCCAGCTGGTCCACAATGGCACCCTTTGAGATGTAATACCTGTACCAACATGCAAAGCAGGTGATATGTATGCACCCAGATTGTAATCCAACTCTTCATTCAATGCTTAGATAAGTTGCTGGCCTGTTTTGACAACCAGTCAGGAACTGCGCGTTGACACATGTAATTAAGCGCTGAGCAGTGAGAGTTCATCTGCTCCACCAATTTGCTGATTCTCCTTTGCTGCTAACCCTTAACTAGGCATGATTACCGCTGATCAAACTCTGACCAATATTTATCTTGACACGCTTGTAAAAATGCTATTTTTCATTAGCTTAAAACTTTGTAGCTCAATGTAATTTTAAATAAAGTATATTTTATAAGGCACAGAAAAATATAAGATCTGATTGTGATATTTTGAGGTTCATATATGAACGAAATACAACATAAATACCCATAAAGGAGCTGTACCGCATAACGTTTTTTTTTTTTTTTCAGTATTTGGACCACCTGATCAAAATTACATAAACGTCTCATCAAAACATCTCAAAGCTGTATGAGAAGTAAAACCCCATTACAGCACCATCACCTCTTTGTAGATGGGAAATCTAGGAAGTGAGGAAGCTGACACAAAGGACCACGGTGTTTCTAAAGCACAAGTATGACCAACCAGCAGTTAGAAGAACTTAGAGTTACTTCTAGTCCTAAAGCTCTCCAACAGAGCTCAGCATACAAACAGGCCAGACTCCCAAAATATCAAGTTGCAGATAAATGTCAGATGAGAGGCTTTTTGTCATTGCTCATGGCAGAGATGGGGAAAGTATTTCAAAACCGGGCCATGTTGTACAGGAGAATTCACACTAAGCACAAGCCACCATTATGATCACAAGGTCATAGATGTACTGCTGAATGGACTGTGCATGATACATCAGAGAGCAGCAATCAATGTGCTATATGTGCATTTGCCAAGGGACTCACAGAACCAAGCCAAGCCAGTTGTTACTGGCTAGCGTGTATGTCAGTGTGTGCGCATTCGCCAGGAGACTCACTTGACCAGGTCGAGACGATTGTTGATGGCGGCCCAGTGCAGCAGGGTGACATTCTCCTTGTCTGGCTGTCGGACATCATAGCCGGCCTCCACCAGCTCTCGACAACGCTCGAAGATCCCATACCTGCGGGATGTGACGGGGTGGGGTCAAAGCAGCCCACAAGGATCCATGCATAGGAAGCATGAACTGCTTAAAACTGAAACCTTTATTAGGAAGACCACAAGAACACAATCTGTCTTTTGGATTGGTGATTTAATTTTCAGTTTTTGGAAATTAAACCCATATTTCTGAGAACTGAGACTTCTGCAGTGTAAGTAAGGGAGACTAGAGTAATCAATCTCATAGTTCAATGTGTAAAAACAGACCAAATGAAACAGATGCAGAGAAAAGGATTTCAGTAAAGGCAGAAACATTAAAACAGCCTAAAGGTGGCTGTATATTTCACATGAAATTAACTAAATTGACATAACTTTAGCAACGGGACACTGTATGAGCAGAGATTAGTTTGGGTGCACCGCCTGTGCAGAATCTCCAAAGTTAACTATTTTGTCTGTTCTGAAGTCACCCACTTTCCACGATTGGCTGACATAATGCGACATCATGGATTGGTCAGCAGGACTTACACTCCAGTTACCGGCATGCTTTGCACCACACTGTGCATATCTTTAATATGTATTATCGTTTGTTTATGTTGTAAACAGAAAATGCTGCAACCGTGTAATGTTGCTGTGGTTAATTAGGGTGTAACCATGGGTGTGATTTAACTTCTTCTGTCTGTGATAATAGTATTAAACCAATAGTGGTTGATGATAGAAAGAGCAACATCCGTTTTAAAAGAGCCATCATCATCTTCATTGAAATATTTCACACGCTCGCAGCAATTCGATTATTTGCTCCCTGTGTGTGAATCTGCTGCTTTCTAGGGTTGTGGCATGACACAGAAAGCATAAGGTGGCACTGGCGTTTTCAGGTACAGACTTCTTTGCCGATATGTTCGATGTGTAGTGCCACCTTAAGGGAGACCCGAAAGACGCATTGAGACGCTCACTGTGTGGCTTTGACGATGTCCCAGGTGCTGTAGTCCTCCGAGTGATTCTTACGGCCCGCACTCTCGCTGTATCCATGGCTGTAGTGAGGCTTGATCTCCTGTTGTGAGAAATGGCGAGGTCACCACTCACCAATCAACTGCACAACAAAAGCTCCAGCCAAATGACTCCCGCGGAGTCATCACTGCTGGGCCAATGTATCTATATACAGATACACACACCCACACATATATGTATGTATGTATATATGTGTAGAAAAAAGGGAATATTTATCTTCATTCACTTACAATTCAACGGTAAATCCGACAAATAATCCGATGGCTGCGCCCCTTTATCAACAGAAGAGAAAGTTGTAATTTTATACTGTTTAAGCGCTACTTCTCATTTATAGCTCATTAAATCGGTCGCACACACTATACTGTCCAACTTATTCGTGGATGTGTTGCTATGGAGTTTTATAGGTAAAGCACCGCGCGTAATGTGTTAACTGATATTGCTAACAATGGTAATTAACCAGGCTAGAATTGGATTTCATGAATAGTCAGATTATTTGTCGGATTTACCGTAGTTCGGGCTAATTGGAAGTGAATGAAGATAAATATTCTATAGGCACTCCATTACCACCTACAGCAATATCACAGCAGTGCTAACAGGGACATTCTTCCATTAAGAGCATTATCAAATTCTCTTTTTTTCCTCAACATAAGTGCCAAAAACAATTTTAAACACTTATTACAACTTGTGCTTGAGAAACAACATTTTTCCCCCAATCTAATTTCAATTTTGTTCTGTACTGGAATTCTGCGCACAGGTCTGCCACTGCATTACGACCAGGGTGCCTGCAATTCAGCACCCCGCAAGTGGCTTCCTCATACAGAAGGATACCATATTTTATCATGCCTGAATACTTAATCAGCACAGAGAAGAGCATCTTCGTCACGACACAACCCAACTCAACGGCAGAGATCCCAAAAAAGTTGATGCCACAAACTGATTTCTCTACCCACTTTCTGACCACTTCTCAAGAAGGGTTTCACTTCACTTTAAATGAAGCTGAAGGCTGCGGGGGGGGGGGGTTCAGCTTTCCTCCTGTCCTGCGTGCCTGTGCTGACACGACTGTCAAAAGGCACTGGAGACGATCACAGAGCTAACCCAGCTCATCCCGATCTTACCTCTACACTGTGCGCAGAGAGAGCTGCTATGCCTTTCCTCGGTCTCAGGGAAACCATTCCTGGCACGACCACTTCTCATGGTGTGAGCTGAGGCACCGAGCGCCCGGCACTTTTCGGAGGAATGACACACAAGACGCGCATCTGAAATTGTATTCAGGCATCCTGAAGAGCCAGCGCGTGCCACTTCCCGAAAGACCAGTAACCGGCCAGTACGGGATGAACAGGTTTCTCACACCGGCGTCAGATCAGCTGCAACGTTTCCTCAAGAATAGAGATCAGCGCTGTCATCTCACCGTGTTTAAAATCCAAGCATGTTCAGCATGTTACTCTCTCAAAGAAATACACAAAATATATTCAGAAGCACTCCCCCCCCCCCATATCTGACTGGGGCTGGGCAATTTGATGATATTATCTGTAATCAAAGATATACAAGAAAGCTGGTAACAATATCTGCCGGTGACTAACCAGTGACTGCCTCCTTCGTCAGGGAAGAAGGCTTCTTCCACGCACAAAGAAATGCGGTATGTGAAGGTATCTATGCACGTAAACGTAGGTCATAATGGTGGTTTTCGGCTAGGGCTTACTGTAAGTAACATGTTTTTAAATTATATTCATATGTAGCCCACTGATGGACTGTTTTCCACAGAGAAAAAAAAACGATGATCAGACCTGCTTTGCAAGCTCCTCCTCTGCTCTGCAAACTTTAACGCCACCTTGCAGATTATCCATGTTTCACATTTTTCTTTTGGCTAAAAAAAGTGTCCATTTGGTGCATGCATGTGTGTGTGTTTGTGTGATATCATCATTTATTCTGATTATTTTACATTAAAAAATAGCGCTGCCCTATTGTTGTCCATACAATTTTAACCATGGGAAGCAATTCTTGATCCTCCTATTTTCCTTCTGCTTTCTTGGACAGTCTGATCCTTTAAAAGTTTATAAACTAACTATCTGTACAAGAGTTTACAATCCACAGATATGAAAGTTTATCAACTTGCAAAACTTTCAACAGCTTTCGGCATGCCAAAAAAAGAAGTATGAACTAGGCTTAATACACCAACATAATAGATGGTGATGTCATTATACAAAATGTATGTAGCAAACGCAATAAAAAAATAAATAATAATAAAAAAAAAAAACCACAAAATTCTTTGTCAATTGTTTTTTTTTTATTATTATCAATGCTATACATTAGTTGGGCAATGGTGCCTTAATGGTTAGGAAAGCGCATTTATAACTGAAAGATTGATGGCTCGAATCCCTGACCAGCAAGGCACCACCGAGGTACCCTGAGCAAGATACTGCCCCCAAGCACTGAATTGTTCAGTTCATTTAGCTGGGGGCTGAATTAGCTGCCCCTAACATATGGGTTAAATGCAGAGGAAACATTTCATTGTTGTGTGCTGTGGCATGTCAACAATGACCACTGATCACTTAATTCTAGTTGTTGAGGCTCTAGAACAAGGAACTGATTTGCCTGTTGTGTAGCAACAGGACAAAGCCTGTAAAGCTAAATGAAAATTCTTTTTGGAGAAAAAAAAAGAGTGAGCCTAAATAAGATCAAATCATTTTAGCATGGTTGTCAAATCCTAGTGACACTGGCAAAAGGACTTTCACATGTACAAGATCGGTATTTGCAATCAATCTTTAGAAGATCAGATACTAAAAACAGACAGAGCACCTTGACAAACCAGAATCATAAGAAAAGTGGCAGAATGTGTAGTTTCACAAACTATACTGACATCACAGCCATGTGGAGATACGTCCCAACAGGAACGGTAAGGTGTTTTGTTTGCTCACTGGAATGCTAATCCACACTTTGGAGAGGTAACAGTTGGCTGAGATAACACAACCAAAGTGAAGAAGCAGGGGCAGCAAGCAGTCATCTCAGCCTTAGTATAGAAAAGCTCCTACTCTAGAACATCGACCAAAACATCAGCGTTATTTGTGGCCGCCGCTGGCTGAAAGCTTTAATGTCCAAAGAATGAGGGCGAGAGCAACTTAGCCCACACACAATGACATTCCCATGCAATACCCAAGTCCAACATGGCTAACACTCCTATAAACATTATTAAGAGATTTATATTTTCACACATTATATAAATATATCATCAACAGTAAACTTAAATTCGGCTCCAACATTTACTTCTTCACCAGATTTCTCTCAAGGACCCCATTTCTCCTTCCAAGCATTTGATTGAAGTGAACCAATCAGTCCATCCATCCATTTTCTGAAACCGCTTACCCTGATGAGGGCCGCGAGAGATCTGGAGCCTATCCCATAGGCCAGCGGTGACCAATCTTATCCGCAGAGGGCCAGTGTGTATGCAGGTTTTTGGGTTAACCTTTAGGTCAGCTGTTCAAACCCAGGTGTGTGGACTCCTCAGCCCATCAGTCCTCTAATTAGTAATATAATTAGGGAGCTGCAGCGAAAACCCGCACACACACCGGCCCTTTGCGGATAAGACTGGCTTCCCCTGCCCTAGGCTACTGGCACCAGGGCGGGAACAACCCAGGATGAGGTGCCAACCCATCGCAGTGTGCACACACCATTCACTCACAGATGCACGCCTACAAGCAATTTAGTAACTCCAGTTAGCTTCAGCATTTTTTTTTTTTGGAATGAGAGGGGAAACTGGAGCACCCAGAGGAAACCCCACAAAAACACGGGGAGAACATGCAAAACTCCACACACATGGAATCCTGGCAGAGATTCAAATGCAGGTTCCAGAGGTGTGAGAAGACAGCACAAAACACGGCACCTCCATGGTGGCCTGAACCCATCAGTCAAAATTACATTTAGCATATAATTGTGTGTGTGTGTGTGTGTGTGTGTGTGTATATACGTAGATCTCTGATAATGCATGTCTGGGATAATAGACTGTCACCCAGCTACAATGACACAAAGACCAGAGGTGATGTTCAAATACAAAACCTCCGTTTGTGTACATAGCTTAAAAGAGAAAAATTATGTGCTCTTTTATTGGCTTTTGCCTACAAAGTTATGATAAAATGATTTAAAAATAGATTTGTGTTTTGGAAGGAAAAGTCATCGCAAGAGCTAACCTAGGTCTCTAGATCTAGGCTATAAGTGAGATTGACACATCACAAGTAACTATTTCTCAGGTTCCTTGTAAAGGGAATACATTCAGAAATAAAATAAGCTAAAGGTGAAGTGTTTGGCTAGGAACACCAAGAGGTGTAGTAGTAAGTACTGGTGATGTTACCAAATACGTAAGGGGTTAACTTTCATGTTAAGAAGGGATATCAGCTAAATTGTTAGGTAGAACAGCCAGTTTTACGCAAAACAGAACTACAGACCACGTGACTTTGGATAAATTATTTATTTTAAATTTACTGCAATGACTCATTTGTCCTATAGGTCATATTTGTCTTAAAATTTATAAGCCTGGACTATTGGAGCAATTCAGAAAATTTTCTTGGTCAAAAGCACTAAAGCAATATCCTCAAAAAGATATGGATGAGAAACCTTCCGGTTGCACGCCCAAAATACTTACTATCAGGCTACTTGACACCCTTTGGCATACTAAGAGCAAAACAACCAGCAAGTTATCACAACCCCCCAAAAACTACGACACCCAACAGACAGCCTGAACTTGTTTTGACTGCATTGTTGTAGATGTCGCAGCTTAATAATACGCATGTATTCGATAGAGTTGACAATGATATAACAATAACTATACTCATACGTAATTCACAAGTAATGCAAACGATATACACGCATTACGCATCCTAAAAGTTACTCATTCTACTACTGTCGAAAACCTTAAGCAGCTCTGTACAAGATTCCACTATGTCACTCAGAGAAATTGTACGGTACATAACACATTCATTTCCACTACCTGGACATTGCATAACCTCCACCTGCATGTTTACCGTACGTATGCAAATACTCGGTAATATATAATTACATTAAAACCACTGCTAAAGATGAAATGTTTCATCGTTCTGAAAGGCTTCTGCTGTCCTGTTTTCTGCCTAGATAATATCAGGCTGTATTGGCAGCCACCTGAAAATTAAAGCAAGCGACAACACATTTAAGACGGAGTAAATGCATTGGGTAGCATACATATGTATTTCTTGCGGGCCACGATAAATGTATTCTGGTAAAAACGACGGTTCGAAGATCAGCCCCCTGTGCAAGAAACGGCCCGAGTTGTGCAATCGTTTCCTTCGCTAAAGCATCAGATACAAGTTTGGCAAGGGAGCTCAACCTATCATTCCGTATGTTTCTATAGATACCAGGAAACCCATGCAAGAAGTGCAAATTTTACAGTACACCAGTTCATCTTTGAGCACTAGATCTCCAGAAGGGTTATCTGTCAAATGTAATTGGTGCTTGCCGTTCCCCTTACTGTGCATTTCCCTGCAGGAGGTCTAGTCCGAACCACATCCAAAACCAAGTCACATTTACCCCGACCAACTCCTTCCTAACACGCTAAATGTAAAGCTCCAGACCTTGGAAATCTTTCAAAACATACGAAGATCGCACGACTAACCTCTGGATGAAGAACGGGGACACAGCCAGCTTCTTTTTCGTATTCATTCCCAACGTCAGCCATCTTGGTGTCCTGGCCCGCTGGGCATCATGGGAAATATGATTCTCATTGGAAATAAACAGGACGAACGCAGGGTTCCCTTTAAACAACCCATGTCCAGGACAGACTGTCTAACCACTAACGGCTAATAAACACAAATGAACATTTTTAACGAATGCGTCGAGGGATTTAATTCGTTTGTGTGTTTTAAATGGTATGCATAAGCAAGAAATATATATACAAGGTATCGGGTTTCGTGTGTTTACAGGTTTTTCCCTATATGGTATATTGTAAGAATTGCGGGTTTATATAAAATAACTATTTGAAGAATGCACATCAAGCTAATGTTCATGTGAAGAACATATATTTACTGTGATAATTAGATGCTGGTTATCCATTAAGTCTGTGTGACTATATTGGTATATGAAACCAAAATTAGAAAATGAAAAATAATGTAATACTTAAGATAACTGTAAAAAGAAATCTGACTCAGAAAGTTGAGTTTCACAGTCCAAAAAGACAGGTGGCCAATGACACCTACCGTCGACCAGTAAATAATATCGCTTCATTTTTTCTTATAAATACAATATTTCTGGGATAAAACTGTGCGTGCACACCATTGCCACGAGATGTCGCACGCCACATAAGATATCGTTGTAAAACTACAGACCAAAACCACTTCCATAAAATGTAGTTTCAATGGTCTATCAATGGTTATGGCTATATATATTACCGACAATAAAAAATTACATCCATATCGTCCCACTTTAAAGCTTATCAACGCACTTTGACAGCTTATTAACTTTTGAAAATACAGTGAGTATAGTCAAATGCCGAGCCAATGCACCCCAAGCATTATTAGTCGATTACCGATCCTACATTACCTGAAAGAAAGAAGCGCAGCAGCTCTTGTCGCTAGAGAATGAAACCACGCAAAGAGAAGACGGATGTACGATGACAAAAAAGGGTGGTCGCGCATGGACCGAAGGATGCAAAAAATGGAATAGAAATGCTCATTCTCGCGAGTTCATAAATGCATTTGCTGCATGTCACGGCTAAATTGAATTTACTGAGACATGACCATTAGCTTGATGGCACTGTAGCTATCAGATCCCGCGTCGCTGCATTGAAAAGTTGTGCCTGGTTACGCCAACGGAAATTGTATATAGGTGCCGGAATTACTGCTTGGAAACTTTAAAACTAGGTAAGCCAGTCGAGTTTTTTTCTTTTCTTTTTTGTTTGGTGAGTAATGATGGGTGCTGCATTAGGTGGCGCATGTCGGGAGGTGACAGAATAGCGAATGCGACAAAATGGCACATCTGCGTGTAAATGCCTTACGCCCAGTTCACTGATCATCCAGCCACTTCTGATCGGCTCACTTTAGCCCGCCTGTTTACATCGGAATTATGAAAGTCCCGTTTCTTCCTCACATACCCTAACGGGGATTTACTTTTTACTTGGATTGTGGAAATTTATCCCCTTAGTTCACGCGCTCGACTCATACTTTCGGAATGCTTGTGTTCTTTAGTAAATGATGCAATTGCCCACTAGCAAATACTTCAGCATTTAAATCCTTAACTTTGGTATTCTTTAAACGATACATGTTTTAGAATCCAGGGAAATATTAAAATTATTAGGACAAGAAAAAACATTTTTTCCCCTCAGAGAGGATATAAACTGACTTAGTATTTCTACTAAAACTTTTGATATATACCTGCGATAACAGTGGAAAACTGTCCTGCAGTTTATTAATGATCTTGTTAGAACAGATTTTTCTTTGATGTGTTATTTGATGGTTTGCCTAGGATTTGCGTATTGTTTTACATTATGCGGTTTTCTTGGAACCTCCTTAAACCCTGCAAAATACCGATGCACCGTTCAGGGCCTGAAAATCTATTCATTCAGGCTTCTGTAGTAGAGTAACTGCACTACGCGTGAGAAATCTGTTCTCGCTCATTTTTAATTAAGAGTAAAGCTCCATCCATCCATTCAACAAACCAACCAACCGCTTATCCTGGTTAGTGCTGTGTGTCAAGTTAAATGCGGAATACTGAAGCTGACATATTTTATCATTATATTTTAGTTTGTTAAGCAAAGAGTTTCATTCAGTGCACCTTTTTGTGCAGCTACATATTTTATGGCGATTTAATATTCTCTGCCTTTTAAATAGTGTATTTATGAAACTGTTTACACACAGAGCATCTCAAATTGTATTTCACATTGTGTCCCATGGCGCCAAGTTTTCTTGATAGTTATTGTTTGAGTTGAAAATCAATGCATATTACATGCAGCTGGAGTGTTTGTTTGACATTGATGGTCTTCTGTTTCAAATGCTGTCTTCATCTCCTGTGCAAAACCTGATGTCACCAGTCCATCAGTCAGTTCTAATTGGATAGTTCCAGTTGGGTTTTCTCAAAATACTATTAGCATACAGCTTATTTGGAACCTCAATTTATCAAAGAAAGGAAAAAGACCACATATTCACACAGTTTTGTCCTTACATGTCAGTTCATCCCATGAGCCTGGGGCCTGTCCCAGGATGCACTGGGCCTGAAGCAGGGAATACCCTGGATGGGATTCACATGCAAACAGCTTGCCAATAAAACTGGGAGGGAACCAGATCACCAGAATTCATGTATACATAGTGAGTAATTGCAAATTGCTGTTTAAATCTGTAATATGTTGCCCACCAAGTCAATCAAATTGTAATTGTAGTGTCGCTGTGGCTGATTTGCTATCCAAATGGACTGTGCATTTGACTGTCCTGCAGATTCTCACCTCTTTGAAAAGTGAAGGCTGAGTTTTTGTATCTCAGATGTTGACAACCTGTGCTTCTTAGTCTTAGTCATCTAACATGCCTTTAAGTCCAGCTTCTGGAGCACATCGGTAAATTAACCATTCATTTTGAATTGACCTCTTATGATTTCTGATGGGGGGTGGCATGGTAGAGCAGTTGTTAGCCATTTTGCCTCATGGTTCTGGGACCTGGGTTGTAGTCTCTGCCAGGGCTTCATATGTGTGGAGTTTGCATGTTCTACCGGTGTCATAATGGGGTTTCCTCCAGGCGCTCTGGTTTCCCTCCACAGTCTAAAAACATGCTGAGGTTAATTGGAGTTACCAAATTACCCTTGAGTGTGCCTGGTGTCTGTGAGTGCCTGGTGTCTGTGAGTGCCTGGTGTGTGTGAGTGTGCTCTGTGATGCATTGGCACCCCATCCCGGGTTGTTCTCTGCCTTGTGCCCAGCACAGGCACTGACCCCCCTGGGAACCTGAATAAAGCCCCTGTCAAAAATTATGGAATCGCCACATGTAGAGGATGTTCATCCAGCTTTTCCACTATGTAGCAAATAAACAAATCACAAATATGACATGAAACAATTTTGTATAGTAATAGAACATTCTGGCTTTATGAAACATACCTCAAACTAATTAAGTTAAATTATTTTAATCAATGTCATAGTTTTTATTCCTGGAGGAAATAAAGAAATTATGGAATCACACAGTGTGGAGGGAAAATGATGGAATCACCTGGTCATTTGTTAGTTGAAAGAATGGGTCATTGTGAAGAGCTCAGTGAATTCAAGTGTAGTGCTGTCAAACGATGCCAGCTTGCCACCTGCAGCAAGTCTCTTCATGAAATATCTCCCCTGCTAGATATTCCACAGTCAACTGTAAGCGGTATTATTGCAAAGTGAAAGTATTTAGGAACAACAGAATTTCAGCTACAAAGTGGCAGACCATGTACAGTAACAGACTGAGGCTGGCGAGTGCTGAGGAGCATAGTGTGTAAAAGTCGCCAACGCTCTGTTGACTCAATAACTGCAGAGCTCCAAACTTCCCCTGCATTAACTGCAGCATGAAAACTGTGCTCAGGATGCTTCATGGACTGGGCTTCCGTGGCCGAGCAGCTGCATGCAAGCGTCACATCACCAATCATAATGCTAAGTGTTGGATGCAGTGGTGTAAAGTACGCCTCAACTGGACCCCGGAAACGTGTTTGGTGGAGTGACAAATCACAATTCTTTGTCTGGCAGTCTGATGGAGGAGTCTGGGTTTGCCAGGGGGCAGGAGAACGTTACCTGCCTGACTGCACTGTGCCAACTGTAAAGTTTGGTGGAGGAGGGATAATGGTGTGGGGTAGTTTGTCAGGGGTTGGGCTAGACCCCTTCGTTCCAGTGAAGGGAACTCTCAATGCTTCAGCATACCAAGACATTCTGGACAATTCTGTGCTTCCAGCTTTGTGGGATCAGTTTGGGGATGGCCCTTTTCTGTTCCAGCATGACTGTGCCTCAGTGCAAAAAGCAAGATTCATAAATACATGGTTTGGTGAGTTTGCAGTGGAAGAATTTGACTGGCCCACACAGAATCCTGACCTGAACCCCACTGAACACCTTTGGGATGAATTCACGTACAATATCAGTGCCTCATAAATAGTCTTCTGGATGAACGGGCAAAAATTCCCGGAGACACACTCTCTAAACTTGTGGAAAATATTCCCAGAAGAGTGGCAACTGTTATAGCTGCAAATGGGGGACCAACTCCATATTGATGCCTATAGATTTAGAATGGGATGTCATAAAAGTTCCTGTATGTGTAATGGCCAGGTGTCCCAATACTTTTGTCCATGCAATATTTGTTTCACAAAGCCAGAATGTATCACTATCATGCAAAAATTGTTTTGTGTCATATCTGTGGTCTGTTTAATTGATACAAAGTCAAAAAGATGGGTTAACATCCTTTGTGGATATTCCGTTATTTTTACTGGGGGTTGTAGGACCTGCAGGGACAGAAAATAGATGGATGGGTGATTCCCGTTCTCGCTGTTTTTTCTTTGAGACAAGTGTGTCAGTGCTGAGAAATGGAAGAAATCAGTGTTTCTGTCATATGTTTTGAAAGGATGAACACCAATTTGCCCATAACTTAGTGAAAGTTTCTGATATGGGATTACTGTAGTTTTGTACTTGTCTACAGTGCAGATTAATTAGGAAATAGGAAGAGTGTCGGAAAACACATAATTGTCAGAGGTCTACAGTGCCATATTGTTCTGCTGTGTTTTGGTCAAATCCAGAAATGTGAAAGTGTATAAAGCTAAAATGTGAATGTGTGCAGAACAGCATTGAATTAATCAGTTTTATTCTGAAGTGTAAAGTGTCCTGTATACAATTACATTAAGTAAATATTTGCAGTTCTGTATATAGGTAAATGCGAGAGAGGGATGTGAGCACTTGTCGCAAAAATTGAGAACTGAAATAAATTACATAATTAATATCAATAAAAAGGTGTTATTCATTTTTTTAGACATAAATGTATGACTCAGGGTCTTTTTTCACACAGTGTCCCCCTGTCAGATGCTCTGTCAAATCTGCCTGGTTCATCTCTTAGTTAAGGACTTTAGATTAGTCTACCCTACCTTCCCATATTCTATAGCTTGGAGGTGCTTTGTGTAATTTCATAGACCTGACAAACAAGCCAAATTAACTGATCTGTTGCCCAGCACCAGAGGCAGTCAAAAGGTCTCCCTGAATGTGGAATGTTTCTTTGGGGTCACGGCTGCCCCGTCTGGGGCTTAAGGATTTCCCCATATCAGCGTACATGCTATTTCAGAATGAACTTTGACTCTCTGAACCTACCTTGCCTGGGTCAGTATTGCTGTCTTTTTGAGACTTTTTGGGATTTTTAGTGGACAATCTATATCATGAGCTCTAACATCTTTAAAATTCAAGAGAACTCCTTTTGAAACGGTCTGTTTTAAGTGTATAAGCAGGAATCACAGGTTTCTAGGTTATGATAAGCAATTTCATTTCATGAAAAAATATGAAAAGATTTATCATAATTTGTGTTCCTGTTAGTGTAGTTTTTTTGTTCTGTGGCAGGACATATGCTTTCCTGGTTAATTTGGGTCAACCACTTCCAAAGTTTCTGTGACTGATGTTTCAAGACCAGAAAATAAATCATCAATAAATTTTTGACATTATATTTATTGATTTCCTTTTGTATTGTTTCACTTTTTTACCCAAGTCAGTTGGAGGTCTGCCTGAATGGGTTTGGCTGATTAATCTGGACTCTATTTCATTCTGTCCATCTTCCATGAAACTTGCCTTCGGAAGCATATGACACAAGACAGGAAACACTCTGGACGGGGTACCAGTGCATCTCGGTGAACACTTGCACACGAATATATTGACAGTAGTTAATATGACGGTATGTTTTCGGATTGCAGGAGGGAACCCACACAAACACAGGGAGAAAATACAAGCTCTATACACAGAAAAAGGGAGCGATTCGAGCAGCACGATATTGGAAAATATTCAAATTCCACAATCTGAATTTTTGTGTGATTAAATATTGTGATGTTAATAAATAAAAAGTGTGCAGAGCGGGTGCAAAAGCAGCGGCGGTACACCTTAAACTGATTTTTTTAACATGTACTGCATAATCCTGAAAAGGAACATAAAAATTGCAAAGCTTGCTAAGTTTTGTCTCCTATAACAGAGTAAAAATGTTTTACCAAAACTTATTGATGATCTCAAGTAATTTTGTGTGGTATTAGGTGTCATCGTTTGAGCTCTTCAGCTAATGCTTTACACACGTGGAACCAGCTGAAGAGCTGTGCAATTTCCCGAGATTATCTGAAAGGCTTTGCTAAGTGGTTTCAGTCCACGTTTTGTTTAGTTTGATGTTAGTATGCAATTAAGGCCCCCGCTGATGTATCTTGGAGTGGTTTGAATGCAGGTACGTGTCCAAATCTTATGTGAATGAGTAATTTGCAGTCAAGCAGTAGTGCCTATGAGGTTTGTAACGTGTGTTTTTAGCCTCCCCCCTGGCAGTTTTCGTTCTTCTTTGTTGAACTTCCCCTAAACTTGAGGCTATGAACCTGATAGAACTTGGGCGGCTTCACAGATTTGCACTGCTCTCTTTTTATGTTGGTATTTAGTCCTCCGGCTTCAAACCCCCAGGCAGGTTAGCCTTTGAAAGAGGACCATTACCAAGGCCTGTCAGGGAATTATAGTCAGCTGTACTGACACTGAGCCTATTTAGGGTCATGGGGACATGATTCCATACCTTAAAAACCAGTTTCTGTCCAGAATGAGGGACTTTGAGCTGCAGGGGAATTTCCCGAGCCCCTTAAAGTGTCATCTAATTAACCAGTAAGCGCAGAAGTCAGCAGGTGAAGCATTGAATGCCTTCTGAATTTGTACGGCAGCAAAATGTTGCTGCTGATGTGGAAAAGTACAGCATCTCTTTGGGTATCTCCTCACTGGCTTGTTTTCAGTGCGTGTGGGGGGAGGCTTTATCATTTATTTCCTGCGGCTGTTCAGAATTTACAGTAAGGGGGCACAGCACGGCATGCTGGGACACAGCCAAGTGGTAAGTCTTTCTTGGATGGGCTTCAGATTGTTCGGAAATAGGTTTTTAATGTCACTTTAAGTGCTGAATGTGGTGGTCACCAAAGGGTGGTTCGGACTATATTTCTGAGGTAAAAAAGGAGGAGTTTGGCTGTCTGTCAGATTTGTAGATGTGCTGTCTTGGTGCAGCCCCAAGGCTCTGATGCCTCTGGGTTTTTTCTGGGTTTGTTAAATTTGGTTACTAATCTTGGATCGATTTTAGTTATTGGCTCAAATTGCTAGAACATGAAACTGAGATAAGGTTGCCGTCTGCTGGACTAGCTATCTAGCAGCCGTGAGAGCGGTGTACTTTGTCATTAATATAGTATCATTATTCCAGTGACTGGATGGTCCAGCGTTTGCTGAATCCTTTTTAAAGCAGTCTTCATCTGTCTTCTGTTCAGTCACTGTCTACGTGCTTGTCTGGTGGATTGTGCTGCGGTCGTGGCATCTCACATAACACGCTAAGCTGCGTCTGAACATTACCCAGTGTGGAGCTTCCCACCTGAGTCAGCAGGGTGGTTGTGGTTGGAAAGCCGTAGCCTGTTTCTGGTCCTCCTCTGTGTCTGTCTGCTGGGTCCCCAGGTATCAATGTCACTCTGTTTTTCTCGGGCTGCATTGGTAAGGGCTGTCGTGTCATGGACGCTGTCTTCATAGAACGCTTTCCAAACAGCCTGGTGATTTCCAAGTGGTCATCATTCTTCTTCAGGGTGTCTGCACCTTAGAAGCTCTGCTAATCCAGGCACCGTAATCCAGGCCTGAATTCCTGATAATTGGCCCCGGTTTGCACAGCACGTTACAGGGTAAGGGTAACTTCTCCCAAATATTCCGGTTCTGTTGTGTTAGTTGTTTATTTGACCTTAAATATGTGTGGTTTTCCTGTGGCAGCCCTGCAATAAAGTCCAGTTTAGTTAAGCTCAGGTTGTGAAGTATTTATAGAGACTGAGTCACTTTTGACTCAGTCTCAACTTTTGAGTCGTTTTTGAGGCCCATGCCACTTTTATGGTTCTTAGCGACTATCCTGTAACATGCGTACCTGTCGTTTAGCCTCAGCTCGTGACTGCTTTCCATTTTGCTGATGCTGTTTGTCCCTGTTTGCCATGCATTGTCATGGTTTTTGAGCCTGTCCCGCTTTATACGTTAAGCTTGCAGGTTTGGCAATGGATGGCTAGTTTGGCCTCTTGACAATAATTGAGTAATTAGCAATTTTAATCTGACAAGTCATTGAGTGATCATTTATGTATCATATGATAATAATAAAGTATACACTGTTGCTGCTTTTCCATGAGCTCAGCCATTTATCTTCTGCGGTGTGTAAATATTTTGTATTCTATAGAGCAGATATTTGCAAAAGACAACGATTTGTCAGCACCACTTTACGACTCACCAACACCTCCAACTCATTTGACAGGCTCAATTGGTGGATAAGTTCTATTTGGCTATATAGTTAATTTACAGCTCCTGAAGGGACGAATCAAAATCGCCAATATTGCGGGATGTCCCGGACAATTAGGGACAGCTGGCAACCCTAATCCTAAATATAAAACAAATCACACAAAATAATATGGTTATTATGTATGATGATGCGGCTAAGCGACAGGGCTAACCTTCGTTTTAGTGGCGATTAATTCAACATACATACAGGAGTTCTAGAAATTAAGTTAATAGTTTAGGTCATGTTGTTGACAAAGCCAGGTTAGGCTACTCCTAGAGGCTAACGGGCACGTATCTATGGCTAACCTCGCATTGTTGGGTGAGCCCGTTATACCTGAATTTCTTCTTTTAACATGTATTGCATACCCGCAGTCATTGCAGTCATGATTTGGTAATATTTGTTCCGCATTGTATATGTCATATTGCTAAGTAATACAGAAGGAAAATTTGAATTGAGGCTTTTAAATAATTGGATATTAAACTTTAGTCGAGCTGCCTCATGTTGCTTTGAAAACAATCATGGAAAACAACTGAATGTCAGTGATCGATTGCACAAAACACCCTTAAGTCTTCTCCTTAAGGTTTTATTTTTTTAAATGTTCACTTAAGAATTTAAGACCTTAACAACTAAAGTAAGAGAACAAAAAACTTAAGGTACCTCTGACCGAACTTATATAAATTAAGAAAATGAACGAGCGTCCTGCTACTGAGAGAGCCCAATGGATATAATTAATGATGAGCAATTTATTTTACCTGACTGACAGTACATTTATGATTTTATTTATACGGCCCGCGGCATGTTTGTCATTCATTATTAAATATGGCTAGTAGATCTTTCGGTTTCGCAGAATAAAAAAAAAAACATGTAACGTTATGCCGCTATTAAATCCTGGCAAGTTTCACCCTGGACACCAGCAATATTAGACACGGGTACATCGGTTATGGATCTAATTTTCCGACGCAGAAGCATGGAAATGCATGCAGAAATGCATTTAATGTAACTGAGATGCAACAATAATTCCATGTGTTCAATTGTTCCATCACTAGCTACTTCTCTGTCTTAGTCGCGCGAAAAGTACCTACTCATAGTGAACACAATACACCAGGGCGAGCGATCCACATTTTCATCAGATAATGCATTGGGGAAGAATTCCGGCCTTTAAAAAAATATTTATATTCGTCAGACAAATAATATATTTGATTAAATGAGCAGGCGTGAGTGCAAGCAAGCAAACGGTCTCCATGGAAACTCTACGGTTTTACTGCCGTAAAATGTCTTTTAATGCAATGGATTACAATATTATACGTTTTTCCTTGACTTTTTAAGGGTTTTGGTGAAACACCCTTAAATAAATCCCCTAACTAAGGGGAAATCTTAACCTTATTTCCTTAAGTGTGCTCACCTGAATTCATCCTAAAACGACTCACCTTTGTTGCCAGGAGCTACTTGGTGGAGCTTACAGCGATACACTTTGCTGATTGGTTGACCACAAGTACTGCCGCTAGCTTGGCAGTTACGTCAAGGTATGGGAAAGAGATAAAAGCAGAGGAGCAAAATTGAGCAGATGGATTTATTTTCGTGTCTCGGTTAGATTATATGCATTTATGGCTACCCTTTTTGCTTGTGTCTCCATGATATTTCTGAATTGGAAAATTCTATTGATAAGCAACATACTTCTGTCTAATATTGGCAGGGATGGAGGTGATACTAGCCAGCGCTTATTAGCGGAACAATACGACATATTTTTTTGCTAGTTGAAAAATGAAAGATCAATCTGCTGGTCACATTTAATAATGGATTGTAAACATGTCATAAGGTATATAAATAAAATGCAATTTGTCCTGTATTTTAGGGCCGCATGATTGATTCCATCCCACCCCCCAATACCTAACAAAATTACTTTTGTTTTGGGGTGGTGATGGTAAGGCTAAAACATAGGAGTTTTTTGTCCCATTCGTATCCAGCATAACAGTCACAGTTCCTGGTGTGTGGTGAGAAAGCAACACACAGGAGTGGGCAGGAACTACAAAAGCTCCAGAAACTTTGAACCAAGAACTAGGTTACTGAACTTCAATGAGAAAGCGCCATGTTATAGTTAACATTTACTGTAAAATCTCTAAATGCTCTATACATTATGTATGCCACCATATTTAAAGATGTTGCTGGCTTATATGAGCTAAAATTAGCCCTTCCCAATCTTCCAGGCTGACAGTTGGACTTACTGGCTTTCACTTTGCACCTTCTCGCCATTCTCTAGGCCTACTGTGGACGAGTAATGGTCCAGCACTGTGAGACTCGCCAGCCCTGCTTAGGCTCGACAAGAGGCGATCACACAGGCCGGGGTGGGTCAGCGCTCTGCTCTGACGCTGCAGGGGTCCCGTCGTGCAGGGAAAGGCAAATGCAGCACCTGCGCCTTTGGTGTCTCATCCTGCCAAAGGAGCTGGTCATCTGGGCACTGGCCTGCTGTCGGGGGGGTAGTGGGGTCCCAACTGGCGAGCTCGAAGTTCTGCGGATCATGCAGAATTAATATTGTAATCCATTTTCTGTCGTCTATGACTGATATGGTGCCATATTGCCATTTGGGTTTCTCTGGCTTGCCTAGATATGGGACCCCTGAGAGGTCATTATAGACGTCAACTTTCAATTTAGAGCCCTAGATTTTTAGAAATGATTAATCAGTATTATGTTTTATTTATTTCTTTTTCATCCTTTTTGTTTTGTTTTGCTGGTCATTCTTTTTTTATGCTCATTTAAAGCATACCTTGCTCTTGCTTAGAATAGTATGAAAATCTTTTCAGAGTAGAGCTTTTGAGGCATTTGTTAATGCTTAGTAGCTCAACCAAGAGTATGGATTAGATATCTTGTGTCAGACTTAAAAATATGGCCTTGATTTCCTGAGTGAAGTTATGATTATGTGTCATTATTTAAAGTTATTTAGGGTGTACATCCGGATATAGGACAGCACTGAAAAATCATGTCAAACTGGAGTTGATAGTTCATAGTAACGGGCAGTGACTGTGAGAGCATGATCTTCTGTGTCTAGAGAAAGCAGCACCACATTACTGTGAGCCACTGCCATAACTTGGTCACCTTGACCCTAACTGGAATTCCTTCTTAACGTCCTGATGATCGCACAGTGTAGAGCACTGTGTACGTTTTGTACCACCCTCGTAATGAGCTCACTGAGTGGTAGCTGAGTGCATCCTCTTGAGTGTAAAGGCAGTTAATCTCTTGAGAAATACAGATTGTGCTGATGAAACAGGAATTTGGGACCTAAGTGTGGACATAAAGTGTCTTCGGGTACATGCCATAGAGGTATAACAATGCTACGCATTGTAGGGGTGTAACAATGCATTGTGGCCCAAAGTCATTCATTCATGTAAATGCAAGAGGGTGCAACAGGCACAATCTTAGCTTTGCTTTTACTTTGAGATTTTATTTTTACATTTTGCGTTCGAGTCTGCAGAATAAGGAAAAAACTGCAAGAAAAAATTAGCTGTTTGAAAGCATTTTTTTTGTAAATGGCATAAATAACTGATCTTTGTTTAGAGTATTATTTTGTTGAATGTATTGTGAGTATATCAAACCGTGAGCCCTGCATCGTCTTTTGAACCAAATTGTGAGTAGGCTGGATCATTACACTCCTAATGGAATTGTGTTTTAGTGGCTGTTTGCATGACTAGCCCAAGACATTGCCCAAGTCTCACTCAGTACTTTTCTACTGGCTTGCACTGAAAAACCTACAATTATCTGTTTTGTCTCCAGGGCTAATTCTGAATGCGCTGTTTAAGGATTCTCAATAATTAATGGATATTCCTGCCTTGCGATACCAAGAGTTGGGGAGAACATACACTCAGTTTCCAGAGAGAATCAGTGACCCCTGTGAGACTTAATGGGAACATAAGGGGTGAACCTCGGCATGCATTATGCCACGTGGCTGCACACATAACATATGCATTGTGTAGAAATTAAATTTCATGCAAGCAGCAAACTGTTTGCAGGCGGTCTTTTCACCCCTCAAGGAGAGGAAGTTCTGTGATTAACTGGAAGTTATGTTTTCCCTAGTTATGTTCTCTTTTTAGTTAAAAGGAAATGACACGAAATACTGTATATTTTTTATTTAATGATACCAAAGTTGACCGAGGCGGGTATATGCCTTTTACAGTGCCTGGTTGTATATTCAGGTTTTAGCACAACATTAACAGAATGAACAGTAGTGTCAGTGTTTACCAGCACAGCCCCCAGAAAATGACCATGGCTGCATGTTTACATGCTTCGCAAATTTTTGCAATTTGTGTTGCCATGGCCACAAAGTGCCTGGGCTTTCCGACTTTGTCTTCCATTATTGATGCAAACTGATTTCAGTGTGTCCCACATTACAAGGCCAAGTTTGTAAGGTGTGAGTGGTGGTGATCAGTGGGAGCCTCTTCGGGAGGGTTGACGTTCAGTTGAGTGTGTCAGTGCCTCATAGCTGTGTTGTGAGCTGCATCTCTATTGGTTCCTTTCTTCGGTCAGTGAATATTTATCTGGCCATTGATGGCTCACTCACCTCCACTGACACTGACTTTCCAGTGCTTTTTTTTGCTACATCATTCCCTTTGAAGGGTTTCCCGAATCGTCATTCTCCATCTGTGTTGGGCAAGCCATGCTGCCTATCTGTTGGTCTGAGAAGTTCATAATTTTTGACGCCTTTCAGACGCTATATTAGGGGTCTCCAGCTCTGGTCCTGGAGAGCTACTATCCAGTAGGTTTTCTGTCCCATTTGGCTTCAGATGAGCCACACCTGCTCCTGGTATTTACCTGAGAACAGGTGTGGCTTATTAGAGTCCGGGAAGGATAGAAAACCTACTGGACGGTAGCTCTCCAGGACCGGAGTTGGAGACCCCTGCTCTAGAGGTTGGGTCAGTTGGATCGACTGAGCCATGGTGTTGACACTGTGTGCCTTAAACACTTCTGGGGCAGTTGAGTCCCCCTTGTTTGAGTCTTCGTATGGACTGAGTATTCCCTCTCCTCTTCAGGCTGTGTACCGGATACACACTGTGCCTCTAACAGGCATCTGGACTCAAGCTACAGTCATGAAGGTTCCTGCATAGCGGTTACAGACAGGATGTCATAGTGGACACAGGCGCCATGGAGCCCTACACTGAGACCCAAGGTGAACCCGACAAGACTCTGGTAAGTAGGAAGGAGACATGCTTCTTGCAACATGGGTCAGCAACTCTGATCCTTTGGTAAAAGTTTAAAACCAGAAGTTAGCAACAGCAAACAAACATTTGTGTGTTTAGTATTCCGCGGAACAAGGAAATGAACACCTTTGGACCCTGGATATACGTCAGTTCAGCTAAGCAAACTTTACAGTTCCTCTGCACCCAGTGCAGAGAATGTGCACTAGTGTGAGAAATGAGCATGTGACTGGTTTCGCACCCTGAGACCACAGGGGGTGTCTGGCGTGCAGACTACAATTAGCTGAGGCTCTAATCTCGCGTCTCTCTCTGGTTGAGCCATCATGTCCCTTTTTATCTCCTGTGACTTCACAACGCTCACTCTCCCGAAGGTATGATGGCATTCACGGTTCACAGTTACTAGACAAAGTGCCGTTTAAAGATGGCCTCTGGATAATAATAATATAACGCAGGACTTCTCCTTCTCAGCTGGCGGGAAGGTGTGTCCTTTGTAAATTTGTCGGCTTTTCAGAATCACCTGCGTTATTGTGTGGCGTTAACATGCAAATAGGATCATGCAAGTGGTGATGGAAGACAGAGGACGGTTAGAGTCCTGTGTACGGTCTCTGGCCTCCAGTCGGCCCCTGTGATGCCTTTAGCATTCATCAGGACCGATGAAACCTTCACCGAAGAGAATAAATTGCATCACAGCACTGAACTGTTCCAGCTTACTGATGCATTACTGGTGCACTGATGCGTTTTGTACTCGGTACAAAACGATGGCGGGGAGTCTGGTGGAACTGCCAAGGTTGACGGAAAAATTCTAGAAAAGACCCACGGAAGCTGCTGGAATCCATTCCACAGGGGCGTGGCACCACGCAGCGGGCGGACTGCAGGTCACCGTGCAGACACGGTCAGCTTCCGAGAAATCCGACGGCCCACGTGAGCCGGGCCCCGCAGCCTGGGGCCTCTGGCATCCCTCTGGCAGAAGGGCTACGCTGTTCCATCGGCCGGTTCCCGTTTCTGGGGGTTTTCAAGGAAAACAACAACCACGGCTCTCTCCCAAGCCCCCCGACGCGAGCGTATTCAACACTGATGGTCCTCTCTGCAGGGGCAGCCCCCCACCGCATCGAGGGGAATTCTTTATCCTAATTAAATGGGTTAGTGCCATTATGCAAATCCGTGCCAGACTGGCAAAGCGTGGAATACATGCCATACAGTTTTTCTTTGATTGCTGGTCCATAACATGGTGCGGTAGCCATGATCTCTGCACCTTGGTTTTCTACGTGATGCAAGACGTTTTCTGTTAATCTAAAGCATTTTTTTTTAAGAGCTCGAGGCAAGAGTCTGTGCACAGCTGGAGCAAAACTTTACTTTGTTTTCATGATCGTGAATGTCGGGAGGGCAAACGAAAGCTGGGTTTTCACTCCCGCTGAGTTTTCCTGGACAAACGGAGTCATTTATTCATGGTGGGGTGCTCTCTGTAACGTCAGTGAACAGCGTGTGTCACTTGGGGAGGCAGAGTCTGACCGGCTAAACGCTTTGTATGTCTGCAGGGCCCTCGTGAAATATTACTCTGGGGGGAAAAAAAGCCCAGGAAAGAAGAGATGGATATGGAGGGGGGAGGAGGCAGGATTAAATGAGGAGTAGGAATAGGGAGAGTATTGGAAAGCGAGAGAGGGATGCAGACAAGAGAGAGTGAGAGAGAGAGAGGGAGCAGATGAGTGGGGCGGGGCACATATCCTGCAGAGAGCCTGACAGCATGAGGCAGGGGGTTACGGACCCCGTGCATCTGTGTTTGTATGAGCTGTGAGCTCAACCGGCCCTGTGACTGTCAGGCTCAGCCCCGGAGCAGCAGCAGGAGTGACCTCACCAAGGAGGGGTGGGGAAGGGCGGGCTGAGGGGCGGGGCCTTCCCTGCCACGGCAGCCTCGAAGACCCCATGGCGCAGGGCCACGCCCCCAGGCCCGTGGGCGACAGCATGGCGTGAGGCAACAAGCCCGGCGACTCTCGAGTGAGCGGCTCGGGTCCGGGAGGCACGCGACACAAAGGCTACTCTGCAAGAGTCAAAGCCGGGGACCGAGTCTTGCGCACGGGTGAGTGCTCAGGCCATTTTATCCAGCGCCTGGAGTCACGGAAGGCTTTGTGTTTGTACGTGTTTAATTTCTGATGCTAATTGGACAGAGCGGCCGGGGTGGGGGAGCAGCACACCTTAATCCTTAGATAAGAGTCGCTGCCGCGATTCTGCCTTGCATCCGAGTCTCCCACGTCCAGCCAGCCTCTCTGAGTGGACGCTGTTGGGCCATTTCCTGTTATCGGAGGTGCGGTCGTGCCACCCATTTCTGGGAGACAGTGGGAGGACGTCTGCCAAAACCCTGCAGTGGGTTAACAGGATTCTGGATACAGTAGCAGTGATTTAGGACTGTTATGAGCTGCAGGATATCAGTGTCTGCGCTCAAAGATGCAAACCGTACAGTATCTGATATAGATTTCCCCAATTTATTTTTGGGGTTTAGAACGGTAACGCTTCTGCCTTCACTGTCACAGTGATTTGCTGGGAGTGACTCTGGTTTCTGGATTCTGGCGCCGCCGCCCATCAGCTCTCTGCGCAGGTATCGCCGTCAGGGCTGCCCCGCTCCATCCTGCCCCAAACACACTCCTCCGGAAGGAAGTTTGCCGGCGCATATCGGTTTGTTTATTCCCTCCCTGAGGAAGTTTGCGCTGCGTCTGATGGGTCAGCAGCTTTGACCTGCCTGTCAGGCAGCGGTGTGCACCGTCATGAATATTCGGGCTGTACATTCACAGAACTTGGACTCCTGACAGAACTTGTCGTGTTATCTTTCTGTTTTGGCCAAGGCTATATTGTCTCCTTGTGTTTTCATCCCTGTCAGCTTCGTCTCCCTACCCTGTCCTGTCATGGGTCATATTGACATTTGTGGGGGGGGGTTCCTGCAGATGGTTAGGCAGACAACACAAGGACCCAAATTGAAAGCGACTCATCTTCAGAGCCACAGGAAGCCCTCAAGGGTGGTTGGGCAGGGGGGGGGGGGGGCCAGGGGGAGGGTTACGTCTTTCCTTTCCCTTCCCCTGGG
>JAABNY020000063.1:26245781-26261598 GCA_015164015.2 Brevimyrus niger | reverse complement strand
GGGGACCCCTTTGGAGGAGAGGGGGGCCCAACTGGGGGTTTGGGGTTAGTTGGGCTATAACCAAAAAAAAAAACCGCGCGGGGAACGGTGTGCTCTCCCCCCCCCCCCCCCCCGATGGATACTCGTTTACTGGCAGCCTTCTCTCAAAGAGGCAGAGTGTTTTCAGCCTCAGTGATACTCCGAGCCCCAAAGTCTCAGCCAATGCTAAATCTCTGAAGCCGATGGGAGACTGGATCTCCACGGCCCCCCCCCCCTGCTCCCAAGGGGAGACGAGGCTTTTGGCCCTGCCAGCTTGTTCCCAGTCTGTAGGATCAGGACTGTGGCCCTTTTCCAGTCCTTTTCCATGTTCTATTGGGCCAGAGCCAGTTCCCAGAACCTACTTATCTATCTACAGGATGTCCTGAAGTGACCATGAAAATTTTTTTTGTTTGTTTTTATGACAACAACCAATTTTTTTGTAACTGCTGTAGTGTTTCTTATTTTTGTTGGCCTGCTGTTTGTGGCTGTACTAGTGTGTGACCATCAATGTAGGTGAAATTTGCTGGAAAGGGGCCAAAATGTACTTATTTGTAAGAGTTTGACCCAGTCGGTAACATTGGAGGCTGTAATTCAAAATCCGGCAATAGTGCGCTCATGGATGTCTGCATACTATAAGTAACTTTATCATTTGGCATGGTGTGCGCACCCCCCCCCCCCCCAAGTGCCAGATGCTTTGCAGGTAAAAATATTGTTAAATTATGAAATTATAATGGAATCAGCAGCACCAGTAGCTTCCCCATGCTTGCTGCTTGTGAGGATGTCGCCATACAGACCATAGATCCAGATCAAGACTTCACATCACATTGCAGCCCCTTGATCTCAGGACCCGCCCCTCACGCTCTGGCCACGCCTCCTTAACGGCTGAAACCACAGCCATGTCTCCTCCTCTCTAAAATAAGGAGTGCTAAAATAGGGAGGGGAAAAGCTTGATTACCTGCAGGTCGTTACGGACAACCTCAGCTCCACGGATCTATCCGTCTGTCTTTTCCTATCAGGTTCCTGGAACCTATGCCAGTCAGCTCAGGGCTCAAGGCTTGGATGCACCCTGGATGGGACAGCAGTCTATCACCGGACACACATGCACACGTAATCAGACACTATGGACAAATAGAGATGCCTATCAGCCTGACTGCGTATCTTTGGACTGCGGGAGGAAAGTGGAGCACACGGAGGAAACATGCAGGAGCACGGAAAGGACATGCAAGCTCCACGCACAGGACGAGGAACGGGGTTGGAGCCCCCAGCTGTGTGGGTGCGAGGCTGCGGCACCACTCGCCGAGACGCCTCGCGTCTTTCCTGCATATTACTACATGAAGTTGGTTCATGTTTGTATACTTCTGTAGAGCTTCAGTATCGGTGCTGTATAAACTACACAGGATGAGAGGTAAATTCAGATGAGGAATTGAAAAGGATTTGGACATACGGTTGCATTATAAGCACGTTTTGGCGTGACTCTGACTCGCTTGGTGGTCAACGCACTTATTGTGGCTCCCGAGAAACCGTCCAGCTGGCAGAAGCGCCGTAAACAGCCCGCTGATGGGAAAGCTCAGGGAAAGTGTTTGAGTGGCTGGTTCGCACGCAGATCCGTGTTCCGAAGCGTGGGAGCCCCTTCCAGTCGGAGAGGGGTTATGATTAACAGTAGCTTATGAGAAAAACCTGCCGACCCGTTGCGTTATGTTCGGTCGTGCTTGGCCTGTCGTTAACTACGGCCGACGATTACGGTCTTCCTCCGCTGTTTCTTTCTGTTTGTGGAAAAATGAGTGGCACTCTAAGGAGTGGCTTTCGCTTGAGCGTGAAGCTCTAACAGGAAACGGGATGTTTCAGTGGAACTTTCCGAGAAATGAACGCAGGCATCTGTCAACCCAGGGGGGGCGGGAAAAAAACTGTGAAATGAAGCATTAAGGAGCAGCATTCTCACCAAAACCAAGAGGAGTGGCAGCAGAAGTGTTAAAATGTTTATTTTTTTTTAATGAAAGAATGTGTGAAATTTTTCTCACACTGAGCAGTGTTTAACATGGGAGATTCCCTGGAGGGGAATGTCTGTCACTGTACGCACGTTCAGACCCAGCTGACTGTCCTTAAGGAGGGGTACGGTTAAAGAGATTAGAATGTGGGGATAACTCATTATTTTATGTGTGACTTTTCTTGAGCTTAGGTCATGTGAACTTGAGAACCTGTCGTATGCAACTTTGGATCGTCAGTTGGCAGTTATCAATGAACTTGTTAGCGAAGAGTTGGTGTAAATCCACACTGACATTATACACTTTGTCCTGCACGATCAGGTTAGTACTTACTGAATTATTATACACTGTTCTCTCTATACATACTAGGTGTTGGTCACTTGGTCACTCCACTGAGTAGTAAGCCTTGGCCCAGCCATGCAAACAGACTGCTGTCTGCCTTACTTTGGTTACGAGCCTCTGTCGTTGTGATGAACGGGAACACTTGAGGTGCCCCTTCTGTGCTTGAAGGTCCCCTCTAACCAGACCAGAATTGTCTTTATTTATGAGCTCTGACCTGTTACTGTGCAGTACTAGAAACTTTGGGGGCTTTTTTCTGTCTTTGAGGCCTATGCGGTAGTCGGGTTCCTCTGTGCGCAGATCTGAGGTCTGACGTTAAGCTCAGTGGAGCTCCAGCTGATCTCACCTCCGTTATTAAGTTGGTCTGCTGCTGCCCTCTGGGCCTGCGTGTGTCACTAGGGGAGCTGCTGCTGACCAGGTCCTTCCTTTTCAAGTTTGCCCCCTGCTGGCTGCCTATCGCTCCACATGCCCCCAGCCTTTACACTGCTCCTCCCTCCCCCATTGGCTGTCTGCCGTCGCACGTGGCCACTCCCATGCTTCCGTGTCACTGTCTCCCTCATCTGTCGCCATGGCGTCAGCCGGCCTGAAGCCCCGCCCCCTCATTTGCCCAGGGCCGGGCCGCTCGTGAGGCCGCCGTTCTGTCCTGCGATGGCTTTGAGCTGACTAACATTATCTCTGTTTGTCTGTTTGTTTCCCCACCCCCCGTCTTGCTTGTCCTACCTGTCATCATGTCGACCCCATGCCTTTCCCGTGTGTGTGTGTCCCCGTCTGGCCGGACCCGCCCATTCTCCCGCTCTGCCTCACCCCTCGCCTGCAGCACCATGCCGAGATCAGGGACCCCCCTGCGACATCAAGTGAGTGTCTGACCTTTGGGGAACTGAACGCAAGTGGGGAGAGTGTCTGTGTGGGGAGTGGAGGGAACCCTGATCCCTTTAAAAAAGATGGAATGATGATGCATGATGTATACATGTAAGTGCATATGTATGTATATATTATAGCTGTCTCAAAGCATGATGAACTGTACCATGTTGCCCGTGTGGGGGGAGCCACCTGCACCTGAGCTGTTTGGGCATTCCCACGTGGTACCCCTGCCTCAGTGGTTTGCCTCAGCTTAGGTGCCCAGTACATCACTTTCTATGAAAATGATCAAGATGTTATTTATTTTTTCCTGCTGTTTTCTGCACTGCATTCTGCTGTTGCAGTGACTGACTGCTTGTGTACAGACACATGCATATGCTTTAAATCCCCCAGCTTTGTGTGGATTTATTTAGCCGAGATGCGGTGACCTACATCATCGCTTCACCAAGTCACACACAGACCATAGCTTGTTTACTACCAGCCATCGTGTCATCATGGGGGATTATGTCATGTGACGTGTGTAGATTTGAGATGGACACGCATGGGGTAGTGATGCCACAATAAGGGAGTTCTGCTTTTGTTGTTTCTTGAATGTTTGTGGAATAACTGCTCAGTGTTAGGGGAGCCAAAGGCTATTGGGATTCCAAATTGTGGAATGAGTGGACTAATTTCAAAAGCACATTGTGTTCTAATTCCGGTGATGTTAAGCTTAGAAAATCAGGAATGAATAAATAGTGATCTTTCACAGGTATTCCACAAGGGGGCAGGCAGCTTTCAACTTGGGTTAAACTGACTTGTTCAAAAAAAAAAAAAACATCTGAGATGCATAAAATTTACAGATGGCGATTTGCTATGAAAATACATTTGAACTTCAACTTTTTATTTATTGTGCTCCCTGTATGTCTGTGAGTGGAGAATCTGGGTTATCAAAACCTAAAATTACAAGAACAGATAAAATAAACTGAGATAAAATATGTAAATAAAGTAAAAAAAAAATAAAAATACATCTAAACAAAACCTATAAATATCGCTTCTAAAATAACTGAAATAAAATAAAAGGAAGCTTTTTAAATACTTGTTTACCTAAGGTAATGATTTGTTTGATCTTTAATGACTATTGTTAATACCTAAAACATGTTTAGCTAATTCTATGGACATAAGTACATGTGTGGTGTGTATTCATGTAGAATTCTTGAAATATCAGCAAGGACTGCACTATAATGGAAAAAAAACAATCCCAATATATATTTTTTAATTTTAAAAATATTTATAAAGCAAAGAAGGAGTTGAAAACTTACCCCAAATAAACTATAGTCAAATAGAACTTATTATCTATCAATAGTGTCTGTCAGATAAATTGATATAGCTGTGATACTGCTTGATTCTGCTTGGTATCTTCTCTATGGAATCCACAATATTTCCATACTACAGAAGACAGAATGGCTTTTGGCAACCAGATGTTTTTTTTCTGCGTTTCTTCTCCTCATTCGATTTTTCTTAAATTCCCTGCAGATGTTCACTGTCTATGAATGAGTGCGACAGCAAAGACAAAAAGCAACAGAAAACTTGAAACTTAAAGTCAGTGTTTCTCAACCAGTACCGGAACACAGTTTTGTGGCAGCAAAGCAATAAACTGCTGATGAGGAACTTTGCTCGATAGTAAAACACACACACTGTTCTGTGGAAGTTTGCAGCCTAGGTCTGGGGAAGCCAGAGCCAGCTTGACCCTGCCTCAGCAGGCTATAAGAGTGCTCAATGGGTTAATATAGAGCTGATAGTGTGTATCTATTGTTTCAGAATGTTGCAGTGCCTCAGCAGCAATGTAACAAGTAAACTAGATACTATAGACATTTCCAGGACGATTGGTGTTGGACGATTTTATATCTTGTCAATGTCGTAACAGCCGCAGTACATTCTGCTATATTTGTGGCGAATATACGCTTGCGCCTCAGAGACGCTCAATGACTGCTCTTGTGAAGAAAGCATATCATCTGAACGTTGGATGTAAAAGACAAGGAATGGGCGCCTGGCATTTGTTGTGCGACATGCTGTCTGTCTGAGAGCCTGACTCAGAGGCACTCGAAAGACAATGTGGTTTGCTGTCCAGAACAGAAGGACCATGTGACGGACTGATACTTCTGTTTGACTAATGTGCCTGGTTTCTCTGCCAAAAACAAGAAGTCAATCGAATTCCCTAATGTGCCTTCAGCAATGAGACCCGTGCTACATGTCTTCCAATTCCGAAACCACCAGAGGAACGGACCTTAGATGAGCCAGATAAAGCAACCGCAATGCAAGGAACTGGCAGTGAGAATGATCCAGATTTTGTTCATTAGAGTGGTGATGGAGTGGTGGCTCTGAGGCTAGGGTGCTGTGCCAGCAATCAGAAGGTTGCTGGTTCAAATCCCATGAATGCCCAGAGTGATTCTACTCTGTTTCTTCTCTGCAATTGTTTCTCCCTGGTTCTGATGTTAATCTTCAAGGCCTTGTAAGGAGGTTCTCCAACTTACAGGGAATAACTTGGGGGTCAGTGGCAGGATTTGGACTAGTGTGGTGCTGAGGTATCACCTGCCACAGGGCTGCACTCAGGTTCTAATCCCTGAGGTGGTTTATCATGTGGTGGGTGTGACACTGCACTGTAATCAGTGACTGGTCCTTACCCTCTCCCTCATCAGGTGATCCACATCTCATAACACAGACAGAATTAGATGATCTGGTCAGAGATTTGGGTCTGTCGAGAACAAAAGCTGAATTGTTGGGTTCAAGACTGCAGGAATGGTGTTTGCCAGGTATGAAAATTTCTGCTGACTACAGTTGGACACTGTAATGTGATGCACCTGACATTGAATACAAAAAAAAAATCAGGAATAAAACACTTCTTATTATGTTGTACTTAATAACGCATGAAAATCTTAAACGTGATTAAATGCATTATTGACAGTAAACAATTAACTGTCTATTTCTCAGAGTTTCTACGTGAGCAAAACCAAAACTATATTTGTGCAAAACCCACCAGGTACCTGTCGCAATCAGCAAAAACTTTTCTGGAAGCAAAACTTAAAAAACATTGTGCAGTGTCTGCATTGCGTGCTTATCCTTCTGATGCTAATGTTGTCACAATACCACAATTCCAGATTTCGACCAAGAAAATATTTAAATTCAGTAATATTTTTGATACGCAGCAGCATATAATGTAACTCAATAAAAAATGTATTTCAGTCGCAGTTTTGTTTTCTGTAAACAACCTTTTCCAACTCTTGCTGAGGTCAAAGCCGTGTTTGTAAACAGCATACATAAAAATATTAAAATCTATTAAGTAAGCGTTCAAATAAAAAGAACAGGAGCGTGGTCTTTTGTGAATAGTAAATAAACCTTTAAATTAATGAAAACAATGCAATGCAATTCTTCAGACAAAAACACCAAAACATACCACTGTTACACTTAGATGCTAAGCATAAATGCAAACAGTGCAGCTTAAAGTTTCTGTAAATGTCCAAATTCTTTGCAAGGAGCTCTAGCATGTCAATGTGCTCGGCTGTCAGACGTGCCCTTTTTGGTCTGCAAATGAGCCCAGATGTACTAAATATACGCTTTGAAGCACAGCTAGAACCAGCAATGCACAACTACTTCATTGCAAGTTGAGCAATGGTTTTTCTCATTTGTCTTCCACCATACCATGTGATTCTCTTCCACCCTGAATTTAAACACCTTAAATAAACTGTAAACTCATTTGTGAGGTCTCCAGCTTCACATGATGGTCATGGAATGTGCTGACTTTGGTTCCTGTTCTACCCCAGTATGTTTAACAGTTCTTCGGAACCGTTTTGCTTTTGTTGTTCGTTGCTTGGCCCTTGAGGAACGTGTATTCTGGATCTGGTTTTGCATTTCGTGCAAATAAGCACTCTTATTTAGCTTTGACTTGACTTACTTTCCAAAAACGACCTAACTGTCTTTAAACCTTGGGCTAAGATGTAGATGCGGTGAGAACCAGCTGCAGCACGTTGACTTTGTGCCTTTGCCTT
Organism: Brevimyrus niger; assembly: GCA_015164015.2. Classification (NCBI taxonomy): domain Eukaryota; kingdom Metazoa; phylum Chordata; class Actinopteri; order Osteoglossiformes; family Mormyridae; genus Brevimyrus; species Brevimyrus niger. The sequence continues at coordinate 26,254,379 of JAABNY020000063.1, read as the reverse complement.
ATGTATTTTCGTAAAGCTACTGTCTCAAGTTGCTTTCATTCTACTCAGCTGTCAAATATGAAAAAATCTTCCTGGCTAACAGTAGCACAGAAAAGAGGGAGGTGTGTTTTTCACCACTAAGGGTGTCACTGAGAGAGTTTGCCGGACCCGAAAGTTTTTCCAGCTCCACCCTTGCCGCACTCTTTATTGATTAAGCACAGTAAGGAAAGTTCTGATGCTTCTGAGCTATTCATCCCTGTGTGCGTCAATCTGCTCTCTGGTCTTACATGAGCACTGGTAGCCTATGAGTCTCAGCCATCGAAACAAACCCGAAAGGCCGGCTGAGGAATCGATGGCATGAAAAATGAGCGTTGAAACCATTTTATATATGATAGAATTGATACGATCTAGTTCCTGTTTTCCAAGATATCATCCCTAAATACAGTGCTCATGTCCGGCAAGTCAAATGCCTTCTACGGCCGCCCCCAATCACCAGAACTAAACATTACTGAACCTTCATGAGAAATTTGTAAATCAAGTAAATTCTTTCATCCCTATAATATATTTAGATTGAAAATCTTTGAATTTTCCAGTATCCTACAACACAAAGTTAAGCTCTCATACAATTGCTTTCCTATGGGGATTGAAATGATTGTGAAAGGAAAGGCTTGTCCTACTTCTTAATAGATCCTTGACATTAATGTATCGTTCAGTATTTCTAGTGTTTTGCACACCCTCGATTTGGGCAGAAGCATCACTCAACAGGTGACTATATGTGTTGACCTTCATATGTAGGATGCGTATATTTTGATACTGGGGTCCTCACGCCTCTCTCTCTCCTCTGTCCCCCAGCTGCCTTAATGCCCAGTGATGATGCCCAGCTCCTGACCCCGGGAAGGATGAGTCAGAGGGGGAAGGAGAGCCTGCAGGTGCCTGGCAGAGACCAGCCGAGCAGCCCCTCCGCCAGCCCCGGGGGCAGTTACAGCCATGGTAAAGTATACAGTCGCAGGTCTGCAATGATGGGACCATTCAGCCCATTACCCCTGTTGCAACGAAAGCAGTTGCCTTAAGTGTGTGATGGCAGAGTATGTATTGGATAGCGGCGTCTGCTAAAATAAATAGAAAGAAAAATATCAAATAAATACATTCAGTGCCACTAGAGGGAGCAGTAAGACTATTGGAATTTTAGGCACTGGCGTTAAATGGAAAAATGTAACAGACTGACTAAACTTGCTTAAGACGTGAGCTTTTAAAATAACCTTTGACTTAACGAAAACCAAAATAATTGGGAGACGGTCCCAAGCTGGACCGAGTGGAAGCGGCGGCGATGATGCTGCAAGACCATCTGGTACAAACACTGTCGTTCAGTCAGGCAGGATTTCAGGAAGCGCCGTCCCAAGCGACTGGACCCTTGGCAGGATTCCCCGGGACGCCTTCCAGGGCAGATCGTTGGCACGGTGGCCAAATGGCGGCCAGATCCACACTGACGGACGGCGGACCCCGGAGACGTGTCTTAGCGAGTCATAGAGTTATTTTGGGTGCAGCGGGATTATTCCTCTCATTTTTTTCGAATTAAAACTCCTTCAAAAGTCGTTCCAGCCCAGAGAACATCTCCTGCTGTTACTAAGTGGTCTGGTTGTCACTTTAACACGGCGCTAGCATGAAGAACACAAGAAACCTTGAGGAAAACCTTCAGCCATTCAGCCCCTCACAGATGTTTGCAGTCCTCCTCTCCCTGATTAGTTTATCGGTTTCTGTTTTAGTCCAGGCAGCGATTATGCAGGAACTTCCTCCCCAACACGTCTCTTTCGTGTCACGTGGTCACTGTCTGATAGAAAGTGATGACAAAGGAACTCATCTGCCTTGAGTCCACTGCACAGAGCAACAGAATGGGAAAACTCTCCCTACCCCATACATCCTTCCTGCGAATGGTCACCTTTTAGTAAAAGCGGCCTAGAGCACAAAGCTGGATGGGATGCCAGTCTATCCCTGGTAAATTATCTTCATGATTTCTAATGTATGCAAGACTTATGAGAACTTGGAATGTGTGTAATCTTGTTAGCCTCAGCTGATCTGCTCTGTGTGTACTTTCCCACAGATCTAAGGTTGTGTAAACGTACCGTCATCTGTGCCCGTAGGTGAAACATAACACAGTTTCCCCCTGAATATATAAGGTGCGTTGTCCTCTCACCAGTGACACCCAGGTTCTTCTCAGGTGTGGGTGGGGCAAGGGGTGGTCACACGGGGTCACATGGGGTCAGTCATGCGGTACCAGGCCTGAGGAGGTGGATCCATGTACAGTCGGGTGATAGCAGATAATGTGCCTCAGTGAATGGATCCGCTTCTGTGTCGTCGTACCCCACCCCCCACCCAGCCCGGGACACACACGTGACATAGAAACACCGGGAATTGCAGTCCTACTGGAGCTGACCCAGTAGAGTGCAGTCTCACAGCCCCAGGGTGCTCCGTGCCTCTGTGCAGGCTCCTCATCCTCTCACATTTCTAGGCTGCTGCACCGATTGGCAGATTTTGTTTTACCTGTTTTCTTTTAATTGGCTAGCTGATGGTTTGGCTACCTTCTAGTTCTTGGCTGACTTCTTTAGCCACTATGCCCCCTGCTGGTCATAAATTGCCCATGTCTTCCCTACAGTTCTTAGTGCCCCTGAAACACAGTTCTTAATAAACTGTGCTTGTTGTGGAGGCGAACTCGGTGGCTTCCAATTGTCAGACTGTTCTGTGTTTACTTTTGGTGGTACTGTACAGTCTGCGGCCACCCAACGTCTCCTTCTGTTTACATTTTATATCTTGTATTTACTTTGCCGGGGTTTCATAGCGAACCTGGTGCTGGATTTCCCCGGACACTTGCAGACAATTTGTCGACACTGAGCCTCATGTGGCAGAGCTAAGGCAGATCCATAATTACATCTGACCTGAGTCGGTTCCGATTCCAGAGGCCTACCCAGCGGGCTTCCGTTTGTGGTGTTGCTTGGTGACAGAATTACATCAGCCTTTTTTTTTTTAAAGGTGAAACCACATGCAGCCCTCCCAGACTCGGGTGTCTAGAGCGCTGTCATGGAGGCAGAAAGCACGACACCTGCTGTCGGTCACTGTACATTGTGGCACTTTCCTGTATTACTCCCAGGTAGCCGGGCCTCTGGAAGCCGCTGTATCATAAGAATCAATCTCAGTGTCCTCTGGTGCTGCTCTGAGAGCCTCATCACCCCCACCGTGTCTGTGTGTGTGTGTGTGTGTGTGTGTGTGTGTGTGTGTGTGTGTGGGACCCACCCCCTCTTCAGTGGGAGGGGCTGAATGCACAGACTCACCCAGAGATGGTGCCGCGATCCAGAGGGCTGGCCGACTGAGGCGGATGTGATGTTGGTTCCCGCTGATTGGCCCGAGGAGGGCCCTCTCCCGCCATGGGGGGGGGGGGGAGATGGGGAGGGACGCAGCAAAGGAGGCTCGACTCATTTTTCTGAGAGAGTATCTCCACGCTGTTGCCAGACGAGCCTCCAGGACCGAGGCGCCTGAGTAGATCCTTCTCGGCCCCCCCCTCCCTCCCCCGCCACATCCATGACGAAAGAGGAGGGGCCCCGGGGCCGCCGCCGCTTCTCCATGTGCACCGGGGTGGCCGTTGCTTTCCCGCCCCGCCGCGATGGCCGCAAGCTCATCCGGAATGCCTCCTTCGGGGGCTACCACGAGCTGCCACCTGTCCTGCAAGGTGCGTGCTGCCGCCTGGCATCTTCACTGTGGGCACCAGGGCTGCAGGGGGCATAACACTTAAGGTTACGCTCTTTAAGTCTGTGCTGGTGCTGCTCAGGTAGCTGTGTCGTGCGGTGGCTCGGCGTGAGCCTCAGCGTTGTCCTCCACCTAGGCTCAGTGCTGTTTCCAGCCTCTAACCTTGGTTGTTTTTGTAAAATAAATATAGATATGGCATGTGGGTGGCTGGGTGTCAAGTCACAGTATGAAAAGTATAAAAATATCGCGTGAGTAGTCGCCAGGATTGAGACGATTTGTGGTCTTCCTGGCATGAAACTGCAGTTAAAGCGGGCGGTATAACTTTTACGACTGTTATCTCAGCTGTGTGCGAGAATCGTGGCTCGTTCTGGCCTTCTGTGCAGGAAGGCTTATGGTTGGCACTGGGAAATAGACTAAGTCCTTCCCCGGACCATGATTTCCTCCATCGCCGATCTGCATCCTACATCCGCATTGGCTTTCACCAGCAGGTCTCCATCCCCCATCTGCATTGGCCCTCTTCACCGGCGGCCTTCAGTCATCAGTGGGTGTCCATCCTTGATCCCCATCGGCCTTTCACACTGGTGGGGGGTCCGTCCCTGATCCACGTCTCCGATCTGAATCCATCCACCCCCAATTCGCACCCGTTGCCTATTCCTGTTGGCCTTTGTCTGTCCCTGATTCATGCCACTGATCCACATCTACCTTTGTCGCTGCTCGTTCGTCCCCCATCCATCAGTGGATTCTTTCTTGAGGACCGGTCTTCTCCTGTAACCCTTCATGTTATCTCGGTTCAACTGAACATTAGCTGTCCCTGGGGCACTCACACACACCCGCTGCGCTGTGAAGCCCTCAGGTCCGCAGCCGGCAGCCTCAGGTCCGTCCGAGCTTGTTAAGAATCCCAGTGACATCCTCACAGGCTTCCCCGATCTGATACCTTCGCTTTTAGTGCCACTCTGCGACGCTGGAGGAGGAAATGGAATGTTTGTCTGCTCCTCCTGCTCGGTGCTGTTTAATGCTCAGATACAGTGCCGGTGATTCTGTGGTACATTCTGCATGGCGTCTGTTTTCACAGGGGCTGAATGACATCAGACTGGGATTCGGCTGCCAGTGATGATTCAGGAACCAGACACTGATGTGTTAATTACATTTAATTAAAAGTTTTCTCCATAGTTTTGGTCAGTGCTGTAGGGGAGAATTTGATACTGAAGGGTGGTATAACTGAATAATTTAAATACAGAAGCTGTTTTATTGGGGGGGGCGGGGGGGGTAAATTAATCCAAATTAAATATTGGGGGTGTATGGCCTCCTTCGTTCCTATGCCTCTGGTTAAGTTAAATAAGCAGGTCCTCCCTGTAAACATTCTCTGCTGTGAGGGCTGAACCATGCCTGTGTTCTGGTAAAGACTGGGATGCCATGACCAGTCCACTAGGACAGTGTTTCTCAATCCATCTGCATTAGGAGTCTTCAAACGTTTCCCTTTTTTTTTGGTCTCCTGCCATGCCGGAGTTTGGCAGCTGCCGGTTCTGCCAACACCACCCCGCTAACCTCGCCTGGGGTTTGTTGGGGGGGGGGGAACCGCATTAGCACCACATTAATGATATGGGGAAAAATCCGCCCACAGGCTATTTTTGTCAGAAGCGCATCAGTAATATTTACAGGTGGTTCATTAAGCTGCTGTGGTTATTTCTGAGGCGTATCGATTCTGGAGGATCTGACCCTGTGCATTAACCCAGAAAAAGCAAAACAGGATGTTTGTTTGGGTCGCATCCGCATGGACTCGCCCGGCGCTGCTGCAGCACGGCGTTTCTCCGGCCTCGGCGCCTCATGACGTTTTTATGGTTTCTCCGTCAGCGGCCTCTCAGATCCCTCCGGGGACGCTGCCTGTCGGCTAGGAAGCTGCCCGCAGGCGAAGCCTCAATCCCCCTCGAATACTTACTATACTGCCTACTTAGTGTCTGGGGATGTTTTACGGTTGACCCATTTAAACAGGTTTACAGTACCTAGATACCCTTGATATGTCACTCCTGCAGGTTTGGGGAGGTGTGTGATTTATGCACGGGACTCGGGGGGGGTACAGCCCAGTGTCTGGAATTGCAGTGCTTTGTGGGGGCCAGACTATAGCCGCATGCCAGCCGGGGAAAACCAGTGCTGGCCCCTGCTTCAGACGGGCCCCACGCTGAAGCCCGTACACCGGGAGTGTCTCGCCGCCAGCGGGGGTTGGAGGGCGATAGTGGGGGCAGGTGAGGAGCTGAGAGGCCAGGAGAGCATGGGGGGGTGATCGAGAGAGAAGCTCTGGCCTCGGATCAGTCGCCCCACAGCACTCGCTCAGCACAGCATCCGGACGAAATGCACGTCTGCTGCCTGACACAATTTATTAACGGGTCTTACAGCTGACAGACAGGCTGCCTCTTATTACTGCGCAAGGCTTATGTGCAGTTCTGTTTATAGCTCACTTTGCACACTTAACGGCAGCAGCATTTGATGAAACGATCTGTCTGGTTAAGAACCCCCCCCCCCATCTAAGTAGCTGGGATGCAGGGGGGCACCAGAGACACGTCATCACTGTGAAATCATCCTGTCCGTCATTTTCCCATTGTTGTGTGTTTGGAGTGTAATATAACAGTTTGGGTTATATTAAACTCCAGGGTTAGCCCATGTTTAATGCCCCCCCCCCCCCAGAAGTCTTCATACAGGCTCACTTCTGGGCTGCAATGCAGCCAGTTAATTAGCAGGGCGCATGCTAGGAGCCCTACAGCCCGCCTCCTGTCAGCTGATTGGGGGAGTGGGTTACGGCGAACATGCTGATTGGCTACAGAGTCTGTGGTCTGCCAGCTTCACCTAGTAACAGCGGTTCCTGCGAGGGCCGTTTCAGGCTGTCCTCGGCCTTCAAATGCACTGACCTTGTTGCCCGTCTGCTGATTCACTCTGGGTCATTTTAAATCGTCTGCTTTCCCCCCGAGAGTGGCACTGATGTAAATATGCTTACCTGAAGAACTGGAACACCGAGCGGTGATGCGGCCACTGACCAGCAAACATGCAGACAAGTTTACCGCCAGATTCCAGCCCTTCCCTAATAAATGGGCGAAGGCCTGCAGCTGCCAGCAGTGTCCAGCCCCTCAGCGGAGGTGCTACAGACAGCTCACCCTGACAGGGTCCCTGTGCAGTGAATGTCAACATGCTGCCTTACTGGAGGTCACCAGTAGGGGCGCCCTACATGCGCCAGACTTTACCTTCCTAACTCCCACAGCATGCGCCCCCCCTTACCTGTCTTGGTGTTTTTCTTTGCAGGATCTGATCGAGGGAAAGACGACGTCTCCCAACTCAAGGAGGACCCCTCAAGTTCGATATCCAAGAGCAAGGTACCGTTTTACGTGAAGGACCCACCTCTGTTCTTGAAACATCCGTCGCACTGAAAATTCCCTGTGTGTGATGAGGTGGAGCTGAGAGACAGTAGGGGTAGGAGGCTGAGTTTAGGCAAGAGAGAGTTTAGGCAGCCCGGGAAGGGCTGCAAGTCGAACCTGTTACCGCAGAGGGGTATCAGCTTAGCGGCACAGTCTGTGTGAGACACGGGGAGCCGGCAGAGTTTCTCTCTGATGGAGACACACGTGTTGACAGCGACCACTCAGCACACAGCTTCCCCGCCGAGCCACGTGTTAGGGGACAGAACCGGAACCTTCCAGAGCACAGTGTTCCGGGGGCGGCTGGGACACTGCGCTCAGAACGGTCAATCTGCATGTGTGGCCAGGGGGCGGGGCGGGGGGGGGGGTGAAGTCTTATGTGACATGGGAAGGGGGAGGGACGTGAATCTGGGGAAAATCACAGCCGCTACTGGGGACACTGGGTGAGGAGGGGGGCCATATCGAGAGTATAGAGGGCAGAGCGGGGGGGGGAATAAGTTTCAGCTCACAAAGGTTTTCGGAAGAGACTTTGGAGCCGAGTGAAAATGCTCAGCGATTAATACTCTACACAGGACACGACTGACAGCCTGGTCACTGCAGTATTGGTGTCGTCATGGATGCACTCATATGTAACATGGAGTGTAGTAATATACAAAATCCACGGTTTGGCTTCAGACCTCTCTTTTAGGTTTCACTGCAGGGAAAAAAGGCAATGCGTCCTTTGAAGTGTCTGACAAAAACTCGAGATGCTTAGTTCCACATTATAAAAAACAATTATGTAAAAAAAAAAATTAATACTTGTATGTGTGTGTGTGTGGTTATATATTTAAAGGCCGCCTTTCCCTTTAAATCGTTTATTATGACCAGATCCTGGCTCATGTCTGATTCCCAAACACCTACTGGGGCTCTGCCCACGCCACTGCAGGGATGTAGTCAGGAAGATGGCAGGGTGCATGGGCCGTGTGTCACTGTGCCCTGTGTCACTGATCAAAGTGAGTGTATGACGGCCGGGCACTTGTGACCAGCGCAGGAGGCTCTGCAGTGAGCAGGCCTGCACGCCCATTCATCCCTGTCATTAAGCCACCTGCTCGCCAGTGGGTTCTGCAGGGTTGCCGTCAACACGCCGCGGGTCGGCATGCTCGCCTTCTGCGCTGATCCGCTCCCCGGCGCTCCCCTGTTTTTGCTGATAGCTTTTTTTTTTTTTTACACCCTCAACCTGTGTCATCTTGTACCTCTGCAGAAAATCACTGCAGCACCATTAACTCTCGTTCCTCAAAATGAATATTAACTACCCAATTTTTCAGCTTCACCCATATTTTCATTCACTAAAGTTCCTTAACACTTCTTTTCCCTCTGTTTGTAGCCATCTTCACTCTGTTATAACACGAGTTAGCCATCTGAGCCCCCCCCCCCCCCCCCCCCCCCCCCCCCCCCCCCCCCCCCCTCTCGCTACACCACACACCAAACGACACCTTCCCCTCCTTTC
>JAABNY020000063.1:26227657-26239682 GCA_015164015.2 Brevimyrus niger | reverse complement strand
CCCTGCTTCCCCCCGCTTTCCCATCCTCCCCCGGCTTCCCCTCCCTCCGCTCTCCTCCCACCCCCCCGCTTTCCCCCCCTCCCCCAGCTTACCCTCCCTCCCCCAGCTTACCCTGCCTCCCCTAGCTTATCTTGCTTCCCCCAGCCTACCCAGCCTCCACCAGCTTATCCTGCCTCTGCTTGCATAAGGATTTCGCTGTCTATCCAAATGGCTGCTCCTGGAATCCATTGCCATATATTTATAATCGTGCCGGTGCTCCGCCGCATGTGAAGGACACGGTCTGGTCTGTTCTCAGGAAACTCCCTGTCGGCCATCCTGGATGGAGAGGCCCGGCTGACCTTCCTTAATCGGGGGGAGGATTACGTCATGAACATGCCGTATGCCCACTGTAAAGGTAAGCGTGTAGATTCTAGCTGTGAGAATAGAGCTGTGCGTCTTCAGGTTGGGCTGCTTGCTAGTTTGTAACGTCTCGCTATGATAATAAAAAGCTTCTGCTCCTCCTGCATCCCTTTCCCCCTGAGCCACAAGTACAAAATAATTGACCCCTTTGCTCCTGTCATTCAGCATGAACTGTATATTGCAACCAGTAGGCTCCCGTCCTCTCCTATCTGTGACACGTTTAAGCTTCTGTGGATGAAAGAGTAATTTTGTTTGGTTGGTCTCCATAACAAACCAACGCCCTTTAGTCCCAGTGGTACCCAGTATGCCCAGTGTACACTTAATTAGTTTTACAGTGGGATGTTGCTCTTCGTCGACTGCGTCACAAAGTAATCGGTGTCGATCCTGATGGACAAGGATAACGACATTTCTGTGCTAATGTCAGCCGGATCGTAAACAGCTTAACTCGCTTCTGTTATGATTGACTTCTCGGTAAGCAGTTCTGGCCCCTCAAGAGCCCCAGTGATGATGAATTTTACCCAGAATGCCTTATGCAGTGTTGATTTCTTGCCCCTCAGGAATCTTATATGGGACCATGACCCTGGAGCTGGGAGGCCAGGTCACCATCATGTGTGAGAAGACTGGCTATAGCGCCCAGCTGGAGTTCAAGCTTAAGGTGCGGGATCTCATTTATTAGAAGGTTCCGGAAACAAGAGTGATCATGTTTTTGTAGGTTTTTTTAATAGTGTGTATTCAGTTAATTTAAGGTTTAGTCTGAAATTTAAAAAGCAGACCACAGATCCAATGTTTAAGTAAACAGATTCCCATTACAGCATACATTTTTCTTTATATAATGATCACGTGGTAGTGCATAAATGTGACCACACTACATAAAACTTTTCAAACTGTTAATTTCTTTTTTTGGAGTTAATATTTTTAACACCTACAGTGTCATTTTTTTCTCCATAGCCCTTCTTGGGCAGCAACGACAGTGTGAACCAGATCTCCGGGAAGATCAAACTAGGGAAGGAGGTCCTGGCCACTCTGGAGGGGCACTGGGTACGTCCTTCACACGTGTGGCCTGTTCAGCTGGGTCACCTGAGCTCCCCAATGTCTGTCAAGCTGGAAAATCTCATACACCCTGCTCAACCTACAGCACAAAATCATCCGTATTCCTTGTGAAATGTGCACCTCTTGTTTTTTCACATTGGAGGAGGTCCTTTGACTGACCCTGTAGCCCTCTTACTCAGATCTATCCTTTCTGGGTTCTGGCTAAAATAGAAATGGCGTGGGGGGGTTAATGTAAAGCAAGTGTGAGGCTGGCAGTGTGAGGTGGGCGGGGGGGTTTGTCAGCCATGATGGCGTGAGGATGAGGTGGAAGGTGTGATTCTGCTTTTGCCATCAAAACACGGAGAAAGCTGTCCACCTACCTACAGGACAGCGAGGTTCTCATCAACGACAAGAAGACATGCATGGTGGAAACCTTCTGGAACCCCACACCGGACCTGAGGAGGAGCCGGCTGACCCGCAGGATGGTGCCCCTCGAGGACCAGGGAGACTTCGAGTCAGAGAAGTGAGTCAGGTGTTCCGCATGCGCTGTCGCCCATCCTGATGTGTGTAGGAGAGTGATGACATCGGTCTTTGGTTTATTGACTGTATATAGCAGCACATTGTTCCTGGGCTGCTTGATCATATTGAATAAAATCTGATGTACATGTTTTAGGTTATTTTAGGTAAATTTCTATCATTCTTCCTCAGGCTGTGGCAGCATGTGACCCGGGCGATCAACAACAAGGACCAAACCGAGGCCACCAACGAGAAGTTCCTCCTGGAGGAAGCGCAGAGGAAATCGGCACGCGAGCGCAAGGCCAAGTGTGAGGCGTGGATCCCGGGACTCTTCGAGCAGGACCCAGTCACTGGAGAGTGGCATTATAAATATGCTGAGTGAGTGCAGGCACTCTCATTCTCTCTCTCTCTGCAAAGATGGTGGCATCTAGTGGACAAAGAGGGAACTGCAAAACTGCATTTGCATCTGATACCTTTTCTCTTCTTTAGCACCCGTCCCTGGGACCCCCTGAATGATTTGATTCAGTTTGAGAAAGACGGCTGCATCCAGACCAATGTGCGCCATCGCACTCCCATGGTACGTTCTGGCAGTGTAGTTAGTCTCAGTGTCCAAGGGGCCAGGAGAGACCAATACAAATGTCAGGTAGGTTGGTCTGGATTTTCTCCCAGAGTTCCCGCTGCTTCAGTCTCACTACCGCCTGCGCTAAGCCCAGCCTCTCACCAGCGCCATCACCTGGCTGCTTCCTGTGGCCTCTCCAAATCTCAGTTACGTTCTTTATTTCATTTTTTTTTTTGGACATTCATCTGCTTCGTTGTGTTGGCCAAAGCTGCTTTGTAGGTGTAGTGAAGATTTATTGAATAATTGATTGCTTAATTATTTGATTTATTTTTAAAGGGTTTGCACAAGTCTTAATTGTCAGTGGCTGCTTGTGCACTTCTGCATGCTTTGCAGCAGGGCTGGGTGATGTCACGACGGTATTGTACCACGCGTGCGCAGTAATCGCCAGGGCTTCAGATGACGTGCGAAACAGTAACCTGTATAGACTTCCTTTATGTTTCACGTTAAATACTGTTCTATGTTTTGGTATACTTCAGTACCATATGCAGTGAAGCAGTAGTGAAGGAAGGGACAGCTCAGTAGCCAGGACATGTTTTAAAAGAGGGGATATTGTGAATAACACGGTAAAAAGGTCAAAAGACGTCCGTGGTGTGGCAATTATTTTGAAATCAAAGTTTGACACGTTCATTAAATGTAAGGATATGCCGAATTTCTAATATTTATAATATAATTAAGTTTTGGGCCGAGAAGCTGGTGTCTGGACAAATCTTTCTGAAGCCCTGGTGATTAATGCACATGTGTGATATAATATCGATGTGATATTGCTCAGCCCTTCTTTGCAGCCATGCTCTGCAGTCATGCTCTGCATCAGATAAGCGTCTATATGCGATATTGCCCGTAAATGCATATCAGCATGCGTTTACTGTTTGAGGCCTGAATTCCGAGTCCCGCCACAGTGGTGCGTTAGCGTTGCGGACCTGTGCCGAATGAGATGCCCGCCCCCTACAGGTCACTGTGCCCAAGCGCAAACACAAGCAAGGCGATGCAGCTAAGAGTAAAGTGAGCGGCGGCTCGTCCCCAGAACCCGAACATCACGACTCGTCCGGCAGCGAGAGTGAGTCCTCCTCCAAAGCTCACATTTTATACATGAGAGTGCTTCTGTCAGATGCAGCATAAATGAACTGAATAAAAACTTAACACACTCCCATTGGTTCTCTACTGACCGTTTTCCCCATTATACTCTGTCTTTGTGTCTTATCTACACGTGATGGGTTTTTGTTTTCAGGACACAAGAGCAAGCACAGCAGCCGCTTAAGGAAGAAAGGGGCTGACCTGAGTGAACTTCAAAGTGCCATTGAATCCATAAGGCGAACCCAGGAAGACATTAACAGGTATCCTTTTTGCTCTGCCAGTAGTTATTTAAGCGAGGGCTCCTGGGGTCTGATTGACATGTGGACGATTCTGCCTCTGTATTCCCCAGGAACATCGCCACCCTGCGCGGCCTCGTGGCACCTGTGCACGGCCAAGCAGACGGCAGCATCCTGCAACACCGTGACTTCATCCTTGTGATCTTCCTCGTCCTGATCCAGATCGTCATCAACTTCCTGTTCAAATGAGGGCAGCCTGCATTTACGGACTCGGACGTTTTGAATGGGGCCTGGATGGGGGGGTGGGCCTGGAAGGGAGAGGGGGCAGTGGCGGGATTAAAGTTGATGACCTGATTCCTGGGCGCTTCATTCCTGCATGCCTGCAGGATGAGGACCTGTTCGTTCAGCAGTAGCCGGCCCCACCTGCAGAGGGCGCCAAAAGACCACTCCTTTTTTTTTAGCCTTTTAATTTCAAGTTTGTACAATTACTGGGAAATTTGTACATTTTGGTGATAAGGGGGTGTGATTCTGTTTGGAGTGGCACAGTTTTCCGTCAAGGTAATTGAATGAACTAATGCCACCATAACAGGACAGTAACTCTCTAACAGTTTAAATGTTTTTTCAACTTGTTTTTTTATTTTTATTATTACTTTTTGGTATTTTTACTACTTTCCATTTGGTTCCCTAAGAAGGGATATAAAAAGAGGGAAACGGTGGTCCACCTTATGAAGGAAATTGTGTGGAAAATGACTTTTATAGTAAAACAAATTGTGTAAAGATAATTTCAGTGGAATTTTATTATACCTGTTTTTCACTGCCTAACCTGGTAATGAAACAGAAACTCATGTGGAGGTTTTATGGCGCATACTCAACGGAACAGAAAATGTATACTAGTATCCACAGGAAGTATTAATGCAACTGTAGGAAATCCTACTGTTCAAATGTGACGAAGGAAAAAACAAAAGACGAATGCAGATGAAAGCAATTTCTCATACTTGTTCAAAGTGGTCTCTATTCTGTGTAGACTGAAATACTGTATCTACAACAGGCGTAGTGCATTACAACAAAGTAGGATATATACGTACTCAGTGAACAAGTGTGGTAGATTTTTTAACAGCCGTATGTTTAGAACACTTCGTAAGGCCTTTGTCTGTTACCTTCACTCTCATTATTCTCACAAATTGCTGTACTCACTGAAATCCACAAAACTGTAGAAATGTGATCGCTTTCAGTGCCTTGTTGTTTAGCTTTGAGGAGACGGGAGAGCGTGGACGACATTGTGGATTTGGTGTGCCATGAGAAGCCTTGCAGAAAATGCCCCACGGCCCCAGTGTTCCTCAGCCCAGTACACGGGACGCCAAGACAGTTCACCTTTTTGTTCTCTCCCATTTCAGTGTTCTAAGATTAGCCGTAATATGTGTACGGCCTGGGGTCCCCATGCACTGGCCTGGGAACACTGCGCTGCAGGATCGCGGCTCTGATCTGCTCGGTCTGTCCCGTTCTTATGTTCCAATTTAGGCTTCACTTATAATAATGAAACCACTAAGGCTCCATAGTCGGTCATTTTCACTTTTATAAATGCAATTTTAATTTTTTAAGTCACTCAGCTGTCATGTTTTTACATATGTGATTATTACATCATCATTATTATAGAAATCATAACAATTTATGGCAACTTCCATGTCTTGTGCCACCATAGCAGTGATATTTATTTTCTATGATAAACTGGTTTCAAAGTTTTAACCTTATCTGAAGCAATCTGTATTGCCAAATAAATATTGACATGGTCATTAATGGATCATAATTTGTGTTTATTACGTGATGCAATTCTGTTACTTTGTTTTGTTTTATTTGCTGATAATAGGAGTCTGTATAGATTAATCTGTGTGTTAATCCTGAATGTTTAATTTATTATTTATCAGAACCACTTTAAGTATAGATAAATCAATTGTCAGTATGGTTGATCACTGCAGCTCAGGGACTGACATGGTTCAGTCTGCCTGTATAGTTTTATGTAACAGCTCACCTCCAGTTCAAACAAGTGATAAATCAGAAAGGTAGACTTACTATACTGTAATGCTCCATGCTATTACATTAGTGCTCCAGTGTTTTCCTCAGGGACCCCCAGATGGTCCCTGTTTGTATTCCCTCCCAGTTTCCTTCCAGACAGACCCCTGGGGTCCCCAAGGACCAAGTTAGGAAATGCTGCTCTAGTGTTTCCCAATGCTGGCCAGGAAATTCAGTGACAACAGTACATAGAAATCTACCAGCGACTGTAATTTCAGAAAAGTAAGAATTAAAACTACTGTGCAGACATATCAATAAAATTACAAGGCAAAGTACTACAATCTATCTCAAGTGGCCACTTGACTAGGTGAAAAGCATATATAGCACTACAAAGAGTCACAGTAATGCATAGCCTGCCGAAGATGCACACAGGAAGTATGTGAGAGATCTGATTACAGATACTAAATACCCACAATGCCATACAGGAACTCTGGGGACAGTGATTCACCCAACAGTCTTATGGATCCTGCTTAAATAACAGACCAAGTGAAAGGCCCATTGAATTGTGTAATGAAGCGATTAATGACCAGATGTAAAAGCATTTCCAGGGGGTAAAGGAATGGAATAAAAAAACATGCATCCATCTTCAAAATGTTTATTGCTTAATAGACACTGAACAAAATTAACAATAGGGAGATGAGGTTAGTTGTACACAAAGGGGGCAAAGCCTTGTAGCGACATTTTATAACTTTTTAAAGATATACTGTTTTAAGGCTGAGGGTTCAAATGAGATTCAGCATGAGCATTTGCTCCCCTAGCAGTCACATGAAACATTGTTTCTCTTATGAAAGGTCTGTGTCTGACCCGAGTCAAAAAGGGGAGAGAGAGAAATGGATGACATTTAAGATAAGAAGGTGTGTGAAGAACAGGCCTGTGAGCCACTATCACTCGGTGGGCGACCTGCTGGGTGTGAATCTGAATGTCCGGTCACTAGAGGTGAGACATGACGCAGGACCAGAGGGGCAAGGCTCATAGCCTTACACTCTCTTTAACTTGTGTGATCCACTCCCCCATGTGGAACTTGGGAAAAGAAGATTTTTGTAAACATCTGCTTGTGAGCCTCCAGTTGTTATTGAAGGAATGTATATCAACTTTCAGGGTGTTCACTAGAGGTTTTTTTAGGGCTTGGACTGAGACTAACACCCCCCTTCACAGCACCCCTGCAAACAATCAGTTTTGTATATGGACTAAAAATAAAAACAATAAAACTCAAATATATGACTTTACCAAAAAGTATGTCTGATTTTATATTTCCACTTCAACTTTCAGCCTTCACTGAATTTATTAGGAAATGCTATTTGGCTGAAATATTTATGACAATGATCGAGGAACTTATATGTATAAATGTACATCTGGCATACGTCAGAAGGCGTTACTAGACGTTTCGCTCAGTCTTCTGCTCAAAACTGGAAAACAGGACGGTTACACACTAGAAACGCCGATGCAAATGTTATAAAACTTAGTCCAAAAATTGTTAGGTATGTCTCATTTACATTTTACACATTGACTGTCACGAAAAAAATGAATATTTCGTTAATCTGGTTCAATACATGACAAATACCTATACGAGCAGTAAATTTGTAGCACGACAATTCTCAAAAGCAGAGTCGTAATTGCCACGGTCTTTACGGTAAAACGATCCGGAACCAGATTTAATCCGTTGCTTGGATACAACAAAAGCATTTTCGTCCCTGTCGTAAATGACGGTTTTACTAAAGAAGCTAAAGAAAGATGCGTCGTTTGTCTCCGAACTCAGCTGATACTTGGGGTATGTTCGCAGATTAATATAAAATAATAAGACGTGTACGAATCTTTAGAACGTGTTCTAATTTAGTATTACTTGTGGATTCTGTACGGCTTTGGGTAGCCAATAGCACCAACTGAGTATCTAGAAAAAGAATGCAAAAACGTGTGAACACTTTCGGCTAACTGGGTAGCAAAATCTCAGCGTTTTCTCTCTGTGGATACCATTTTTCAAAAAACGGGTAAAAACGGAGGTTGTTCGAAATCATTTCACCCACCAGGGGGCGCAATGAACCTTTCGAAACATAACACAAGGTAGTCATTTCGGAGACCAATAAGACACAGCACTTAGGTACTATTTAAGTGTCTGGCAGTTTTAGTATTGGTGAAGCTTAATTATGTTAGAATTTGGTATTTTCGGGGGAAAATGGGCTTTGTGATTTAAATAACCCCTTTATTGAAATTTAAGGCAGCCTGGTTTATCAGCGTATGTGTGGTAAATAAACACAGGAGCCTTTAGTGACATTAGACTTTATGCAGTCAAACAATGTTTTGACAAAGGGTATTCGCTTCTCTTTTTCTCCGTGTTTTACGAGCAGGAATGAGAATACGGGCATGCATTTTCAGCCCTCTGATACAGGCACATATTGATTCGGTGTGAATCCGTGCTCCACCGCTGTGCTGCGAAAACTCCATCAGTGTGGAGATGAAGGGAGCGCAGCAGGCTCCCCTGGGGGCTCTGGTGCAGGTGGCGGAGGCTCTCGAAGAAGTCGTCCGCCGGTGTGTGGGCCCCCGCGGAGGCCAGGTGTTCCTCACGAAGGACACGGGGGAGGCGCTGATCACCCGCGAGGGGAGGAGGATCCTCACAGCTCTGCAGCTGGATCACCCGGTGGCCAGGTATCAAGGCGAGGAAGTTAGCATTTTGCTCTTCCTGATCATTCAGTAATGAAGAGTAAAGAACATTACTACTAAATAGTTTGATGCGCAGTAGCTACACACTGCACAGCTGTGACCTCACAGAAGTGCTTACCAAGATTTTTATATCAGCTGTTTAGGTATAAAGCTCAGTAATTCAGCTGGGAAAATAGCTGTATATTTTACTAGTTTTCAGGTGTTAAGGAAAAAAAAACAGCTCAATGCTACATTGATAAATCCAGTGTTTAGGTGATGTAATTATTATTTCTGTGGTCTCATACCTCTAGGATTAGGGTTTTTTATGGAGTTAATGCTCTCACCGTGTTTGGCCGCATCTCTTCAGAGCTTTACGGTATCTTCCTGCAGTCCAGCCAATTAGGCGAAACAATGTTTCTGAATGTCCCATTGTGTGTGAGTGTGTGGCCTTTGACAGACTGCCATTCTGTCCAAGGTCTGCCCTGCCTTGTGTGTTCTGGGGTGGGCTCCAGGCACTGTGACCTTATACTGGAAATGTGGTTGTGGAAGATGGGTTATTATATTTCATATCTGATAGAGCAGGGGTCTCCAACTCTGGTATTCTAGCATTTACCTGAGAGCTGGTGTGGCTCATCAATAGCCAGGTAGGATAGAAAACCTGCTGGATAGCTCTCCAGGACCGGAGTTGGAGACCCCTGTGGTAGGGAGTAGCGTTTAGGTATTATTGTAAATACTAAAATGGAGCCGTTACCCATGTTTCCTGAGGGTCGTGTTGTTGTTGTTACTAGGGCACTGGTAGGCTGTGTGTCTGCACACTGCGTCGCCACCGGAGACGGTGCCAAGTCTTTCATCCTGCTGCTGGCAGCGCTCCTTCGTGGAATCCGGGCCACCCGTGACTCCCCCGTCACCAGCTGGCGTTCGTCAGGACGGAGCGACCCGTGCGAGCGTCTGGAGGCCCGTCGGTCTGCCCGCCGCCTTCTCTCCTTTCAGACGCAGGTTCTGGATGCCGTCATGAAGGAACACGTCGTCCCCCACGCGACGTCCTTGTTTTCCCACACCAGCCCCACTGAGGCCAGGCGGGCCCTGAGGCTGCTCTTGGAGGCTTTCTTCCGCGGGCGGGCGGGCCAGGTCCACTGCGGGCTATTGGCCGAGATGGCCTGCGATTTCTATTACAGGTGGAACTGTGAGCGGGACAGGGTCGGCACGCTGAGACTGATCCACGATCACTTCGCGGAGCTCCACACATCGGTGACGGGCCTCCCGACCAGCAAGTCGCGAATCCTGCAAGGGCTGGTGCTGCACAGGGATTTGACCGTGTACTGTCCCACGGAGGGGCCCACGAAAGCAGTGGCGCTCCGCATGACCCTACAGCCGCTTCTGACGGAAGCCGATGGCACCCTGGTTGTCAGTTCCAGTCACCAGTTCCATGGCTGGGGGACCTGGGTTGCCAGCCAAGTGGAGCAAAACGTGGCTTCCTTGGAGAACTTGCAGGTGAAGCTCCTGCTGTCTTCCGTGAAGCAGTCGGATCTAGTACTCTACCACGCCAAGAAGGCCGGGATGTCGGTGGTGGAGTGCCTCGAGGTGGACGAGCTCTCTCTCTTCTGTCACCTCAGCGGAGTCCTGCCTTTGACGGACTTGGCTGACCTGGTGGACAAGGCCCACGTTGCCGCGGTGACCTTCTGCCAGCCCGTGGTGCTGGGCTCTCGCAGGTACACGCATGTTGGCATCCCGCAGGGGCGGGACCTCCTCCCCCATTGCCTAGTCCTCTGTGGGCCCGCGGAGAGTCTGACCAATCAGTGCGTTTCAGCATTCGGCGATGCCATCAGGGTGATGCAGCGGGTTTGCGAGCCTGTCTGCTCTCAGCACTGGCATATGGGGAGAAGGGACAACATGAACTTGGCTTCCGGTGTAGGGAAAAGCCCCAGCTCACAGAATGAGACTGAGATGGGTGCAATGAAGAACACAGCTGTCGTTTCTCAGGATATTCCGGGAGTCCTGAAAGATTCGTACATGTGCCTGGAATGGCCGACACATGCCACAGAAAGAGAGAACATTTTAGTAGAGAACCGTTATACGCCAGATCTAAATACCTCTATTCAGGGACATGACTCTGCAGAAAACACAGTGGGAGGAGATCAAAAGACCTCAGACATGACAGCCTCAGTCAAGGAAAATCTATTCTACTCAAACACTTTAGTAGAGGCAGGTGCCGTGTTACCAGCAGGGGGAGCTTTTGAGTTTCTGCTACACCATTACCTCCTGAAGTACACCTCCCACACACACTGCCCTGATACCCAGGCAGTCTGCAGGCTGGTGGCCGAGGCTCTTCTGAGCGTGCCCCGGCAGGTCTATGCACACAGCGGCGCGGGCGGTCACTTCCTGAAGGTCTACACCAGCTTTGTGTCCGGGATTCAGAGCAGAGAGCCGGCAACGCCTGTCAGCCTGGGCCCCGAGGGACTCGAGTCAGTGGCCTGTAAATACGATCTTCTGGTCTCCGTGCTGCAGTGCCTGGGAAGGCTACTGTCTGTGGACGCTGTCATTCACACAACCACGCTGCGTGTAGCGGACCAAGCCAGGGAGGAAGACGAGGATGAGGACGATCCAAGTGTTTGTTCATATTCCTAGGCTGTGTCAGCACTGAGCTTCTGCAGGTGTATAAATTCCTCTATTTATATTTATGTGGTCGGCCCCTCTCTAAGAGTTACAGCCACTGTGGACTAATGGAGCCTAAATGAATAATTTTGAGTTGGAACACAAATGTGGCCTGTTCAGCACGTAATGTGATCATCTTTTAATGTTATAGTGGCTGCAGCTTCACTTAAAATCGTGGCTCTAATTAAATTTGCTTTTATCCAAAGCAATATATGTTTTTTTGAGAAAGCAGGGTCAGACAGTCTCCAGAACAATTGGGGGTGCTTGGTCTCAACAGTCAAATGTCTTTGCCGACTTTGGGTTTCGAACCAGCAACCTTCAAGTTGTAGACTTGATGTAATTTGCTGAAGCACACCACCACCAAGCATCATCTGTAGTCTAGGAATCAGTGTAACATTATGAAACCTGAAGTCCTGTCATGTGAAAGTACAGTAATGTTGAGTGCTAATGTGCACATCAAGGTTGGGGGCCATTCCATTCTGTTTAATTCAATTCAATTTGTATAGTGCATTTTCACAACATTACATTGTCTCAAAGCACTTTACATTCTCCCTGCCCAAAGCCCCCAGTGAGCAAGCCGGAGGAGAGAGTGGCGAGGAAAAACTCCATAGAAGGAAGAAACCTTGGGAGGAACCAGATTCAAGGGGGAGCCCATCCTTCATTCCTGAATGCATTCATCAGTTCCAATCCAAATCAGGAAATGGAACTGGAGTTGGAATTTAAATCTCCCTGAAATTCGTATTCAATTCCAATTCTGTCCCCCATGGTTTTTTCCAGTTCCATTTCTTGATTTGTATTGGAA
>JAABNY020000063.1:26210470-26224378 GCA_015164015.2 Brevimyrus niger | reverse complement strand
CAGTCACTCACACACCAGTCACTCACATACCATTCACTCACACACCAGTCACTCACACACCATTCACTCACACACCAGTCACTCACACACTAATCACTCACACACCAATCACTCACACACCAATCACTCACACACCATTCACCCTTATGGGCAATTTAGTAATTCCAATCAGCCTCAGCACATCTTTGAACTGTGGGAGGAACCAGGAGGAAACCCCACGATGACATGGGGAGAATGTGCCGTCTCCACATGCGGAACCCTGGAGGAGACTCAAACCCAGGTCCCAGAGGTGTGAAGCGACAGTGCTGAATATGTTAAATATGACGGTACAAACAGATACAGGTCCTTATCTGTGCAGCTGTCGGTGGCTCCTCTCAGCTACCGTACCTTCACCTGAGCTCAAGCATCCTTTACCGTTAACGCCTTTACACCCTGTACTGATCATACTGATATCTCAGCTCTTTGTCTGTCCACTCGTGTCAGCGGCTATCAAGACCACGGTCTGGGCAGGTAGGTCACAATGACATCTCCCCACGCCTGCACAGTGATCTGATAAACCTCCCTCTCGGTTCGGAACCAGTGCCCATCCCAGCTGATGTTGGAATACCAGTGAGGGACAGTATTGTATCATTTAAGGAGGGAGAATTAAGACAAGTCCAGAAGAATAAAAAGAAAATGAGGAGAGGCTATGACAATGGTGTGTTCTTCTGTGGAATGTTCTCCATGATAAAACCTTTTTAGCTTCTCTCAGTCCAGGTTTTGTACCCCTGTAGTGACTGACAACAGCACTTGCAGGCTCTCTATCTGCCGAAACACAACACAATCAAAGCTCTTGATTGGACTCATCTGTGGGTGTTCCACAAAGCAGGATTTCTTGCTTAGCTGGATAACTTGTTAGATTTAAGATAGTCTGGGCTAAATTGGCTTTATCTTTGTTCGCTTACATTTAGCTCAGGCTACGTTAAATCCAACAAGTTATCTAGCTAAGCAAGAAGCCCTGTTTCGTGGAACACCGACCTGGAATCATGATTGATAACCAAAACAAACCAGTTCATGACAGTGTTTCCCAATCCAGTCCTTCAGGACCCACAGGCAGTCCACGTTTTTGCTCCCTCCTAGCTCCCAGTAGGGATGGATGCAAAAATGTGGACTGTTTGACAGAGCATGGAGGGAGCAAAAATCTGTAGTGGCTTAGGGTCCCTGAGGACTGATTTGGAAACACTGATCCAGAGGAAATGTGTGTTTTTCAGTTATGAGATATGTCATGATGTCTCTGCCTTGTACATAAAGTCCAAATGCTGCCGCTACCTTTCAGTCACATTATTGTCCATGACAAAAGAAGCAGGCTGTCACCAGTACTGAATTGTCCCTGTGTAGCTGCCGAACGTCTCAGGGACACTGCATCAGGGGGCATCACAGATCAATCAGGCGTGACTCAGCAGACAGCTGTGCACAGTACGGGACTCCTGCCCATACCCTCTTGCCCCAGCTGTCATCCTTTTCTCCTAGTGAAGACCTACAGAAAGGCTAGCAGCCATTGAACGTCTGTTGTAGTTCCACAGATAAACTTGGGATCAAGCTACAGGCATGTTAATTGTATATGTGTCTTTATTTAGTTCATTCCATTATAGAAATTTGGTAACACCAAAAAAATGTCATGTACAATGTAGTATGGATAGCTTCATAATGCATTCTTAAAGTATTATAAACATGGCTATAACTATTTATTAAAAGGCATTGGTGGCACAAGGCATTCATAGAAGCACATTATAGCCATGTTTATTATGCATTATGAATGCTATATGAAACTCTCATCTATAATGCACTATAAATACCTTCATGACACCCCATCCTCGGTTGTTTCCTGCCTTGTGCCCGTAGCCTGTGGACCCCCCCATGACCCTGAATAAGGTAAGCAGTTTCAGAAAATGAATGGACAGCTACTTGAAGTGTTATGAGACAAATTTTAAGAGCATGACGTGATTGGTCCCAGACAATAAAATGTTCTCATTGAACCAAGAACTGAGGTTTGACTTGGAAATAATCATTCCCAGCAGGAGAAGTCAGACTTATTGGAAAAGGCTGCAGTTGCTTGAGTTTCCTTTACTGCCAGGCCTGAGGATGATCTGGAGACCTTATGGTTTTGGGCCCTTGCCTCGAGTGCAGTGTTTCACTGATTGTTTTGCGTCGACTGAAATCCAAGGTTCAAGGTTCTTCTATTGTTATGTGTATTTGGTACAGTGAAATTCTTACCAAAAAACATTAAGTACAGTTGCTGCCAATGATAATCATGACGAAAGCAGACATTAATACCACAGTAAACAGAAAAACACTTTGACTATACATGTGTCAGAGATGTTTTGAAGGTAATGGAGGTAGAATATGAGGAATTTAAAGTCAAAATGTCAGTTGTTACAGGATTAGTGTGCAGTTTGCTTTTGTTGTGGAGTACGAAAGCTCTATTTTTAAAGAAAAAAGAGGATCCTGAGAAAAAGGTAATCTTTTATACATTCAGTCTAAGTCACTAGCCAGTGAATATTCTTCTAGTTTGGATGGATGTTTTCTATTTTAATCATAATTAGACTCTGGGCAAGATTGTGTCCTTCTGAAAGGCAATGTGGGTTGCCATGGGAATGGTTCTCCAGATATTGGAAGGGATTCCCATGATTACAGAAGGAGAGAACTTCTACTTACACATCAAACCACTGCTTTCTGGTGGCAATGAGCATGTTCTACTGATGGTATTGGTCAGACAATCTGTTCTAGTTAACAAAAAAAAATACTAGGATGCAGCTTCTGAGATCATCTGCTATATAGCCTGCGAATCAAGATGTGACTCAGCAGATAAGAAATATGTTCCTGCCTGTTGACAGGCGTCACCAGGTTAGTGGTGGTGTTGGTAAACACTCCATGTGCCATCAGCTGAATCACTTCATTTGAACATCTTGAATTTGTGCCGTTTCACAATACGACTCAGAGATGGCCTGTCAGTCCTTTAGATGGTTCTTTAGGACAAGCAGGTCTGACTGTACTTAAGCATTCTGTCTCCACTCTATAGACCAGTGTGCTGTTGTGATAAGAGCCATGTCCCAAATCCTCTATCCAGAGAGAAGAGGATTAAACTCATCGATACCTTGGTGACATATACTGCTGTATAATACATTAAATACCAAGCGCCATTTTATCCCATATGTACAGAACCCTCACCACTCTTGGGCATCTCCTGCTCTTCATTTTTTAAACACTGTAATGGCACTTTAATACTGCCACCAAGAACCAAGCCATACCTGATCCATACTACGAACTGGCAGTTTTCCAATGCAAAGTATATGAGCTGTACTCAAGCCATAACCACGTTGACAGGGCCCTTACTAACTGACTAAGAGAGCTGAAAGCATGACCAAACTGAGCTGGTTGCATCACCGCCATCTGATTGGACGAAACGCACAGAAATATTGGTGTTCTGCACATGGACTTCTGAAAAAAAAAGTGTATATTCCATATATGATTAATTGTTAGTAGTATCGCACAAAGTATTCCCAAAAACTCGAAACTTAAAAATATCCAACCTCCTACCTAATACTATACAACAGCTGAATGGGATGGGTTTGTATTACAAATTTATGCAAATGAATGCTAACTTGATCTGCTAGCGCTCGATACTTGCATAACACGGCGATTCTCACAGATGTGCTAATGTCTAAAACATAACACATATGATATGTAAGTAGCTTACAAAACACATAGTAAATGTGCTTGTACACCTTATGAACCAGTGAATAGCGTCTCTTCAGTTTTCCAGCTCTAAAACCCGGCCAAGGTACAGAGCTAACCCTTCTGCAGTGGAAAACCAAAGTGAGCTGGAACCGGGGCTGGAACTGCCTTGTAACTACTCTTTAGGGCACAGGCACGGGTCGATTCCGGTATGCCAGTGGAGTATCACCATAAATATTACAATGAACGCTTTCCTGTAATCCTGCCGATTTACCTCCGAGAGATGACCTCTGCACAAGAGCACTTCTCTGCTTTGGCTTTGGGGAAACAAAGATATGTGTATTCGTTGGCCGTCCTTAAAATATATGAGGATGACCACCTTTTCAGAAGCCCTAGGCAAAGCTTTACTTGGGAGGCCTTCCTACCAAGAAAACTTATGATCGTTTCACTTTGGGGGCCCTTGGTATCTGCCTGTTTTGCCTACAGCTATAGCCGGCCATGTTTTTGGTTGCATTTTAATTTGATGTACAGTATATGGTTTCATTTTTAAGTTAATTTAAATGTGTGTAATTATTCTCATTTATATATACATGAATATATAGTAAATTATATATTCTTTCCATGACTTTGGGCTCCCTTGTGGTCTTGGGCAGCTTCTTTACCTATGCCTGCATTCCACCCTAAGGATGACCTTGTCCACTCATGTTAAAGAAAAACACCTTGCCGAATGCATCACCGCATAACGTATGTGAAGACTGATGTGTCCTGGAAGCACATATCTTTTGCCATGGCCAGATGTCTAGCTCTTTCCAGGACTGCCCAGAGCAGTGGCTGCAGTTCTTGCTTCATGGTGGCTTTCTCTATGCGGCCTATAGTCTGTTATGCCTTCAAAAAGTAGGGATCAGTTATTTTGATGCCGTGGATCTAAATATGTTTGGTATTTTCATCGGTTCTGGGCACAGGCCAGGTGTTGTTCATCAGGCCTTCTGTGAAAGACATGCACGATTGAGGAGAATTAAAACTGATTGTAGGTACATTTTGTGGGATTATATTAAACTGGGGCCCCACAGAAGTTTGCAGAACTGCTTAGATCTGGCTTTATAAAACAATATTTCCAGCTAAAGCTAGTAGATGTTATCTCCCTAGTAACAAACATCTTCTTCTATAATCATAAAAAAGGCTGTACATTCTTCTTGAGCTGGAAAGTCAATGAAATTTTCTTGTTACCTTTCACATCCTCGTTTGGCTCAAAGCTTTTAGCTCGGACAGCCTTCTGTCATCTGTTCTAGAATAGCTTCAAAAACTTGGTGAAAGATGCCGTGATACTGGCATTTCAAGGGTCTATATGCCTTCTGCTCTTTACGTCCTTGCCCTGTGTTTCTAACAGCCAAATTTTTACAGCAAATCCATGTAATGATAGGGAGGGGGGGGGAATCCCTCCCTGTTGCCATGGCAACTCCTCCCTACAGTTTCTCTGCCCTTTTATCATTGGTTGTTCCTCAGAGACTTTCTCCCGTGTCTAAAATATCAGCACCTTTCAGTTCTGCTTGCTGAAATCATCTTTGATTACACGTACAGTTAATCAGCTGAAGAAAGCACTGCAATAGCCAAATATACAGGCTCCAAAACCACACGAAACACATTCATCTCACTGCATTCTTTCCTCAGTGTTTGGTAAGCAGGTATCACTGTCGGAACACTGAACATCCCCTCAGTGTCGTTTCATGGCTGAGGCTCTAATGCTTAAGCTCCTGAAGGCTAACAGTTATCTAAAAGGAACATGGTGTGCTCGTCTCTGCATGCCTTGGACTCTTCTGTTCTCTATTCTCAAAATGTTTGTATATGTCTGTGGACGAGTCTTGTGTGTGCCCTCTGCAGGTTGGGGTTAGAATGACATAAAAAATAATTCTAAAAATGGCACTCAATAATTACCATAAGTCTACACATTACCACAAGTTCACTGTTAGACTGTTACTACAGATGTTCTGCTGCATGTATGTCACTTCTAAATGAGGAAGGAGTACTTTTCAGTGCACGTATATACTGAAAAGTATTACCTTGCACAAGTACGTATGTTTTGAATTTAGAATTTAGTGATCAGTGGTCATTGTTGACATACCACAACACACAGTGCACACTACGAAATGTATCCTCTGCATTTAACCAAAATGTGACATTGTGACATAGCAGGGGGCAGCTAATTCAGCACCCTGGGAGCAGTGCTTGGGGGCAGTATGGGGTCAGGGTGCTTCAGTGGTGCCTTGCTGGTCAGGGATTTGAACCTGCAATCTTTCAATTACAAGTACATATATGTATACATTTGCATTTAAAAATCCTTCAATCAACTGTAAGCACTTTAAATGTGAAGTATTGTATTGAATGACTGATTTAAATTTGTTAATATCTAGAATGGGTTGGTGCCAGCGAGTGGAGGGCACAAGCCAGGGGACACCCTGAATGAGGTGCCAGTCCAGTGAAGGGCAGACACACACCCGATGGGATATTTAGGGTCACCAATTCAGCAACTGAATGTCTTTGGACTGAGGGAGGTGAACATGCCCACAGAGTGGGAATCAAAACCCCAAGCCATAGTGATATATTTAAATTTCTTTTTTAGAATAGTATTTCACTTATCATTGCAGTGTAAAGCATGATATTTACAGTTGGCGTTCTGGGGCTCATTACTATAAATATATTACTGGTATTATGCAGTATATATAGCTGCATGAAGTTCAGAGTCAAGGAAAAAGTAGTGAAGTACAAATGAACTGGAATGAAAGTGATTCATCCTCTCCAGAGCATCGCAAAAAAGAGCAAACATACCATAACCAGGGGCTAGAGAAAAGGAATAGCAGGTGATGCGTGAAGCAGACCTTTCCTGTTACAGAAAGACACGTTTTCTCTCAGGGTCGAAGTGCCTCAATCACTTTAAAGCCTTGAATCACACTGACAGTTAAAAGCAAGGCCTTATTCAAAGTCATTCTGTGCAAGAAGAGCCGTGATCCTGGAATGCAGCATATTCTTCGGGGAGAACTGTTGGAAGGACTTCTTTTTCATTAATTATTGATATGCGGAATCCCTCAAATGTCTATGTATGAAAAGACTCAGGCCAGATCTAGAGTAATATGTCTAAATACTGGAAATTTTTTGACCCATCCAAAGTGGACCCCAGTGTTTTGCCCCGAGCTGTAAGCAACCCCCCTGCAATCCTGACCAAGATTAGGTAAATGGATGAATATACCATATAATTTTTGTTTTTGTTAGACCTAAATTACAGGTTACGGGTTAATATATTTAATATTTTAGAGGCCCTGCGATAGGCTGGCCCCCTGTCCAGGGTTGTTCCCTGCCTCGTGCCCGTTGCTTCTGGGATAGGCTCCGGACCCCTCGCGACCCGGTAGGATTAGTGGTTTGGAAAATGGATGGATGGATTTTAGAGGCCTAGCAGCCTTTATGAGCCAAACAACTTAGCTGTGGATTGTGACTTTCTGAATATAATACTGAACATCACAGCAATACTCAGTCATTTCAACAAAAAAATATGCATGGGACAATATATTTTATGCTAAATATTGAACTGTTGACTGACATACATCTGAATTTGTGTAATAAATTCAAGTTGCATTTTCAGTATATTGGCAGTATTGAATTGAGTGTGGGAGTTTGTCTGGTTTCGTTATGTTCCATGGACTTTTTTCAAGGGTTTCAATTTCCGATCTAAAGACATATAGTTAAGAAAAGTGACGTTACTTAGGGTAGTATGTGCTTATGTATACCCTGCGATGGACTCACGTCCCGTCTAGGATGTTCCCCTGCTTTGTGCCCTGTGCTTCCACTGTTAAGCTCTAGCCTGCTCAAAACACTAGATAAGCTGCTGAATGATATACTGCAGGACTATAGGTAATATACAAACACAGCAGATCGTGCGATGTACCACATTCACACTCTACATTGAGATGTAAAAACTGTGTTTTTTAATGTCCTCGTTTCCTCACCACAGAGCCAGAAAACTGTCGTCACTGAAAACAATTGTGAAAAGATTACTTAAGTTATATGAACCCCTTGGTCAGCTGAAGAGCCACGTACAGATGTGAGCTACGCATTCCCATCTCGATTAACCAAAGAGAACAAAACAATGGGGGCTACTTTAGTCGTAACACACACACACACACACACACACACACACACACACACACACACACACACACACACACACACACACACGACATTATAACACAAATGACCATGCACAGCGGTCAGCTTATCGCAGTATCTCCACAAGGGGCTTTGCTCTGACCCCGCCCACAAGCCGCGCGTTGCCCTGGTGACCGCCGGGTTACGTGCTGACGCTGGATGCATATGTGAGCGCCGGCGGCGGCGGGCTGCCTTTCCTTCCTTACCGCCATCAGCGCCAAGCTGCTCGCAGAGAGTCGCGTCTGTGCGCGAAGAGGCGACTGAGAACAAGAGGTTAGTGGCGGAGGGAGGGAGGAAGCGGACGTTAAAAGGCGCACGGCGACGTTTGGCTCAGGTGCGTTTGCCGTGTTTCGTCTCGGTTCCCTGCGTGATGAATTCCCCGGAGCTGGGGGTGTGGGAGAAGTGAGCGCGCCTGGATCACCGCGCGCCCGCCCGACCTGCCTGGTGTAACTTAGCCAAGCGCGGCCATGGAGGATGCGCCTCCAGTACGGAGCCCGCTGACTGCCATGCCGTGGCGACATTTCCTGTTTACCGTGTCGGGCGCGGGCGCTGAGTATTATAGCCCGAGTCCTGACCTTATTTCTTGTATAAGGCGGGAGGGGAGCCCGAGAAGGAGGCTGCCGGTGGAAGTTTTTAGCACCGAGGCATTATAAGCGGTAGAAATCATGGCTGCTCGCATTCCCTGGCTAGTGGCTCCCGCTGCTCGGTCCCCCCCAGACAGACTTTCCGAGTGAATCCGGCGCCAGGCACAGACACTGTAGGCCGGACGGGTTGGGGTTGGGGGGGCAGCGCATCCCCCTCCGGCGGTAACCAGCTACTGGTAAAGCCGCCCCCCTCCGCGGTATGGCAGGCTAACCAGCTAACTAGCTACTACAAGATGGTCGTTACCAGAAAGCCAGTTTAAAAGTGTTCTCTGACTAGTTGCAAACGCTGTAAAAGGGACCTGGTTAGTTATCTGAACACCCCCCCCCCATTTTCTTTTCTTATGTCGCCACGTTTTGCAACACGTGGTTAGCGCCTTGTGTGAAGTTCAGCAGGTAACCAGTGGCTTGGGGGGGAGCAACATACAGTCGTGCGAGGCTTCCTAGCCCAAAAACCGTTGTCGCTAACTGCTTATTGGTTCGATTTGCTGTTTTACTTCAGGCGGATTTGTTCGGTAACAATCGTAGCTACGCAATAAATGTTAAATGGGAACTATAAATGTAACGCTAGTTTAGGTAATTGTTTGTCTTATTCGGTTATCTTATGTGTCGAGGCCTGTTCTCTTAAACTCCGCCGAGGCAGAGATGCTTTAAACCGCTTCACGACCGAAGTATAGTTATAATGGCTGAGCATAACCGCGTTAAGCCCGATAGACGGTAAAGGGCGCTCGGGAGTGGGGGGGCTTGATGTGCGTAACCTTTTGTTAAGTTCAAGTTCATCGCCTGATTGCTTCGCAGGGGTGTAGTTGGAGAGAAATGGATGGGGGCCACCATATGTGTGGTAAAAATAGCTATTCAAGCCAATTCATACACGTTTGTTTGTTTATTTATTTATTAATTTATTGGGAGGGGGCTAAAGAACCATAAAATAGGCCTGGCGATGTCCCTTTTGCTTAGCAGGTGAGACTCCGCGCGGCTGACAGCCCGGAGCTGCTCTTTGATCGCCCCGGTCACGATGCCGTCTGTGGGCCCCCGCCAGTTCAAGCGTTGCCATTCGCCCTTCATGTTGACTTCTCGTCCGTTTTGAGATTATATATAAAATGCTGTAGTGCTTTTTGACTTTTGTCATGAGCTAAGAGAAAAAGGTTTCCACTTGAGCAGAGTATAGGAAATGTATATTTTTGGATGTGTCAGTTCTCATTTTCTGGCAAATACATCTTGCCCTGTAACATTTCCACTACAATTACCGACCTGCACAGATACTTTTGTTTTGAGAAGACGACTGAGCATTTGCTGTGGTTTTGACCGGAATCGCACCCCATATGCCTGCCAGGAGACCAGTCTCCGAGTCTTTTATGGAGCCAGGGTTCACTGCTTCTCCAGATGGTACTGGGGATTCTGTGTTGGACATCCATAGGGTAGCCATTGTTCCCCGCCAGGGTCTAAGAGATGGAGCCCCAAATGAGTACTGCTCCAAGTTTGTCTGCAGGAAAAATTTATTAAATTTTTTTGGAATATTGGGGTCTCCTGTGGTTATTTACATAGTGTGTAGCCACTAAGGTATCTAGGCTGTTAAGCGTCATTTAGTTTGGGTCTACCATGCCTTATGGTGCTAAGCCAGACGCTTGGTGATCGCTGTGGGGTTGTCAGGTGTGACGGCTGTAGGTTAACCAGTAATCAGATGTGCAAGGCCTGGCATGAGATCTTTTACCTAACTGTTTGCACTGGCTGGGATAAAGTCAAACGGCCACATTAACTTCAAATCTGCAGTAAAATCAAATCTCAGATGCTAGAGATGGACAGGAGCCTCCGATGTTCACGGCGCCGGTGAGCTTGTGTTCCGTTTCTGATTTGAACGGCCTGCCCTGCTTTAGCTATCTGTGCAGGCCTTTGCACGTGTTTTGTGTTGGTATCATATATATTATGCTGCGTCAGTGACAGCTGAGAAAATGGTTCCCTTAGTCGAGTGTCTCCATGCTTCGTGGCGACCTCGCCTGAGGTGATACGGCAGCCCTCTTTCGATTGGTTGCCAAGATGTGGGTGCTCGGGCTAATGTTGGGACGGGTCACGGGGTGGTCCAATTGTTCCCTTTAGCCTCGCTGTTCAAGTACCGAGATTAATTGGGGTATTTGCCTTAAAGTGGCCCAGCAGGACTGTGAGCCTCACGTGAAACGTTGAAGTACAGACCTTGATTTATTTTCAAGCGTCGCTATAAGAGTTTGTATGCTGCTTAGCGGCTGCTAATGGGAAGATAAATCACAAGTTGACAAAGCCAAGAAAATGGCCTTCCAGGGCCAGAATGTGACTGATTCTTCCTGTACTGAAGCCTTTTTTTTGTGTTTCTTCCCCCCTATAGGGATTTTCTGGGATCATACCAAGATGGCAGACATTGACAAGTAAGTGTTTTCGCCTACACGGTGCTGGAGCTTGTTGCATCCAGCTTTTTCGAAAGCATTTCCCCGCTGATCTGGGTTCATCAGTTTTAAATACATTTCATAGCTTATCTGTAGCGAGCCTGGAGCTCTGCACACAGGACACCCACATTGTGAATGGATTTGGGCACCCCTCCCCTACCAAGGACAATCATCCATTACTTTCTTGTGGAGAGACGACGCGTTTCTTACTCGCTACCGTGGACGGCAAGTCGAGGTGTCGGAGCCGCTGTCTGGCTCTCCCGGTGCCACCCCCCACACAATGGAGCTCTGTCCAGGCTCACTGGCAGAGATGCATTGGCATTCCAGTCTGATAAGGTCACGCATGTCAGGAAGGCAGAGGGCTGTGGGGTAAACAAAGGGCTCCCATACTAAGTGCTTTACGGTACTCTGTTGCTGTCATCGCCTTCATTTGTCCGTAGGGGTTTTCTAGAGTCCCCCTCCTCTCATTCGCTGGTTTCTCAAGACCAAGAACGCAAAGATTGTACCAAAGATGAGCTTGGGCTGCAAAGAATCATAGGATTGGTCTTGTTTGATGAGGATGCAACCAACGCATCCTTGATATTTGGGGCAGGGCAAGAACCACATCAGAGGATTTTTACCATCCTCTGTACTTCTGTTCTTGAGTATTGGTACTGGTGTTTTGCAATGGAAAGTGACGTTATATGGGTACACAGGAACACAAATAGTCAAGTATGCATATTGAGGAAACGGTGATCATTGTCTTCACACTGGGAATTCTCTGGGTTTAATTAATAAGCCTGGGCATGTGGCCAGCCTAGGGGGCTGTTCAGTACAGACAGACAGACAAACGTTCTCTTGCCCCTCAGTGCCTGTTAATCTGCCGTGTCCTGGACTTGTTACATCCGGCCTGCAATGTGATGATGGATGGAGTGCGCGTCTGTTTTAATAGATACCGATGAGGTTAGAGATTTGGCTGCTCCATCCACCATGTTCTTGAGGTACAAATGGCGTTTTGTGCGGGGTCTCCCCTTAGGGGGCTGGGTTCTGTTTTAATGGCTGATACTTGGTGCTGTGTGTGCGAAAATGACCCCGTCACCCCTCCCTCACAGTAAAGACCAGGCCGAAATGGACCCTGCGGACATGGAGGATGTGGAGGAGGTTGAGGATGAGGAGACTGGTGAGGATGGCAACAGCAAAGGTAGGTGCTTTCTTCTGTCCCTTGTGTCTGCTGACTTTGTGCAAATGTAGAGGTTTTTCATGGAAGGGTTTCCCCCCCCCCAGGGCTGCTGGAACTTGGTGAGATTTAGCTCATTAAATCGTAGCATTCTGAACACTGATCGCTCTGTTGTGCAAGAGTGAAATGCCTTTGGAGGAGACCCAATTACTTATTTAATTTGTCGACCCTAATACAATCAAGTTCTGTGATGCCGGCATGGTGTTTGCCTGCGATGAGGCTCAGCAGTATGAGATGCAGAGATGAGGACTCGGTCACTGCCTCTGAGTCGCACGCCGCCGGCTTCCCGCGTTCGCGCTGACGGAGATCCGTGGGCTCTGGCTTTAATCGTTTCCTGTAGACGAGTGCCTGTTTTCTCATGCCGTTGCGTTGTCAGATCGAGACGGGAGGCTTCTGCATCTGGGAGGAAGAGATCTTCGTTAATGAGACAGCAGGTGGTGGTGGGGGGTGGTGTTGGCAGTTATCAGCTCTTTGAAACCCCCCCCCCCCCCCCCCCTTTTTGCCCCTGGGGGGGCCCTTTTGACCCGCCCCCCCAAGGGGGTTTCAAAACCCTTGACAGGGTTGGGGGGCAGAACTTCCAGGTTGGCGTGGGGCATCCTTCTGTCACACTGTTTAGGGGTGAGGAGCTGAGTAACGTCCAGTATTTTGGCTGATTTCCCCTTTGTAGATACTACAGGTTACTGGAGGACCATGGGGGGGGGGGGGGTCTAGTGTCCTCTGTGTAGTGGGCCAGGCTCGATGATGCAGACCACCCTGTAAAACTTTATAAGCCACTCTGGATTAGCCCGCTGCTCGTGCAAATGCAGATGCCACAAATAGGTTTCGGTTGTTATTTGCTATTTATGGAGGCTAGTCTTTCTGCACCCAGCTCGCCAGCTGACGGTCCAGATGATGCAGAACCCGCAGGTCCTGGCGGCTCTTCAGGAGCGACTCGACGGCCTGGTGGGCTCGCCGTCGGGTTACATCGAGAGGTGAGGTCGCCTCCAGCTGCAACACCTTTGTCCTGCTTTGGTAGCACCTGCCCGACCTTCCTGGCAGCCTGAAATTTGGTGCTTTAGTCGTGCGTTTGCACAAACGAATACAATAGCTGTGATGATTCTTGTCGGGGCTTTCTGAACACCTGTTACCCTAATCTGGGGCATGGCAGACATACAGGTTCAGAGGCACTGAAATGCGAGTGTGTGTGTGTGTGTGTGTGTGTGTGTGTGTGTGTGTGTGTGTGTGTGTGTGTGTGCTGCTGCCACAGACCCAGCTAAGGCAGGGTGCCTGCTGCTTGGGTTCTTGTCACTATTGTTGAGGCCTGGAAGACCAGGCTGTCTCAGAGCAGTTATCCGCGGTTGTGGCTACAACCCTGCCGATCAGACGACTTCCCAGCAATGTTGAGACAGCCACTTACAGGGGACCCATAACTCTTGTGGTTTTTACGCCCCTCTCAGTTTACCCAAGGTAGTAAAGAGACGTGTCAACGCCTTGAAGAACCTCCAGGTGAAGTGCACCCAGATCGAAGCCAAGTTCTATGAAGAAGTGCACGAACTGGAGAGGAAGTACGCCGCCCTTTATCAGCCCCTCTTTGAGAAGGTGGGTCCTGCTTAAATGTCTTCCTGCTTGCCGCACTTCTCACCCCCCCCCCCCCCCCCCCCCCCCCCTGCCCTCCGCCTCCCCCAATACCCCCCCCCCTCCCTCCCCCCCCCCCCCCGGGGGGGTGGGGGGGGGGGGGGGGGGGCGTCTT
>JAABNY020000063.1:26199913-26210370 GCA_015164015.2 Brevimyrus niger | reverse complement strand
AGAAGGGCACAAACCGGAGGGGAACTACGCCGCCCTTTTTCACCCCCCCTTTGAGGAGGGGGGTCCTGCTCAAAAGTCTTCCGCCTTCCCCCCCTCCTCCCCCCCCCCCCCCCCCCCCTTCCAATTGGCTGACGTCTGCCCAGATATTCGCCTGTCTAGCTGCCCTCGTCTAGCGTGCTGGTATGGGGGGGGGCTGGGGGCTAGTTCAAGTAGGATTAATAAGGGCCTGAGTTTAATCCTGTTTGTCGGCTCAGCCCTCGTTGTGCTGCTAGTGTTTTTGGAGCTGAATGGCTCTTCTGCCTCTGCTGGGTAATTCCCAGTGTGCCGTTAGACTGTCAGCGGCAGAAATGAGGCTAAAATCTGGTTTGTGCGATTGTGTTGTCAAGCGTGTTTTGTCTTTCGGCTGGTAGCTTCAGCTTTATTGGGGGAAACGAGCCAATGGCTCTGTGAGGATCCCCCCCCGGCTTGGGGATTGATATCCTGCTACTGCATTTGATGTTGCACGTTCCTCTGGCTTGGATCGGGACTCTGTCCATGTGCCCATGCTGGAATGGCCCAGGTCCTGCGGTTCTAATGTGGTGCTTTTCTCCCTCCGATCCTCCCACAGCGGAGTGAGATCGTCAACGCGATGTATGAGCCTACTGATGAAGAGTGTGAATGGAAGGGGGATGAGGAAGAGCAGCTGACAGTAAGTAAGCAGGTACTAGTGAACCCTGTTTCCGCGTGCCATGCGGCCCATTCATTTTTCAGCATGAAAACGGATCTCCCTGTCCCAGTGTTGGGTTCTCAGGTTCCTTCTCAGTCTGATTGGTGTTTCACCCAAGCTGTGCCTCTGTTTTATATAATAAAGGAAGAAATGAAGGAGAAGGCCAAAGTGGAGGAAGAGAAGAAAGACGAGGAGAAGGAAGACCCCAAAGGCGTCCCGGAGTTCTGGCTGACCGTCTTCAAGAACGTCGACCTGCTCAGTGACATGCTGCAGGTGTGTCACGGGAACACTGGCGGTGGTCTTGTGGAAGTTGCTGCCACCTACTGGTGCAGAGTGATTATTTTAAATAGGGCTGCAAGATTCAATATGTTTGTTAAAAAAAAAAAGCAACAAAAAGAAAATCCATTAAACATGCATATAAATAATGTTGCTTGGATAGTATAGATGGGTGGCCGGTCCATTTCTGGTAGCAATGGGGGAACTTGCAGGCATGTCGATTTATAACTGAGGGAAAAATGCCACAGAAGGCAAGTAATCGCCCTGGTTGTCAGTGGCAACTGGGAGGTCTGGTGTGTTTTCACATTAGTGCAAGGCGTTAAGCATATTTAGCATAAAGCATATGTGCAATAAGTAAATTGCCACTTTGTGCATGAGTGAACTTAATAACAAATATACTGATTCGAGGGAGAATTCATTGGTGAAAGAAAGTTTATGGTTAAAATGAACTCCTGAAAAAACTCTGGATCAAATTCTGATAATGAGATATCAAAGTATTCAGTGGCTGTAGCCCGGAAATTAAACCGGTTTAGTGGGTTCTGTGTACACGGTTTGTCCTACATCTTTTACCGCTAAGGTCCCTGTTAAATACTGGTGTCCCCCAGGAACACGATGAGCCCATTCTCAAGCACTTAGAGGACATCAAAGTGAAGTTCTCAGACCCTGGCCAACCAATGGTAAGCATTAGCTGTGGCCATTATGCTTGGCAGGGTGATGGTCTGTCTTCATGCATTAAAAATCTTCCTTTAACGGCTTTAGATTCTATGCCAAGCTTGATGGTTAAATAATCCAGTAGTTTCTCTAACTGCTGCTCTTGTTCTCTCTCGTTAGAGCTTCACTTTAGAGTTTCACTTTTCGGCCAACGAATTCTTTACAAACCGAGTGTTAACAAAAACCTACAAGATGCAGTCGGAGCCAGACGAGGGAGATCCTTTCTCCTTTGATGGACCGGAGATTATGGGATGTACTGGGTAAGGAATCTTGCAAGCATGCTAGCAACCTGGCACTGCCTATGAAGTGCATACCAGCCTTTTAGATAGTAGTCCTTCCAAGTGTGATGTGACTTCCGCCCTCTATCCTCCTCAATCCAGCTGCCAAATCGACTGGACGAAAGGAAAGAATGTCACGTTGAAGACCATCAAGAAGAAGCAAAAACATAAGGGCCGCGGGACAGTGAGGACGGTCACCAAGACTGTCCCCAATGATTCCTTTTTCAACTTCTTTTCTCCACCAGAAGGTAGACACCCCCCCACCCCCCCCCCCAGAGTGTGAGGAGTTTCCTTTTAAATGCAGATCTTAACCCTTACTTTTTCCCCCACCCTCTTTACAGTTCCAGAGAAGGGGGAGTTGGTAAGTGCGGCATGGAGGAATCATTTTCGGCCTTTTCCTTGCTGGTGAAGTGCGATTGGTTCATGTAGGGCTGGCGGTGTTTGACGTCGGTTCCTCCGTTGCCACAGGATGAGGACTCGGAGGCCATCCTCGCTGCCGACTTCGAGATCGGACACTTCCTCCGCGAGCGCATCATTCCGAGAGCCATCCTGTACTTCACGGGCGAAGCCATCGAGGACGACGACGATGATGACGTGAGTCGCGTCCATACCCTCTGAGCTGGACAGAGTGACGGTCGTGCTAAAGGTCTAAAGCTCTCTCCTTTTGGTGCCTTTCAGTATGATGAAGAAGGTGAGGAGGCTGATGAGGAGGTAAGAATTTCTTTGTTGGAAACTTCCCAGAACCCCCGCACTGTCAGGCTGGTCTATTTTAGGAAGTAACACTCTTTGGGCAGTTTTAATGAGCATGGCGATTTAGTGTTGAGTTTGTTTTGCTTCTCAGTGGTCACCAGACCTGCTCCTGGAGACCTACCACCCTGCAGAGCTTAGTACAGCCTTATTTTCACATACCCGATACAGACAATCGGGCCCTTCAGTACCTTCTCAGTTTTGGAGCCAACTTGACGTCAAGAAAGCTGGCTGTAATACCTACTCCTTATCCGGGGTGTTAAATTAGGGCTGTGCCTGAGATCTGCAGGGTGTTGGATCTCCAGGAGCAGGGTTGGTGACCACTGCCATGTGGTTTCTCTGTGGAAATCTGTCTTCAGTTTAATTACAACTGTGAGCTATTAGCTTGGAAGCTAATAGAAGAACAGCGGCCATCCTAATGTTATAATTGGTGGAAGTTCAAGGAGCAGGTTCTCAACATTTTTTCTTTGATTCAGGAGGGTGCAGAGGAAGCAGACGAGGAGAATGACCCAGACTATGATCCCAAGGTGGGTGATTGATCTAACCGGCAGAGGAACACCCTCAGTCATGACGTGATAAAAGGACATGATGTTTTAGCATAAGAATATGTGCTATCAGTGCCTTTGGCTTGGTGATTACTGAGGTGCTGGTGTACATGGTAGAAGCTGGGGGAGCAAGTGATGGTCGTAGTGCTGTATGAATGCTTCATGGGTGTTTACTTCAACAAAAAATGTTGAGGGTGAAAGGTGTTCGTATCCAATCGCGTGTCCATGTTAGTCTTTACAGACTCTCAGCAGAAGTAGTGAAAAGTGCTGAACTCAGTTCTGCTAGCGAATCACTTTTTCCCTTATCAGCCTGGGAAGTATTGGAAACCCCACAAGGAAGAACAGAAAGTAGAGCTTGAGACTCAAATTTTTGTGTGAAATATAGTCAAATGTCAGCTGAAAACACCCTAAATCCTAACTGGACCAAGACGGTCAGCAGGTAAACTGCATGAGATGTGACAGCTTGGAACCAAGACTTGTACTGATGGGTGAAAACTGAGTCTGCAGTTTGGATAAGATGAGCTTTTTTCTGCCTGACACCTGCACCTGGCTCTTCTGCTTGCCAGCTTCTATCTGCTTTAATGAGTGTTATTTATTTATTTATTTATTTTTTTTTTTTTGAATGAGGTATGACTGGAAATTTCAGTTTTCCTTATGGATTCCTTTAAAGGAATACAAAGCTTTTCATTGCATTTGGCAGATGATGCTCCCCTTAGGTTGTCACATCACAAAGGCATCATTAGGCCATGTGATTTCTGCTTTAAGTTGTTTGCTTATTTAGTCTTTTGACAACTTTGTCAGCTGTGTAAATTTTCTCTCACTAGATTTAATCGTTGACTGTACAAATAACCCTGTCGTGGTGGGCACAGCACACTGACTTTCTGAATGCACATTCCAGCCTGCCTTTCTCGCCTCTTATCCCGCGACAGCGAGATGTAAAGCGTTTCTGTAGTACTTCTGGTTGCATAAGTGTTTTTCTTTTGTATGTTGAAGTCGGAATGCTTTGTGTTGACGGTTCTTTGTCAGGTTCACAGATTAGCATGGTTATAATACTTGAGCTGAGATTTTAGTGTCAGTTTAATCGGTTTTCAGTTTTTTTTTTTTTTTTTTTTGCCTGAGACTTTGTTTCGTTTTTCAAATTTAGATATCCGGTTTCAGAAACTGTGGTTGAGTTGTCTGTAAGAGCTTTTGAAATCCTACAATTTTCTGAACCTTCACTTCTTGGTGCTTCCATCGCTTTACATTTGCTTTACATTCTTCCTAGATGTCCTAAGGGGTACCTAGGGTCTGTCTCTGCATATCAGAGTATTTCTTTCAGATTTAATCGATGTGCCTTAAAATAGAAGCTACATGCATCGGCAGATGTCTTGCTGAATGAAACCACTGCCAGGTTGAGTGTTTTTGCTGCTGGGCCAAGAGTGTAACTGCTGGCTGAGCTTCACAGCTGATCGTCCATCCGAAATACCACCTGGAATACCCTGCCGACTCGGTAGTTGCCTCGCTTCCATTATTAGTCGAACACTAATTTCTGTATTCCCAGCCATTTGAGGATGGGATTTCTCGCCCCAAGTCATCAGTAGTGCACCTCGTGTTGAGAGCAGAGCGTGAAGGTCATCGTTCCCACGGCCCCTCCCTTGCATTAACGATGTTCTCTCCCTCCCCCAACAGAAGGACCCCAACCCACCGGCTGAATGTAAACAGCAGTGAATGCCGTGGCTTTAAGGATCGTCTGCACTGTAATGGCTTCTCACACAAGTTAAATATCGCCTTATAATGTTTTGTATTCTTGGTAGAGATTAAAGGAATTCAATTTTTTTGTTACAAAACTCATAGGGGGCGAGTTCCAAGCAGTGGCTCATTCTGCATAGTATTTTACTAGACTGTCTGTACAAATAGAATGGCGTAAATCCCTCTTTAAAAGGCATGAATGTGTCCATTGCTAAATATTTGGATTCTTGTGAAGTCTCGTATCTCTTGGACAGCAGCTGTAGGGAAGTACGAAGTGGTGAGGGGTGATATGTTGTGACCTGTTCCTTGCCCCAAATAACCAACCAAAGCAATATACCCTCTGGAAGGTCTTGAGTTGTATCTCTGCACGTGTTCCTGCCCTTGTCAGTTTGATATGTGTAGCTTTGCGACACCCAAAACTTTCACCCTGTACCTTCTGAGATGGCTTCTGAGTAAACCCCCTTCAAATCCATCCCGCCATGTAACACGGAACCTGTAAAATATTCTGGGGTGTCTGTGGTCTGCCGTTCTCTCCTCCCATTCATGCATTCCAGTATGCAGATGGCAAAAATACCAGCCTGAATTGCTTCTGATTGCTTTCTTTGAAAGAAAAAACGGGAATCTTGTTTGGAATTTCAAATGGAAAGAGATGGAGACTGTCAACAGACATGATCAAGTTGCATTCCATTTTATCTGACCGTTGTGTGTCATGGTATTATGTGAGTTTTGTCTTGGTGTCTGCCGTAGTTACCTAGGCACACTTCTCTGTAGCACTTGGTACAACATGTGTCATTTGTGTCCCTTGAAGTCCGTAGTCCCATCCAGCACTTCTAACAGAGGAGATGTGAAGCCTCCTTTAACTGTCAGCTGACGTCCTGCAACTTAAGTGCTTAAAGCCTGGTAGATCAGGTCCCCCTCCCCACACACACACACACGACTTGCCCAAAGGAAGCGGTGTACAGGACACTTGTATGTCTCAGGCTAAGAGAATGTTTAAATAACAAACCAAATCTTACCCAGTGACAGTGTTGGCTGTGTTTAGCCTTTTTTTTTTTTAACATTTGGCAGAGTTGAGTAGATCTAGTTGCGGCCATTGTGCTCATTTCCTGTTTCAGTGTCTCTTCTCATGGGCAGGTAAAAACCCCCACCCCCTTCCAACTTGATTGGATCTCTAAGGCAGGCTGAAGGAAATCTGGTCTTGTGGGATTTTGTAGTTACCTGACTTTGGGATAAACCACCGTGCCCTGGTTTAAAATCTATGACCTGCTCTACCCACGTCCAGAGCCATTGGTCATGGTGATTTAAACTGCCCTTCTGGAAGATTTCCCCAATGGTGCGTAAGCTCGGTGGCAGACTGTCATTTGATGTTACGGATCCTACTTGGATCCTTCTGAACAGCTGTTGTAAAAGCAAAACGCTATGCTATAAAATTCAAATGTACTCTTAACTACGTGTATTATGTATTCCTGAATAAATTGATTAAGCCTGCGCCTGTCTAGTGTCTTTGGTTTTTTTTATATATATGGGTCTGTGACGTCTGTCAAAGGCTATTCGGGTATTACGTTTTCGGCTAATGATCACGCAAAGACTGGCCAGTAGAGGGCCCCCTTAACCTATCCTAAAGTATAAAATGCCTTTACACATCTTGTAAAGAGCAAGTGATTAAAATTCTCCTACACTCAGCTTTAAAAATTCAATACGAGAGAGTGAATAAAACAAAAAGTGGATTTTATTAAAGCCGGTATGGTATTTTAGCACTTTATTCGCCGTCCTCACGTCAGAAGCCCTCACTGTCATCCCCCGTGACTCCGCCGCGCAGCGATGGGGGGGCGGTCCTCTAGAAAAGCCTGGGGGAAACCCCAGCCAGACCGGACCAAGCCATCATTCAATTCCGCCAGCCGGTGTGGACGAGGTTCCTGCCGAAGAGCCCGGAGTCGCCGACAGTTTTAAGCGGCTGCGTTAGCGGGGCCGGTGTCTGCATTGCTCTGAAAAACACACGGTGACTTTCAAAGTCGTGCGTCTTTACGCCATGCTGGAGGGTGGCGGCAAGGTGCTGAAGGAGGGCTTGCTGGAGAAGCGGAGCGACGGCTTACTTCAGCTGTGGAAGAAGAAACGCTGCGTCCTCACAGAGGATGGTCTTCGGCTCCACCACCCCAAGCAGCATGACGATCCGCGTCCCCAGCAGCACCAGCAGGTCACCGAGCCGCGCAAAGTCAAGGAGCTCCCCTTCTCCAACATGAAGACTGTGGACTGCGTCGAGAGGAAGGACAAATACGTCTACTTCACGGTGGTCATGATCGAGGGCAAGGAGATCGATTTCAGGTGTCCGCAGGACGAGGGCTGGAACGCTGAGATAACCCTGCAGATGGTCCAGTACAAGAACAAGCAGGCGATCCTTGCCGTCAAGTCTACGAGGCAGAAACAGCAGTTGCTGGTGCAGCAAAAAATGATCAGGAACTCGCAAAGCGTGGAGTGACTTTACCCTGGATGCGGGAATAGCTGCGGTAAGCCGGTCCCGAAGGAGGCTTTCCCAGAACTGTCAGCCCTGCAAACTCCTGTTCGTGGGGCATCTGCTCTGCAGGACTGTCCGTCTCCTCTGGATGTTGCTTTAGGATCTTTACTTTGAATCACACTTTGCGCCGCCACGTTGCTGCCATTGTTTCTGAAATTATGGATTTATTGCAAACTCGTCTCGCTACGATGAAGTTAAAGCACGAACCCCGTGAATAGGATTAGGCTCCGTGTTGCGTTACACTTGGGCCAATTTGAAATTATAACCACGTCAGTTGGTTAAGAAAATAATTCCGATTTTTGGCAACGCCGAACAGGGCTATGCTAACACGGCAGGATATTTAATTCGCTGGCATGATAAACTAGAAAAATGGAATTCGCGAGTAACGAAGCTTTGATTTGTTAGACTTGTGGGGTCTAAACTTGAGACGAAAAATAATTTTTACGAACTTTGTATATTACGGCTCTGAATGATTTGAGAGGTTAACTTTCCCGAGTTCATTCGTGAAATCGGACAAATTATTGATTAATTTCAAACCACCCTGAGCCAATTTTTCACCTACTATGAGCTAGGACCCGGGAGTATGACATTCCTAAAATATGAAGCACCGTTTATTTCTGTGTCCCCCTTGAAGTCCGTGCTATTTTAGTATCGCCTATGAACGCATTCTGTCCCTGTATGTCAAACTACCATGACACCTGAATTAGTTTAATTTATTGTATCCGCAGGTTAATGGGATGTTCAGCAAAGAAACGATGTCGCCGCCCGGTATTTGACTAACAATGGGCGCCTTGAGTCTCACTGACCGCTTCTCGCTCCCAGCAACGTGCATCTCCAGTATTTCCCGTCTTTTCTCCAAAGTCTTTAACAAAATGCATCATATACAGTTTATGTAGTTCATCAGCTTGTGGTATTTTATTTATTAGTTGCATATGTTGTCTTATGCTTTACATTCGTTAATGTAAGAATGTTGTTGCTGAGTAAACAGAAATTGTGAATTATGCACATAAAATAATATATTTATGGTATGCTAACGGCACAATGAAATATATTCAAAATAATTGAAGTATGCAGCACACACCGCCCTAAGAAAGTTTCAACTGACGCCCATTTTGATGTTATAAGCGGATTTCTTCTCTAACTGCTATCAATGCCAGTCTTTTAAACCCCCAAATAGTTAATAGTACCAACCAAAGATTTCATTTCGAAAGCGCAGTTGACCGTAAACTAGCCTTGTTTTTGTTCTTCGACAAATTAGAAAACCTGGGAATCGAGGCGACATAATTTAACTCTGACCGACTTGCACAGATGTATTTTTATAATCTGGGTCAGTAAACCCAAGGCCATAATTAAACGTACTCATTGTATAGTAGTTGCCTTGTATCATGTCTCCGAAGATGTTATTTCATTCATGAATTTCTGTGTCTGTGTTAAATCTGATTTAAAAACTATTTTCATACTTGAATATACATTCCACTTCAAACACACTGTGATCCTTGTTTTTATTACTAGCCTACTCATTATACTGTTGGGATCGCTAGAAAAACGTGTGCTAGCGTAATGACAAAATGTAACATTTATAATAAAATAAAACAAGTGAAAATTGTTTTCTATAAATAGTAGGTCGACTTTTAGAAATATTTGCAATCAGCATTCCCCGGCCTTCTGTTAATTATATATTTTTAAAAACTGTGCCATGCATATTGTGCAAAGTTGTAAATGTGAAAATGTGTTCCTGTCCCTTGCCAGTTGAGTCGATATATTTTTCACAGCTTCACCATCGCACCAGTGAACTCCGAAATCCCCGGTCGGTTTGGATAGCGGGAGCGCGGAGCCGCGTTCGGCGCGCGCAGGCTGCCGCACGGCCGCGTGGATCCTTGGAATTCTGCTGCGGTGACAGTCGCTCCATGTAGGTCAACGCCTGGGCTTCGCCGGTGATGAAGTCATGTTGACAGACGGATGTGTGCCAGCGGGGAACTCCAGGGACTTCAGTGTAGACGACTGACATTCCTGAAAAGTCTGGCACGGAAACATGAGAGAGGGCTGAACGGCAGCCCGTGACCGGCTTCATATTAAGCGTTCATATGAAAATAAAGCGGCTTATATCATTTTTGGAACCTGGAGTACTAAGTACGAAGACCAATTTAAGGGTCTATCATTGAGTTCCAGACTCTTCATTTCTCTTACCGGGTTCACTATATATTTTTCTGATGACTAAATACGTGCAATTATAAGCGAACCTGCTTCTAATTTAGTTGTTGGCCCTTCATGAAAAAGAGAGAACCTTCAGTTCGCAATTACAGTCAGAGTTAGCCTGCTGTAAGAGATGAATGTATTCTTTACTGGTAGCACAACAAGAAATTAATGTTTTTCATATCACAGCTTTGCGGCATGAAGACAAGAGATTTTCTGTAACCACTGTCACATAACAACATAGCCTACAGAACAGTAGGCTACCATATAAGAATATTTAAAGGAACATTTGTGCAGTAGTGTAATCCATTTCAAATTGACATAGTTGCAATTTAATGTGTTGAACACGCCAAAAGGAACGAAAAAAGAAGCCCTTTTCTTCGACAGCGAAAGCATCTGGTCGGCCAGCCCGCTGCAAGTCGCTTTCGGCCCGTTCAAATGCTGCGCTACTGAAAAAAGTAACGACGGATAAAAGGCAATTAGTTGATCGCCCAGAGGCTTAAAAACGGCTAGCAGACAACCTTGAGCAAATTTTCCTGCCTTCGTGTCATTGAAGAAGATTAAAT
This sequence comes from Brevimyrus niger, assembly GCA_015164015.2. NCBI lineage: Eukaryota > Metazoa > Chordata > Actinopteri > Osteoglossiformes > Mormyridae > Brevimyrus > Brevimyrus niger. Next base: position 26,200,108 of record JAABNY020000063.1, on the reverse strand, counting down.
GTTTAGTGAATTGGGGAGATGCAGCGAGAACAAGCATTTGATATGAGTATAGATTAATAGTCATTCGCATGAAAGTCTAATCAAATTTCATAAAAGGAACTATTTTTAGACTGTTTAATAAGTGTGTGTGTGTGGGGGGGGGAGGTGACGTCCACAGGAAGACAAGCAATCTAATTCATAAAATCACATTTAGTA
>JAABNY020000063.1:26135890-26198583 GCA_015164015.2 Brevimyrus niger | reverse complement strand
ACACACACACACACACACACACACACACACACCTATTTGTTTGGTGTCTCAGTGTCTGTCCTCCTAGATTTAGTCTTCAGAGGTTCTATTGACTTGATGAGAAATGTATTATATTTGAACAAAGTGATTCTATGATGAAGAGGAGTTGGGATGACCATTAGATTATCTAGAGCATGAGGTGACATCCTCCAGCCACATAGTACAGAATGTTAACTGGAAAACAGCACGTGGAGAATGGGAGGCTGGTCGGCACGTCCCTGACTGCCACCTGCGTTTCCCCTCAGCTGGTGAGCTGTCAAAACCCCCAGCAGCTGCAGTGAGGTGGGCCGATGGCTCAGGTGTCACTTCCACCTGCAGAAGGGATCAGGACGTCTTGCAGAACGGCAGAGTCACCTTGCCGAGTGCTGCGGTGATGACTCAACCAAGGTTCCAGAGTTGTGGGGGGGGGGAGCAAACAGTAGCACGAGTTAGTCTATGTTGGCACTGGGATAATTTCTACTGAAAATAGACTGTTAACCAAATATATGGAGCGAATTCCACCACCCAGTGATACTATGCAATTAATAAGAACAATGCAGGGTACGGATACTTGTCAGCTATACAATAAAAGGCATGGTGCATGATTCCTTTCTGATTATCATGAAAAATGCATGAGAGGTATTCCTTTTAAAATGCAGGATGCAATTCAGATGCACATAATCCATGGGAAATTGTCCCTGGGCATTATTTAAAAGATGGCAGATGCTACATAGAATCACCCTATAGATTTAACTCTTATGTGGGCAAAATATAAAATGTTTCGGCATATGATGAAGCATTAAATGGTTTGCTGCAAATGTAATGGAAGGAAACACTGTGTGCTTGAAAAAAAAAAAAGAAGTAATATTGGCGATTTAGAAAAACAATCTTTCTGAATATCTGATTGAAGGTTGACAAAACCTCAGCTGTAAGATGGCAAAACAGCCCAGTGAGCAGAAACTAAATCACTGCAACAATAAAATTTATGTCAGAATCCTGACATTTTTTAATGAGACTGGATGACTCTTCACTATCCTCTTTATGGTTGTTGTTTTTTTATTTTATTTCACACAGAGGACTAGAGTTTCTGTTACAGATCAGGCTGATACTCGCTTAGTCACCTGCCAAAGTAAACTCTGCGATTTTCAAGGACGTCGATAGCAAGACTGAAGCACCTGGTTGCCTTGACTCTGTCCCACAATCCTCAGGGTAATTCATCATGTGGATTTTGTCCTGAAGCAAGGAAAGTTGCCGCCATAATATTAGAATTTTATCAAGTTTTTAAATGTCTTGCAGCAAAAAGGAAGCTGGTCTGTGTTTTAGGGAGAAGTTAATAAGCTGTGTTAAAAACAGGAAAAAGAGATGCTGGCATAACAGCGTATTACAAAAAAGTTGTTGGAGCTTCTGATAATCTGGTGCTGAATGAATTGGAACTAAATCAATGTCTGCCAAATTGTATGTTCTCGGCTGTGTATTTGTGAATGGTGTGTTTGTAATGAAATCTTTGTGGGGACTCTCCATTAATTTCTTTGGGGAAAACTCTAATCCCAGCATGATGACCTTAACCCCTACCCAGCTCTAACCTTAACCATAAGTAAGCAAACACAATCCGAGACTTTTGGCAGTTTTTCTTTTTCTTTGATTGCATTCACAGATCTTCGTGGGGACCTGAAAAATGGTCCCCACAACATCAAAAAACAGATTTTTATTACATTATAGGGAACATTTGGTCCCCACACACATACATTTAATTAAAAAAAAACTTTTGGAACTTGTGTCGATTATGCTAATTATTGTTAGCACACTCGCCGTGTAGTCTAAGAATAACAAAATATCAATCTTCTGTCTGTCCTGTAAATTGCACAAATGACAATTAAGACTTTTTGACTTGACTTTGGCTTTGATGTTTGTATTCATATCTTTGTGGGGAACATCAGTTAATTTCTATGGGCAGAACCCTAATCCTAACATGATGACCGTAACGCCTACCCAGACTTAACCTTAACCATATGTAACCAAACAAAATACAAGACTTTTAGCATTTTTAGTGTTTTGATTGCAGTGATAGGTTTTTATAAAACTAAGCTTCCACTTGTGGGGCCTGAAAAAATGGTCCCCACAACAGCAAAATAAGAGGTTCTTAATCACATTTGGTCCCCACAATGTAATATGTACATGACACACATATACTATGGGAACCAGTTAGCCTAACTGCAGTGGTAAACCCACAAAATACCAGGTAAACATACAAATGCACGCACAGAGCCAAGGGAGGATTTGAACCTTCTTGGTGTGAACCACTGAGCCACCCTATAAAAGGATAATAACTGAAATATGTTAAAGTGATTGGTGAAATCTTGGCTATGACCTGGAAACCCTTTGAGTCACCAATGCTGCAAGCAATAGAGAAGCATAAGCAAGATTGTGCTTTGGGTCAGAATTTCTCAAACCTCCAGTTGGGCACAGATCGAGGGTGGAGCATAGAATCATGTCCCTTGTGTGTTTGCACGCACGATGCACGTTGAGATTGACATAAAGGTATACCTTTAATGACATAAAGGTATACAGTCTGAAAATACAGCTGATCCGTAGATATCAAATCGCCTCTCTCGGTGAGTAATCAATCTCGTTTGCCTTGCCTAAAAAAATAAATAAAAAAGATATAATTTTGGCTTTTATGAATTAAGTCTTATTGGTATGCATTAATTGTGGGTGATTTTTTTTTTCATCATTATGCATCACCGCATTCTTTCTGATGTGCCAAAGGTAACCTGTGTTGGGTCTGGGTTACTCCCCACCCCGGATCTGCGATCCATGCTATGTGGGACATAACAGATAGACAAATAAAATGAGATGGGAAATAATTCACCGTACTTCTGCTGACTGTGGAGAACGCGGCCCGGCCAGGCGTGAGTAATTCTTAAAGTCAGCAGGTTGCTGCGAGGGAACCGGTTTCTTATTTACCGCTCTCTGAGTGTGTCTGGGGCCTGCAGGCTTTGCTCCTCCTTTGATTAGGCTTAAGCACAGTCCTCTTTAGGCCCAGGGTATCAGGCTCCACAGTTTTTAACACCAAAGTGGGTCCCTGCCTCTGCGCTCAACAACCTTGCTTCAGAATGAGCTTGTCTTCCAGAAATCTGCAAGTAAATAATGCGTTTTTTTAAAAGCAAAGAATCTCAGAGTGGTGCCCAGGATCTATACAATTCTTCTTTGGTTCAATCATAATTTACTAATGCTGTTGCAGCCTAATTTACGGCTGTTTTTGTTTGGTTGTTTTGACCTGAATTGCTGTTGAAAATACTGCTGATAATTAGTCTAAATAATGAGCCATTATGGGTTGCCCTGTTCCCTGTGCAATTGCTGTTTCTCTTCATTAATCTTCACCAGTGCACAGAAACTATGTGTTAATAAATAACATGCATTTCTTGAAGTGCTTGCAAAACACAAGTTGATTTTTGCCCTTATTCAATAATTATACCAGAATGTACTGTGTTGACATATGCTTAACTTAGCAATTAGGGGTAGCCTACCATTTTCTCTGGCTTTCTATGAAGTATCTATGGCTTTTGAATTTTGCGCTCTTGCAGTTTTCTCAGCCAGATATCATAGAGAGAAAACTTTGATGTCACATTCAACCGGTGAGTATCACTTCAGGGCCCAATGGTGCCATGATTACCCCCCCAGGAACGCAAAGACACAGATCCCCAGCTCAATGAGCTGCACACCTGAGATGAGTTTATTCTGCAGTCCTGAATTGTACAGCCTTACATCCAGCTCAACACCAAAACAAGATGACACCTGTCAGCTCACACTTGCTTTCTACCTCCATGGCATGTGATCATCTATGGGTAACACAGTTAATAAAATCCAACTGGTCTTTGGTCAAATTGGGCTTTGGTTAAATATTTTCTTATTTAGAGAAGGGCCTTTAATTTCTGAGTTTGTGGTGGTATTTATTTTTAGAGCAATACTCGCCTATGCCTTTATTCTGCCACAAACAGAGCATTTAGAAGACAAGTGAGAACATTTTGAGGTCAAAATGGCCAACCCCTGGAGGAGTTAGGAGTAAGGGCTCAATAGCACCTGGAGGAGTTAGGGTTAAGGACTCAGCAGCACTTGGAGGAGTTAGGGTTAAGGACTCAGCAGCACCTGGAGGAGTTGAGGTTAAGGGCTCAACAGCACCTGGAGGAGTTGAGGTTAAGGGCTCAACAGCACCTGGAGGAGTTGGGGTTAAGGGCTCAGCAGCACCTAGAGGAGTTGGGGTTAAGAGCTCAGAAGCACCTGGAGGAGTTAGGGTTAAGGGCTCAGCAGCACCTGGAGGAGTTGGGGTTAAGGGCTCAGAAGCACCTAGTGGAGTTATGGTTAAGGGCTCAGCGACACCTGGAAGAGTTGTGGTTAAGTGCTCAGCAGCACCTGGAGGAGTTGGGGTTAAGGGCTCAGCAGCACCTGGAGGAGTTGGGGTTAAGGGCTCAGCAGCACCTGGAGTTGGTGTTAAGGGCTCAGCAGTACCTGGAGGAGTTGGGGTTAAGGGCTCAGCAGCACCTGGAGGAGTTGGGGTTAAGGGCTCAGCAGCACCTGGAGGAGTTGGGGTTAAGGGCTCAGCAGGACCTGGAGGAGTTGGGGTTAAGTGCTCAGCAGCACCTGGAGGAGTTGGGGTTAAGGGCTCAGAAGCACCTAGTGGAGTTATGGTTAAGGGCTCAGCGACACCTGGAAGAGTTGTGGTTAAGTGCTCAGCAGCACCTGGAGGAGTTGGGGTTAAGGGCTCAGCAGCACCTGGAGGAGTTGGGGTTAAGGGCTCAGCAGCACCTGGAGTTGGTGTTAAGGGCTCAGCAGTACCTGGAGGAGTTGGGGTTAAGGGCTCAGCAGCACCTGGAGGAGTTGGGGTTAAGGGCTCAGCAGCACCTGGAGGAGTTGGGGTTAAGGGCTCAGCAGGACCTGGAGGAGTTGGGGTTAAGGGCTCAGCAGCACCTGGAGGAGTTGGGGTTAAGGGCTCAGCCGCATCCATAAAGCTCCCTAACTTACTGAGCCACACATAGCCTCAAACACTAACTGAATGAAATACTTTCATAATAGAAATACTGGATTAGTTTTAAATTACCTGCTGTGGTTAAATCATCGACTTTGCTGAACATAAAGTCACTTCCCAACCCCTTTAAGAGCATGACAAATTAGGCTGCAACCTCTTAAATAACCTAAGTAAAATTTCTTTTAATAAACTGAATGGGAATTTATTCTCTACGTAGGAGTCAAGGTCTTGGCCATATACAAAGTTAAGTGATATCAGTAAAGCCAATAAAACAGATCACACCCCACTCACCCCCACAACAGCAGTCATGATTAGTCAACATACAGTACCAGTCAAAAGTCAGGACACACTGGTTGGGTTGGAGAAGCATTCCAGATGGCTGGAAGCTGGTTGAAAGAAGAGTCAGCGTTGCATTTATGAAAGCCAAAGTGGGGCTACTTTGAAGACCCTAAAATCTGAGGCAATTTTGAGATGCTGTATGCTTCTCTTGGTCGTTGCAATATTTGATATGTATTACTTTGTTGCCTTGAGGCCTATTACAGTGAGGTGAATAGCAGATCTAAAATAGAGACAGCTGCATTTGCAGCAGGTGTGTCCAGACCTTTGACACTTGTTGTAAATATTAACAAATGATCTGTCTTGGGACAGAGACATCTTTCAGAAAATGAGGACTACACTACCACTTTAATAGTTAGAAAAGAAACAAATATCTGTAACCTTTATTACTCTACCCTACCCTTCAGACGATGGTATCTCCCAGAATGGACATCTCATAGCAGATAGGTTCTCGTGTAATATCTGGGGTTTGGGGAGGATGGCAAAGGCAGAGAAGGACAAGGGGACACGTATCCTATGCAGTGTTGGTATAAATGTGTTACAAAGTAATTATAATTTACATTTTTATAGTACTATGATTTAAATTAGCTCATTACTTGTAACTTTTGTTTTGTGTGATAACATGAATGGACAAATCCTGTCTGTTCCCCTAATTTCTCATTTATGGTCTAACGTCATCCGACCTCACAGGGACACAATGAATGGGTGATATTAGGTACAATGAAAGGTTAAGTTTGACAGTTGTATTGTCTCACACTGTCACAGCAGCAACAATAAAACAATATAACTGCCCAGACAGCACATGTGCATAAGCACGATATCTCTGTGATGCTTTAAAATCCATCTGGAATGCATCTCTATGAGGTCGTTTGCTCACTGGCACAACGTCGCAAAGACATTGCTACTGAATATTGATTCGACATTCCTCCAATGTCTGTGCCATGTATTTCAACAGTAACACAATGTTAATGAGGTCACTATACAATGTTTAGCCTACTGTTATTTTTCTGATCAGGCTATATGGTATAGTATATAGTATATACTCTAGTATATACTGTAGGATAGATTTGTTCTGTTTACCCCGTATGTAGGCAAACCTTATACCACAAAAACAATTTAACTGATTAAAAGTTATATGTTTATTATTTTAAATATTGACAACATGCCAGAAGTGTAGTTAGATTATGGAAAAGTCTTCCTGCTAGTGTAGCTGAAGCTAAAACCCTGGGTTCAATTAAATCAGAGCTCAATAAGATTTTAACAACTCTGAGCTATTAGTTAAGTTCTCCCCAAACGAGCTTGATGGGCCGAATGGCCCCTTCTCGTTTGTAAATTTCTTATGTTCTTACGTTGAAACAGTAACAATAGGCCAAACAGTTAAATCTATTACAGCAAATTTATTTGGAAAGAAATGCACACACTGAAATGCACATTAACTCGTGTAATAATTTAAATATTGTTATTAGGGATAAAAATGGATTTAGATTTCTTTGCGTTCTTTTAGAATGCAATCATTTAACAATGTTCTGATATTAAACCAGCATCCCGCTGAAACGTGTCTGCTGTTTGGGTACATATGCACTTATACGAGAATTGAAGTGGCGTGAAAGTTTCCCTTAGTAACTAATTACTTAAATAATTTAATTACTGTTAAATGAATTAACTACTAACTGTAAATAATCAGTAATTTTCAGTAACTTGCATAGCACTGCTCCCAGGTCAGTGTCAGTCTGTCCTGAAGCTGAGGTTGGAGGCCTCTGTAATAGACAGTGATGGTGTTTCCATGCCTGGCTTTCAGGTCCGGTGATGTTTGTCTGCTCCAGTCCTAAGTCGCTGAAGTGAAATCTGCCTGGGTGTTTTTTTACCAATGCACTACCAGATGGTCAGCTGCCTGAGGAACATTAGACTTGCCATTCATTTTTCAGTCATGGCTGGCTTAAAACTGAAGAAAATTTCATTCTGATTCTACCCATACCTCCCCAATAAGGAATTTCGATTCCTGTCTGTCTGGAGCTCATAAGCAAGATCTTGAAGATTTTCAAGAGTGGATTCTGAACTTTCATTTCAGACAGCTTTCATACATGCGGAGAGACACCACTAATTCCTTCTTTAATTAAGGGAAGAAAGAAGATCTTCCCCAGTCCGTGGCCACCTGTTAGGAACTAGTCCTGTTGAGGTGGGTGGAGAGCCATTTGGAATGCAAGCTTTGTTTGAAGATCAGTTTGGGTGGCTGTAATGGAGTCATGTGACTGTGTGCCTTCTGCTGGATGCTACCAAACAACAGACCTGAACATGATATGGCACAGTAATTACCACAGCTGTTCAGCCATTGAGAAGCCTTTTATTGCTCCTGTTATAGAGATTATTGAAGGTTGATCAAATATAAAGGGCGTTAAAAGGGTAAACAACCGTTGAGTCTTTTAGTCTGTGTAGTTAAATAATGAATAAACCTCCACAGAACATTTCAACACACGTTTCTGGCAGGCATTTGATTATGATGCGTGTGCAATAATTGGTCCTTTTGTCTATTTACTCCACGTTTATTCGGATCCCCTCCTTTCATCGCAACCCAACGTTTCTATGGAAACAAACAGAATGGAGGTAATGTTGAAGTTGACAGGCTGCTGTCATGTAATGAGGGAGCTGGCTGGCAACAATATGGAGATAACTGAAATATGGCGAACATGGAAATGACGTTCGCTCTGATCGGCGGTCCCAGTAGTTGTGAAGGCCCACTGAAAAACCCTCTAATCCTCACATCTGAGTTTTTTTGTGACTCGCTCCCCCTCACCTGAGAGCTGCTGACACAAAGGTCAAAGGTCAGTGGACTCCCCTGTCAACACGCCGTTCCTTCTGGGACTAGCAGACTATATGCGAGCAGCAAGCACACGGGCCCTCTGGTCACTGGGCAACAGTCACAGGCTAGTGATTTAAGGTGCTGAGTCTGATTGTAATATATAATTGTTGGTTTCACCAGCAAACTTTGTTTACCCCTCAGTAAGGCTCATAACCCCCAGCTCCAGGGGCGCTGCATGCTGGCTCGGCCTCTGCTATGAACCCTAAACTTTCTCTGACTTATATGTGCCTATGTATCTGGGGAGCAAGATGGGACAGGTAAAAAAAAAAATGGGGATCAATAAAGTCTCACTATTCTATTCTATTCTATTCTATTCTATTCTATTCTATTCTATTCTATTCTTCTGTTTCAGATGCCATGCATTTGAAAAACACATTTGGGGGAAAAGGAATTTTTTAAGACACATTATACAGGCTTTGGAGCTCTGAAATATGTGATTATTTAATGCTGATTCATGCCACTGCTGTGGGGATTGACACAGGTTCTCATAAGGATAGGGCTGTGGTCAGTTAATTGCTGTTCAGTCACCAACATTGTTTAATAATTACAGCCAATCTAATCTACATGCTTCAGTGACAGCAATAAAACTAGTTAACTCCTTTTATTATATATATATATTACAGGTAAAATGAGATAAAGTGAGGCACTTTTCAGAATTAAAATGTAGACGTTGCTAAATCTGCTTGTAAAGTTCCAAGAATAGCATCTAAACTTCATACCAATTTATACAAAAATGTCTTATGTGTTTTATAACATACAGCTGAGTTTGTATTTTTGGCATACTGAATATTGCACCATGTCACACATCTATTCCCTGGACACTTCAGTTTCCTTCCATAGTCCATATACATGCAGTTTCTCTGCATTTACATTTATTTATCTGCCAGGCACTCGTGTCCAAAGGGACGTACGAGTAAGCACAAAATACAACTGAGCATCCAGAAGTGCCGAGTGAGACTATTTCCACAAAAAACAGTCGATGGGCATAAAGATCAGGGAAGACTGAAGTTAGCTTAGGTCTTCACCAGAACATATGCTCTTAATATGTTTCCAGAGATTCTGCACACTGCATATACGCCGACCAGTCATAACATTATAACCATCTGCCTAATATTGTGTGGGTCCCCCTCGTGCTGCCTAATATAGGTCCTGATGATTGGTGTGATGTAGGTAAGTGCCATTCCAATGGCTCTAAAAGAAAGGAATAATTTATGTGAGAATCTATAGGGATCCAACAAAGAGAGAGAGAAGAAGAGGTGTAGCATGAGAGCAGGAGACTGAATGAGAGGACTCTGAGTCTTAGAGAGGCAGTGCACTGAACAAAGAGGACTGGACCGAGAACTGGACACTGTGGCACACCTGCTGTTACCTCATATAACTTAGATACCGCTGGTCTCCGAAACAATTGGAAGGATCTATATCAAACTACCTCAGACCACTACTCATGATTCGAAGTTGTGGGAGGTTAGACAGAATGATCTGTTGGGTCACCGTGTCAATAGTTAATAGTCGGGGGGAGGGGCAATTTTGGGGGCATGTCCAGCTTTAAAGCCAGGCTGATGGAGATCCAAAAGGCAAAGCTAATAAACTGAGCGAGAACCACACACTAAAGAGACTGGTCTGAAGTGTGAGATTAGTGGAGCCTACTTATTTGCAGTGGAGAATGTACCATTCGGGAGGAATGTGTTTTTGGGGTGACTAAATACAGGAGCAGAAGTAAGAGAGGCAGCTTGAACGAGATGAGAGGAGATAGGGTCTAGGGGATAGGCTTGGGCACATCAGAACCCAGTTATGATCTCTAAATTTACCAAAGTATATGAATGTGTGCATGTGTGTGTCCTGTAATGGACGGGCATCCCTTTCAGTGCCTTCCCCTGCCACTGCTTAATAACAATAGGCTCCAGGCTCTTCTGCCACCCCATAACAGATAAGTGGTTGGAAAATGGAAGGATGGAACTCAAATATGTGATTGTACTCATTATTTTGTGGAATGCAATGAAGAAAAAAAATAACAAAATTCAAAAATGTTTTTCATCGAGTCTGTATAGGTCTTGGTAAGGTTATAGCTGATTTTTGTTATGCTGCTTTGTGGGGGTGAGGGATTGCAGTGGTTGCAGGCTGTATTTACCATGTGATTCAGATAAAAAGACTAAAAATATACTTTCATGCTTCTTTATGGAACAATAAAACAGCTGCTGTAGATGGCTGACCAAATCTTCCCCTGGGCTTGTTGTTTTGCATTTGTGTCTGATGTGTCATTGAAAAACCCACAGTATCTCTCCTGGTAAAAGTGATAAGCACATTGGCCTGAATACAGAACCTTCCCTCAGAGCTCAGATCCATTTGGGGAATTTTATGTCTCTTTTTGCACACCTGTCCTTTGATCGAAGCACTTCAGTCATACACATCAAAGCTTCAAACCAGACGCCTCACTATGACTGATACAGTGATTAAACGTAACAAAAGAGAATATGGAGTAATGTGTAATGAAATTAATTGTTGTATCCTCTGTAAATTACTCTCCATGTATGTAATCTGCTTGTAATGAACCATTGATCCAAAACCAGGAACTGTCATAAAGTATGTTTTAAGAGGAAGAAAACTTAACCCATATTTTTTTTTCTGACATTTTAGTATCTGACAATTTTCTGTTAAATACTGTCTATGAGTGAATATAAACAGGCTGACAGTTTGGTTTTCTCTTTTAGCTCAAAATAAACTAAAAGCGTTGAAAGCTGTGCCCTGTGTCTCTTTACCACCACTTTCCTTTGTTTATTTAATGAAACATACAGAGATTGTAAGTCATTACATTTCATTGATTTAGGACCGATTCAAATACACATATATACAAGGTCACCTTGGGTCACGTACACCAGTCACAGAGAACAAATGTACTGACAATTCCAATGACTGTCTGCTGAAAATCAATGCCCTGATAGCATACCTAGCAGATTGGTATGAAAATGTTACTCATAGGAGATGAATTATTGCTGTTTGGGATGGGTCTCTGCTTGTCCCACACAGTAACAATCAGATTACTTACTCAGTGCCCGTCACACAGTCTGGTTATATGTTATCTCTAGGCCAATTACATATAAGCACAGCTGAGTAAACATAGTTTCCCATAAGAGGTTATGCCTACAAGTAACAAACAAAATTCATTCGTACATTTAACACACAATACACTACGCTCTGAAGTAATGACAGCCTAGCCAGCACTGTTATCAGACTTGGTTAATCTCCCAGTTACATGAGATTATAAGTTTGTTTATACGAAACAGAGGTCGTTTGTTCAATCTGGTACATTAGCAGGAAAGTGAAGATTGGCATCCCACAGGAATCAGTCCTGGGCCCATTACCGTTTATTTCATACTCACAAGTTTTTGCACAACACAGGCTTTCACCTCTTTTCCATTTATTTCATAAACTGCAGATTTAAAATTTTTGCTAAGCATTGGGAAGTTGAGTGAACAACTATAAATAAAGATATAGGTCAATAAAACAAGTTTCCTTTGTAACATAGAAAGAGTCTGTAACAGTGTATGTCTGACATTCAATTAACTGGTTGTGTGGTGATGACGTAGATCCTAGGCTGCCCTTTAACTTTAAATGCACTAGTTCATTTTTTTGAAACAGAAACATGAAACAGAGCAGTGTTTAATACTTATAAAAAATGCCTCAAATTTTCTCTGCTCTTAAAACTGCTAGAGGAGGTTGCTTTGATGAATCATACATATGACATTTTCTTGCTAATAAAGGTACTCATATGGTGAACTGTAATTTATTTGTTAACAAAGAATACTGAGTGCATTTTTAGGAAATGTGAAGTGAGTAACGTGCAAATGTTGAAAAAACAAGTGCAAAAACTTTTGACAGGCAGTGTGCATGCTGTCATTTGGTGACACTATTGGAAAATGTGGTGTTGCCGTCCACTGTAATGTTGTATCACTTAAACCCAGTTAGGTGTCAGCTGTCACAGACTGAAGACTGTTTATTAGATGTAAGGATCTACATGGCCAGTGACACCCTCTTACTAAGCTCTGATAAAACAGATAACATACAAATTGATAGATATTTCATTAGTATAAGCATGGTGATTAAAGGTCTGAATTGCATTCTTCAACCTGAAGAATATAGCCTAGCATAGGAATATGTAGCCCATCCATGATTGCAAATTCTTAGGTTTATAATTTCCACTTGAGACTTGGTGCAGAATGTCACAGCAAGAATTCTTACTAGAAACATACCATATTGGATTATATTAGTCCTGTTTTGTTGCTACAATATCTTTCAGTACTGATTTTAAGCTACTAACACAAATCTATAAGTCTCTGAATAGCCCTGCCCCAGAGTGCGATATTTTACTTCCATACAACTACCATAATTTTTTCACTCTCAAGGGGCAGGTTATTAATTAGCTCCCAGATTGGAAAAGCCTATGTTTGGCTGCAAACCATACTGCTACAGAGCTTCACAGCTATGAAACAATCTTCCAGCAAATCTCAGGGCTCGCACTCAAGCCTAGACTAAAACACACTCTAGTTTGCTTTAGCTTACTAGCTCTAGGTAGTTACCTCCAGCTGGATTTACAGAGGCAGACAGAGATCCCCGACACTGACTGTGGAGAGCAGCTGGTGAGCTAAACATGGTTTCACAACAAACGCTCCAGTATCCCCTCTGGTTAGCATCTTGGGTGCTCACACAACATCTAATCATCTTTATTTGAAATGTTCACATTTTCATTTTCCCCGCAGTAACATTTCTAGACACATAGAGAGCATTTTTATTTTTTATTAAATTGACATATCTGTTAAAGTCATGCTTTCTGTGTTTGATCGCAGGCACACGGGTGCAGTGGATGGTTTGGGAAATACAAGTTTGTGTTTAACTTTTGTTTCTTTAGAAAACTGTCATACAATTTGCTGCTATTTTAAGACTTAGAATTGTATATTTCCATGTTACATGCAGAGGATATTTCAGGTGCAGAAAGTAAAAATCCAGACTAAGATTTTTTTTCAACCAACCAGTTGGGTACTCTGTTACTGTGACTTTTTATGCTCAGCTGGTTGCTTGAAACAAAAGTTTTGTCTAGATTTTACTCTATGGACATGATTTGCTCACCTTTGGTTACATGACTTTACCCATGTATGTGAAAACTAATCTGATTCACAATCACTTAGAACTGGAATTCTCTGGACATGGTATTGAGGATTCAAGGACCCCGGTTTCCATTTGGAAAGAAGAGGTGAAAGTGGATAGAATTTCTGGAGTCATCTTACCCAAGAAGGATGGCATGCTGAGTCTGTACTGGTTTCTGTCATTTGAAGGCTTTTTTTCAGTTTGATGCCTGACCAACGCCTTAAATTGATGACCTTCTGGAGAGGTCAGGAAGAGCTAGTTATTATTGCCTTGGATATATGCAAGGGCTATTGAACATCGCCTCTGGAGGAACAGGATCAAAGACATACATTGCTTTTTGAACTTCTGTAGTTCTCCACTTTCGGGTGATGCCCTTTGACCTCAATGGCGCCCCAGAAACTTACCAGAGGCTTATAGACAAGACCCACCAAGACAGTGATGACTGTTGGGCTGTATATCTGGATGATGTCATTATTTTCAGTGATAACTGGGAAGTTCATCTGCAGCATCTACATAGACTCTGCATGGACTCTGCATGTCTGGAACTGTGATTGGGCAGAATAAGGGATGAGGTACCTGGGGCACTAATTGGGTAGAGGGGTCATTAGATCACGGGCCCCTGACTTATGACTGAGACCCACATCTAGTCCTTTCTTGAGTTTTATGGTAAAGACAATTCATTCCCTAGTGTGTCACCATTGCTGCACTACTGACTCCTAAGAGATCTGAGTATGCATTTCAGACACGTTAGGTGCATCTATCCTTGGCCCTGTTTTCATGAAGCAGTTCCAGGTAGAGGTGGTTGCCTTTGGATTTATGAATTTGAATTGGGGCAGAGCTGACTCTGGGGCACCCAGGTCGGGTAGACCGGTGCTCCACCACAGCAAAAAACTGCGTTCCCATGAGATAAGGTAGTTAACCAATAAAAAGGAATTTTTAGATATCAAGCGAGCAACGCATAGTCTGCAGTATTATCTCCTGGGACGTGAGCTTGACCTTCACAGAGATCACCATGCATTGAGCAGGATGAAAGACTAGGTGGTATTTTCAGCTGCAGGTTTTATAGGTAGACTGTCTATAATGGCTATCAAGTATCGTCTCCTGGGGGAGGAAGGTTGTAATGCGATGGGGATCCCTGTCACTGACTGCAGGCAGCAGCTGGTGAGCGAAACATGGCTTCGCAGCACAGACACCGTCATCCGCTCTCATGAGAACCGTCAGAGCTGCTTCTCCGCTTCACACGAGCTCCATGTGCTGCTGGAGTTCCGGCCTTCAGGGATTCCCCATCAGTGTGTTCCCCCTGCCCCCCCCCCCCCCCAGTCACCCTGCCGGTGCTTCTCCATCACTCCCTGCCTGCCATCTTACATTTTCTGTTCTGCACTCGCCTATACACTTTCTTTATTCCCTCCCCCTTTCTGCGGTGAACCTCTTGGAGGTCCGTGGAGCCCCCCTGCCTGTCCACCGGCCTTCCTGTGTTTCGGTCTGCCTGCCGCCTGCCTGTGCCACCCCACCTGCCTGCCGTCTGCCTATGAAGGCTCACCTGCCCGCTCCGCAGGATGCCAGCCTACCTGTGCTGTCCGGCTGAATCTACCTCACACTGCATTGCGTGAAGCCGTACTGCCCCATGCCAGCCAGACTTTGGACGAGCTTCTCCTGTGCATCTGCTCCCTCGTAAGCTTACTTCCTATCTCTGAGGGAGATTATCATTGCCTCTATCACCTCAGGCTTAGACTCTGGGGACTCCAAGCCTAGGATTCTGTAAAGTGCTTTATGACAATCCATCTTGTTAACGTCCGTCTGTCACTTTTCTATACCCACGCATGCTATTCAGGTTTGTGTGGGTCTGGGGGCTATCCCGAAAGCTAAGGGTACAAGGCAGGGAATAACCTAGGACAGGGTGCCAACGCAGGGCAGACCTTGCTAACAGTGCTTTATAAATAAACTTTAATATAACTGAATAAACTTCAACTTCCTCTGTAATGGAATTAGTACAGTGTTATTGTAGCCCAGCAAAGAAAGTTGCATTTCATGAGATACTTTCCTCCGAAATAAATAGATAAAAACTGGTTTGTATTTCTGCATGTGTGTGTTTGGCACACTTTCCGACCTCGGCTTCCTGTAGCGTGCAGGAGAAAAGCCTGCTGGTAGTTTGCATTCAGCAGATCTAAACAAACTCCCTGAGCAGGTCATTAATATTATGTTTCTCACTTGCGCCTGAAAGTGTAAAATATATTGGGAAATCTATCTGCCTCCTTGTAGCTGAAACCCAAAACAAGTCACATGGGGAGTAAAGAAAGGCCAGGATCAGCTTAGGCGCCTGAATACCAAATTGAAACCGGAGTGAGAAGCAATTGACTTCTTCCCGGCTGCCACAACCATGGTTCTGAGTAAGGAGAAGTCATCTGCCGTGGGCAGTCTGCATTAAATAATGGGGCCCCGACAGTTGGGGATCGTCCTAATGGGGGATTCTGAGGGCTTATAGCGGACTCTGTGAAGAAAGGCAGAACGGATTACAGGCAAAAGCAATTATGTGCGCTGTCACTCTGGAGTTAGTGATAAAGGTGTTGCCTCATCTAATGGTATGAAGATAAAAAGTGCCAAGGCAATGTATGTAGGTAACGTGGTCCAATGAACCAGAGAGCTGAGACCGGGACTAGATTTTTATGGCCCGTGTAACTGTGCATCTCACAAAAGGGTGTCGGTGTACAGATCTGCTCGTGGTGGTTATTCAGTCTCGCCCCTGCTTTTCTTTCCACTGAAATTAGGCTGACCTCTGTTGTTAGGTAAATTATCCCTGCTGTAAAACTCCAGGCCTCCACTCTGGAAAGCATGCGTGGTCGTTTACTATTTCAGATCTTGACAGAATCATGGGGGACAGCATTCACCATTCCGTACACCCCCCTCCCCCCTTCTGGTTTTGACTTATGTTACCAGACACAAAAAATGTCATTTTTTTGGACCCGGATCACAGTCAGCTCATCCCAACCAAAAAAAAAATGGCTTTCGACGCGGTTGAATCGGCATGTACCGTAACAAATATCTCGGGCATGATGGCTGTCTTCGTCCTTGGGAGACTGACCTTGCCAGGCCTCCTGGAGCTTGTGGGCTTTCCCGTTGTGCCTGAGCTCCCATTTTCCTGCTGGGTGACAGGGTATAAGATTGCCGCTGTCATCACTACTCAGCTTCATTGTCAATATAAGGAAATCATGCCTCTTCCTTCTAAGTCCTAACCCCAATGTGTCACTTCTCAACATACAAGCCTGGCATCTCGCTGCCCTATGCTCAGTGTGGTTACGAGTCCGATTTCAGTGTCAGACGCCGGTATTGATTTCGGTGAATAGCTTACAAGTCGACTAACATGGCTGCTCAACCACCTTGGATGGATTAAGCCCAAGATTACTGGAGATTAAGCAAGTGGTCTTTCATGTTGTTTGCAGTTGGAGTTGCGCCCCAGAACGTGGTCTGATGGGAATGATTTTCCCTGTTTAGTCATGCTGTCCTACATCTGATTTCGTCCCACTGGAGGACTTTGACTGATTACTTTTATAGATCCAAACAAAGGATGCGAAGCAGCTCTTTGCTAGAGGAGATAGTGGCAGTGCAAATGAGCTATAATCCCGGCATTATCCTAGTGTAATTGTCTCTCTGTCCACTTCTCCTCCCCGGCATATTCAATGTACCTACAGCACATTTACCTGCTATGTTTATAGGGTTGCTGGGTCTATTCCTATGTACAGTAATGTGCCTCACAGGTTGCAAATTACGACTGCTGGTGTTTGTTCAATATGGGGTAGAGAGAAACCGGCAGGCCTGCGATGGACAGCTAGCAGCCAGATGCAGGAGATCAACAGGGCTGTGTACACGGGACGCTAATCTGCGCAGCAGATTGCACGCTCTCTGTAAAATGAGTGTTGTGCCATCAGTGCCTGAGATTACATCTCATTTCGAGCTTATGAGCGGATCGCGAGGCTTCTGTTTCCAGCGCTGTCGACTTCTGAGTCCCAGGATAGGAATTCGCACAGCTAACTGGCAGCTGCAGCGTCACCTGGGACCCTTTGGCTAAGATGGGTTTGCGGGAGCCGCTCAGTGAGCCAAACAAGCCGTCGGTGAGCCTTAACCACCGAAAGATGCTTCTCGGTTTCATGTTCTGTGAAGTCCCTGAGGTCACCTCCATGCTATATATCGCTTATATGTGTACATTATTGCACATGCATTAATCAAATCTTATATTCAAATTTTTATTTATTTGGCAGATGCTTAATCCAACTGAGAAGACAGGGTCAAATAGTCCTTGGAACAACTGGGGGTTAAGAGCCTTGGTCAAGTGTCTGATGACACTGGGATTTGAACCAGCACCCATCTGATCATAGGCACAGCATTCTATAGGTACATACAATGCCTTGTATGTATCAGGTAATGCACATATACATAGATCATGGGTGGACAATCTTATGCCCAAGGGACTGGTATACATATTGGTTTTTGGGGTAACCTGTAGGTCAGCTGTTCAAACCAAGGTGTGAGGACTCCTCAGCCAATCAGTCCTCTAATTAGTAATCTAATTAGGAAATTGTGATGAAAACCCACATGGATGAGATTGCCCAACCCTGACAAACATGCGAACATACTGAATGTAACACAAGTTTCACGCTGAGCTACTTAGCTTAAAGTCTTCCAATGACTTTTATAATAAATGTATGCAGAGTTTTCTCCTCACTCTTTTTGATCCATACATTTCAAACAGGCACTTATTCAATTTGATCTGTGGTCATCTGGGGCCTTTCAGGGAGCTCAGATCGGAAGGCAAGGCACAGCTTAACCATAATACCTGCCCATCACAGAGCGTCCAGACATCTTTATTGAATAAAAATATGGTGGCGGGGCAGCATTTATTTGTTGGGGTGGACATCTGATTGATTTTTTTATGCAGTCATACAGGTAAGTCTCTGAGCCAATGGAATGTGACAGGTTTATTATATTCTGATATTAAAATGATCTGTGTTTGAGGAGAATTGTCCCATGGAAGTTAAAAAGGTGTGGGAACGCAGAAAGGCGAGTTCTCACATGTGTGTCGGGTGACCGCGCCCGGTCCAGGAGACATGGCTGCGCAACACGCGACCTTCCCTGCTGTCACGTTCAGGCCATAAAGCCACTTAACCGACGTACGGGGCGGAAATACTCGGCCTGTTGTTTTGCCAGATGGCGCGGTCGATGAGGTGCCGGCTGCCCGTCTTGATGCCCCAGGTCCTCAAACGCTGCGATATTTCTCACAGCTACCTTCTCACGTCTGCTGCGTTTGTCTGGAAGCAGACGGGGCTCCGCTGTTTTTTCTACGCCCGCTTGTCTGTCTCGTGTCGGCTTCTGCCTCGTGTCTCACTGCTGCAGGGATGTCAGGGGTCACGCTAGGCTCTAAGGCTGGAGGCTCCTGCGACTCCATGGTATGTCCATCACTGGCAATAGGGCAATAAACCCCTCAACCCCCTCCCCACCAGGGTGGTTTACGTACCCTTGTTTTCTGCAATGGTGCGTGAAATTGCAAATGGCATTTGTTCCTGAGTTACTGTTTAGTCTGGAAAGTTGATTAACAGCCAGGAAAGTCGAACTGGAAACTTCGTAATTATATTTAAGAATCTATATGCCCATAGTAAATATGAGTGAATGAATAAATTAAATATATGAATGAATATAGTCAAATTTAATCTGTCTGATATACTTATTGTCATTTAGTATACTTTATTATGCATATTTGTATTGATGTCTTTGAAAATTGGATTTTCTAAAAAAAAAAAAAATTTATTCAATAGTAAATTAAAAAAAACAAAATCAGGGTGAGCTATTTGTGCAAGCGTGCCCAACATCTATCATGTTTCCTACAGTATAGTGCTACTTTTTCTGAAATGTTTCGGGTGAAAAAATTCAGCCCAGGGACTTTTATGTTTCTAAACATGATGGATGATTGGCAGTTTGCAGGCGTCAATCATCTGCACCACAATTCCACCCCCATTTTTGAACTGACTAAGAATTATAGCAGCAGTTTTACAAATTTATGAACTAAGTCTGTTTCTCCTCATCGAGGAGAGCTGGGTCTCAGTTTGAGCAGAGCACCAACGTAGCTGATGGTCATGTGATGTGTCGTGTCATGTGTCATGTATTTAGTCACATGATTATTCATGTCTAGGTGTAGGACCACTAAGTTACAGTTTATAAGCAAATATAGGACCTATCATCTTTGAGTGATGAAAAATTCCACTATCTACATGAATCTATCGAACAACTGAAATCAAATGAACCTCCATAAACACTAATACGGATTTTTATGTAGGACATTCAGGTTTTCCCCACTGTGTAACAAATTGAAGACAGTTGTCCTCATTCGTAATGACTAAAATGAAGTTGCTCCCATTTGAACATCATTCACAAAATTGCCCTAGTTCTTCCTTCACTGACAGAGAACTTGTAGCTGATTAACCGCCGGACTTGGGTCGTCAGAAGTTGAGCCCTTTTGTGTCAGCATGATTAAAATCAGTTACACCTGGCTTTAGTGCTCTCAGAATAAGCCACTCGTACTGTTTTGTGATGCCTGAAATGAGATGAACCAGTAAAGCTAATTTATAAATTAGCAGAATCCTCTTAGGATATGCAGTATGGTAAAGATAATGACTTATGTTGTCACGTGACCTTAACAAGAGTCTTCTGCGAATGTCTACTATTCACTTCCAACATTGAATATTTTTACAGGCAAAAATATTAGTGATTCAAGAGCTACAACATCAAACATGTTCAACCAAGCAGCCCCTCTACCCACCAGCCTAAAGCTCAAGACAAAACCAGGGGCCAGTGTTTGGCGTTTACAATTGTCAAGTGTTACAACATGTTTGTATGCATACAGTGATATACAAACTTTAAATTTTAAAGAAATTGCTTCATGACCCCCCCGGCGAAAACATTTCCTCCACTTCCTGTCTATCATTCTTCACTTGAATAACATGAGAGAAGACGGATGGTCTGACCGGATTCCATACGGTTTGCGAGGACACATGTTCCAGAGATCGAATAACATCCCCTCCCAGACAGTGGGACCAAGATGGAGGCACCAGTTTCGGGGGCTCAGCACTGTTCCTTTCTACCTATCTGTTACGAGGTGGTTTCCATGAAGCTATACTCAGCTTCCAATGTCCTGGTGAGCAGAGAGCAGCCGGCATTCGGGCAGGAACGTGACGAGATCGGCCTCCACTTCCAGTCTCCCCTCTGAACTGTCCTCGCTGCCATAATTTCATAAAGAGGTGTGAATTAAATGTGACTGGGGGAGGTTTATTTCAAGAAACGTCCCGCAGAGAAGAATGCTCATATTAAGTCCTGCAGATATGAGGATGCAGCCGCTCAGCCAATCGGATCGGAGCTCTGTTTTGATGCTGTTTTATTGGGGTTGTAGACGGATGTATAGGTTGCAGGTATGATTCAATGTTTCTTAATATGTCTTTTCTGAGAATTTGTTGTATGCTGCTGCCCCTTGGTGCACCTTGGGATAATGAGAGAAAGGGAGGAGCCAACAATGTTGAAGGTTTTATTTAGGCCAGAAGAAGAGAGGAAAAAACGCACTCTGCCCACCCTCTGTTTGCTGTAACCCGACATGGGGTTCGACAGGGTTTTTGGATTTTTTATTTTTTTTTGTAGTTGCTATGACGACCGTGACTCACACGATACGAAACTATTACTTGTAGGACTTCACTGCGAGCGGACCCATCCTCTCTGAACGCGGTGTTCAAGAGGGGGGGAGTGGGGGAGCGTTAGTATGCGTGCCCGCACAGCTATCCAGGAGCACCAGATGTTAAGCCGACCGGCCGCGAAATCTCGGCCCGCTAATTCTTTTCCCCATCGCGTCTTCCCGTGCTCCGTGCACTCGGCAAGGACAATTCCGCTGGCAAATATCACCGCCTCGCCTCAGCGTCTACCACCGCCGGCAATCAGCGAGGGCAGAACGAAAGCACTTCCAGCTCCTATGGAAAGAAAAAAAAGAAAAAAGCCACCACCAACAGAGCTGGTGACTCGCTAAATATAGCAGCACGCGGGGAGGTGATCTGCTGCTGATCATATGGCGGAGTGATATGAAGTCACTTTTACTGCAGTGGGGGTGTGAGATTCCGCCGGCGTGACGCCCGGGTGTCATTGCGGTGTCGGTCCAAAACGCTCAGACCTGAAGGCCTGCCTAGTCAGATGAAAGTTATCCAACTACAGGACTCATAGGGGCGGCTCTCCGTGCTGCGGCTGCAGATTAGGAAGCAGAAACTTAGAAACTTACTGATGGGCAGTCATGCTAAAATGTCAAGCCCGTGGCAGGAGGAGACTCTGAAATCAGACATATAGATTAGCTCCTGTGCATAAAGACACAACAACTCCTGCCGTTTCATTGGACAGCATTGCAGGGTTCATGGCAAAGACGTTCAGTAGCCTCTGAGCTGAATGCAAAATTAGTGCCAATAGACTAATAGCTACCCTACAGTAAATAATTACAACTTCATGGCAAGCAACAGAATGGTTTACATACCCTGTAAATATAAATCAACCTGCGAGGCCCTGAACTCAACTCAAAATTAGCCCAGTTGTGTCCCATGTCTGCTAAGCTGACCCCATTCAAATGCTAAATGGCAATCAGTCCACTCAGGGTTTCAGTAACTGAGGCATTCTGTAATGTGAGCAATTACCCAGACCAGCCCCACACCGTTGGTCTGCCCCCTGCTGGCTGACACTATGGAAAGTTAAGGTTTATGTCAACAAATTAAACATAAATAAGCATAAATGTACAAATGTATTCCAGTGTTAGTTTTTCTAATTCTTTCAAATTTTATCCAACATTTTAAAACGAATTAAAACAGGCAGATATTTTTAAAGAATTATTATCATAAAAAAAAAAAACATTTTAAAAGGCAGTGGAGTCTTCCAGGAATTTTGAACACAAGAGAAGTTTAATGATACAGAAATCCACAAGAAGACCTACATTCATCCAGCAAATACAGATGAAAATCATGGATTGGAGTATATGATTGTCAGATATATTTCAAAATTAGGAAGCATTATTCTGTGATGTAACCTTCTGGGAATACAATGCATATTTGTGTCCGTGAATGTATACCTGATTTTTAGAATCTGCAATGTGGCCCACTTCTTTAATTTTGCAGTACTAGGTCACTCTGCAGCAGCCTCTTACAATAGCAGTAATGTGCACAGAGCTTTTAAAGTCTGGTGGGGGGGCACTTTCATTCAACCATTTTCATCCCCAAACAATAGTTATAACTACTGGTATAATGTAGATAAAGTACAATCCCCAACATTTTATTACATGTCCATATAAAACGTAACCAACGCCCCCAAAGTTACATATCTCCCCCTGTCAGTTGTTGAATGTCAGATAGGTTGCCCTGGACCTCCCCGTGATTTACACACCCTGGCATGTTTGCACGTTCAACCACACGCTGAGGCTCAAGGCCATTGGGGCTGGTAAATCCATCCTCCTCGGGAGGACTGATCTCTGCCTGGTATCCATGGAAATAGCTCTCATCCCGCCGCAGCCTGAATGCACAATCAGTCAAGGGAGCTGAAGTACAGGGGCCAGGAGGGCTTTCCACTGAGTGAATTTGTACCAAAACACACCAACAAAAAGGCAGATAAAAGTATTGTCATCTGGGTATAGAGTAGCCTGAGGTATATGTCAGCTTAGCTGTACAACACACACAACCCTG
Source organism: Brevimyrus niger (assembly GCA_015164015.2). Classification (NCBI taxonomy): domain Eukaryota; kingdom Metazoa; phylum Chordata; class Actinopteri; order Osteoglossiformes; family Mormyridae; genus Brevimyrus; species Brevimyrus niger. The sequence continues at coordinate 26,175,473 of JAABNY020000063.1, read as the reverse complement.
AACATATTAAAAGTCTGTTTTCTAATCTGCAGACTGCTATTAGACAGGAGACGCCTGGAATGAGGAGGATTATGGACTTAAATGAACTAAAACAAGCTTCTAATGTATCTTTGATATTTGCAGCATTAAGCAGGAGAGAGATTCAGATGAGGATTATCTGGTTAACATCAAAGTGACTGTAAAATGTCTGGAGAACAAAGTGTGATAAAATATCTACAACTGGGGATTTATAACGAAAATCTTTGAACTTTTGCCCCCCTGCAAGATCTTTTCTGTAGTTACTATCCAGAAAACATTTCTTCACTTGCGGGGATATTTCCCCTGCCAGATCTTATTGAACAATTTAACATTGAAAAATAAAACCCGGATGATAAAAATGTATCTGTTGGATCTTTATGGATATATATTTACAGAATTGTCATCTATAAAGACTGTGGGGCAATACTCTCAACTGACATAATGAAAAAACACTGGCAAACAAACAATGCTAAATGTGCAGTAAAAATTTAGTGCTGAATCACTGTTTAGTTATATGCAGTTCTATATCTTTTTGTACAGATGTATTTGTGGTGTTTTGTTTGTGTTACAGGATTTCTTGCCACAATAGCGGCACATTTCACTTCCTATGCAAACGGGCTTCATTGTTTAATTGAAGGGGAACATGGGCTACAATTAAAGCTGAGCTCATTCCTTCTTTATAGCCCAGTGTTGTTGTGGTACGCCTTGGCTTTTGGGAGGCTGCTGCGACCTCTTCTTTAAAAGCCAAAATGGAAATTTGTGATGTGGTCGTTATTAATGGAAGAAGCAATCAGTCAGGTTCTTAATGATAATGACTTTTAAGCAGCGTTTAGTGCAGAGTTCAAGGGTATCGAAGAGATATCTAAGAGGTGTGAAAAGGAATCACGTTTGTTTGATTCTGAGTTAGTTATCAGAGAAGTTGGTTTGCACCAGGCCAATATTGAGAAAATATTTGCACAAATTGTAGGTCTGTTAAGTATTAACATTTTCAGTGAGGAAAAGAGCCATGGACAATATTTTAAAGAATCTAACATCCAGAGGGGAAAAAAATATCTAGTTTCCAGTTTATGTTGATGTAGGCATACTTGTGCTGGAGCATTCAGTTCCATAACTGAATTGGCTGAGATCCAAATTTTTTTATGAAAAGGTCAGCTCTGAATTTTGATTACAATTAATTCTCATACTCAATATTTTGTTCTCAGATTGTGTGAGAAGTCTTTGTAATGCCTACAGGTGGACAATAACTGCAGATCCACACATCCAATCCATATGTGATCGAAGAATCGGTTTCTATGGAAATCATTATGATCTGTTGTTCTACTGAGTATCAGAAAACAATTAGTGTGTGAAATTGTTTTGATTTATGCATAATATACCGTGCGTGGGCCTGGGTAACCAAAGCCATGAATATTCTGATTTGTGTTCTATTCTGTCAGAATTAGTAATTAAAAGTAAAGTAATTAAGTCTGTTCATTGATGATAAATACACACGTTTTGGGGAACTTTTGGTACTTCCTTCATAAAATGATTTATAAACTAATTTATAGAGGAAATTATGTCACAGAAGACATATATGAAAAGATGCATGCTGTGATAAAACAGGAAGAAAAAAAAAAGGCATTAATGCACCATCTCCACAATCGAGCCTTTGCGGAAATGAGATGACGGAAGACCTTGTTTCGATACGGTCCAACAGCTGAATCACTTTAATTTTGATTCAAGTGAGACCCTGCAGTTTGCAACATAATACTGGCCATAATGAAATGATAATAGGTTTATAATAGGTTTACAGACACTTGCATATTATTTCTCTCCAACAGTAAGTAAGACTTTGTTTTCAAGTCAGGGTCCTGGACAGATGCTGAGTAGAGTCAGAAGATTGTGGCTGGCTAGTTTGTTACCAGAACATGCTGCATCTCCTGAATAAAGAATGCTCTTTATTAATTCAATTTTTAGTGCAGTGACTGGTTGTGGCCAACAGGGGGCCTCATGCAAATGTGTGATTTGAGTGCCGGTAAACACCACTGTCATTTGAAGTGGATGTAAATTGAAGCACAGAAAAGATGTTGAGGGAATTGCTGTTGGACCTGCTGTGTGTTGGGAAAGTGCTGAATGAGCCGCCATGACAAGCAGCGATGTGAAAAACAGAAGGCTGAGGCGGGCTCCTCTGTACCACATGTCCAGTAAGGTCAGTACTGCCCCCACATGAATAGCCCCTCTGCACTTATAAAATGCTATATGTGTTGTGTTTCAGGTTGCTGATTTGATGCTTATTTTCCAATATAGCCTATAAAATCATTTTACTAGGAAACTATAGCAGGGACTTTTTTTGTGAAATCAACTAACGGCCTTCAGTATGAGTCCATGTCCTTAATCTCTCCAAACGCTTGCAGATAGTTTCTATCACTGTAGCTTCTTGTGTGGAAAAACACTCCAGAGAGTCTCTGTCCAGACAGAAAAGTCTAGTGTAGCCTTTCATTGACTGTAATATTCTACAAAATACCAGATTGTGTTTTTGCAATTCACTACCTCTAATATTCCACCCTGCGACTGTGTGCCTGCAAAGTTTTACAGTGCTGACGGGGCTGTCAGCAGTGGGAAGGCACAGCATTTATTAGCAAGGCAGTGTGAGTCACTGCACCCCGGCGCTGGAACAAGAAACGGAAGAATTCTATTCCAAAATGATGTGTCTAATTTTTAGGTGTGGAAACAATGGATCCTATATTGAAGATTGCGGTAAATTCCGTAAATATGCACAGCAGCAGGCCAAGGCAGGGTGACACGTTATCTAGTATGTATACACCACCCTGCATCGATTCACTGCTCGCATTTGTGTGCTTAGAGCAAAGGAGACGCCCATTCCTGTGTTCCTGCTGCGTCTGGTGCTCTGTTATTCCCCGAAATGGCGACTCGGCCATTCAGCTAGCTGGGAGTGGCACCTTCGCTAAATCCTTGAGAACGGAGATAAGACCGTAATCTCAAGTCATCTCAAAGGGAAACACCTTCAGGGACGTACATGTAACTATAATGGGCTTGCAAACTACATGTCTTTATTCCTCTTCTTTGCGCAAAATCGTTGACAGACATGAGACATGAGCCTAAACTCCCACCAGAAGATATGATTTATGACTTCCAGGCCTGTTAGCAAGAATGACACAATTTGCGCAATTCTATGATGATAAAACCTATAATTGTATAGTCGCAAAATTAAGGCTCGTCGCCGGGCTTTGATGGACGCCTACGGGTCGTCTGCTGAAACCGGCTTGCCCGTCAAAGTGTGCGCAGAGCTCACGGAGATGAAATCAAGCACACTTCGTTTCCAGGTGTTCTAATGATACCTTATTGTGACGGGGCGAGGCTCTGGTTTATAGGAGTTCAGGGCCTTCGGGTGAATCACGCAGCAATCAGTCAGGGGATAATAAGCAGCCACAGAGTCGCTGAGTAAGGGGAGCGATGGAGAAGTGTGGATCCGACATGACAGGCGTTGACAGGAACCTACGCGGCACTTCCATCTTCCGTGCCTTGGATGTTTTGTCTGGATTCAGCAGAAGTGCACAACCTTTTCCATGTTCTCCTCGTCCATACCCGACGCCCCCTACTGGGCAGAGGTGGCTGCAGCTCTCCTGAATTATCGAGTTATGCGGCACCATAGAATCCATACATGGCTAACGTTTCCCAGAGTTCTTTGACATAATGTAAATATGACCTGCCCTCCGTGACGATCCTTCTGCAGGCCTTCTGTTCTTCCCAGCTTTCCCACGAGGGTTAGCATTGAAATCCCCCTTCTAATAGCAATCTGAAGAGAGCTATTCAGCCAAATAACAGTCATTAGAGTGCCATTACAGCTGATAAAGGTCAGCTACGGGGCCCCTGAGTTGGTATTTAGTCACAGAATGTTACGGTCACCAACAGAATAACGTCTCATATCTCTGGCTGGGATTCTCTGCAGAGGGTTATTCAGTTATGTGGTAAAGGGAGAGCTATAGGCCTGTGACCAGGGCCCTCGCAGGGTTAACAACTGCAACTCACATCTCTGTGCAGTGCAGCCTTCTTTTCTGCTGGCTTTTTATAGTCCAAGAAACGGCTGCTTTAACTTGATGCTAGAAGAGAGGCAACAATGACTCTAAAGTCCTTAAATAAATATGTCATCAGAGGGGAAGGGGGACCGTGGTTGTGGATTGTGGACAAGTGTGACATCAAACTAAACAGCACACGGTTACACCCCAAGAAGAAAGGTCTTCTCACATTCTCTGCAGGCCTGGTTTAACTCCGCCCCACCAGGGCAGCGATGAAATGCAAAATTACTGCCGTTGAGGAGACAATGCCTCCCTAGACCAAAAACAGATTTTTGTATTGCACATTGAAGATTCTGTCTGTGTACTTTGTTGCTTTGCAATAAAACATAATATTGATTTGTGTTATGTTTTTAAAAATATTATTTCAGCATCTGCTTTCTGTGTAGTAAACATTTTGTGTACTTAATCTAGAGCCCCGCCAAATGCATATTTTCGGTGAGTCTACTTGACTATGTGGTGAAGAAAAAATGGATGCATGGGGTATATTTTTTTTCTATAAAAATGTGACGTCTACAATACACACCTTAGATGCAGAATTATAGAGTGAGACATATTATCTGTTAAAAAAATAAAAATAAAAAAAGTAAAAAACAAGATTCAGCATGAAAAGATTTCAATGAAATCAATCAGGTTTCTAGCTGAACGGGGCAACAATGACAGTTCATTACCTGTCCAAAGAGAACCTTTGCAGGCCCTGAATTTTGATTTATAATTACGCAGTTCCTCGGAATGATTCGCCGCCGTCAGCCCGGGGGGGGAAGGGTCTCAGTAAAATTGCATCACTATTCTTTTCCCATTCCCCCATGGCAGTAAGATGTGTTCTGAGCGATCCTGATATCCTGATTGGTGTTGACACACCAGAATTGAAAACAGCTGAGTGCCAGAGCGTACTGTAAATTATGCCACACACTTTAAATCCTCAGGCCTAAAATGTGGGCTAAAAATTTTAAGGAAATGGTGAAAACTATATTGTGGTAGGTCGTTGATTTTTTTCTTTTATATGAGTGAGGGATTATATAACCTCTAAGAAAGTGATTGAAAATCTGGAGGAGAAGAGTGTTAGCAGCAGAAGACAGCTTCTGCTCTCAGGGCCCCAGAAAAACTCAAAGTGACGTTGCTTTGATAAAGTCGAGAGCAGCTTGGGATATGTTGGCTATCTCATGCCCCAACTGTTATCCCAGTTCAACTAAGCTTTGAAACCTGTTCCAAGAGTCATTTTTTTCCAGACTGGACAAATGGCATGTAAATGAGATGTCCAAACGTGGATTAGGCTACTGTATCCCATTCAGCCTGGGATTAATTAAGTGCATAAACTGCCAAGAACCTAATGCAACTGGGGAACCTGATCCATGGAGAGCCGGTGCGGGTTTTTGGGATGACCTCTCAATCAGCTAATAACAGTGGATCCTTTAGGACTTGAGTTGAGAGCTGCTGCTTTATTATTGGCTGATAGAGAGGTCACCCCAAAACCCGCAGCGGCTCTCCATGGATCAGGTTCCCCATCACTGATCGAAAGTGATTTCTGTCATTCGAACCTGGCCACACAAATCATTATGAGCAGTAAGTTGACAATATTCAAGACATTCATGGATTAGCGTGCATGCCAACCAGCTGCCCTATTATATGACAGAATGTACTTATTTCACTCCCTTGTAGCTTTATGAGCCTTTCAGAACCTCCGCAGTTGACGTAAAGATGTGTATAATCTGCTGAGGGGACTTTCCGAGTCGTACAAGTAACAGCGAACTTCCTGCCATTCTGAAGCTTGTTTCTGAAGCTTGAACATTGTGTGCCAATATTGTGTTTTAATGAGGCACTCATGACCCAGGACAGAGCATTGCTAATTTAATAAGACTGACATTACTAATTTAATGAACTGCAGTCCAGACAGAGACGACTTCACAAAATCGAGCGTGAAACCAGCAGGATCGGAGCTCCGTTGTGAGTGAGCCTCATTCAGAGGTCTTCTGCTTTTCAGAATTTCTCTCGTATCATGGTCCTGGTACAGTATAATAGCTGGACATCCCTCAGCTCAGAAACACAAACAATTTACTGAAAGCACATAATCCCTGTTTTTGACACAGCAATCATTGCTCCTAGAATGGACTGAGCACGAATGGAAGCCTGGAGTTTCGACTTCCTATGATTGACGGTGCCTAGCAAACAGAGGGGGCTCGTGACCACAGTTTGCCGAGGATGTGGTTTGCCGTCTACAGCCCAGTGCGTCTCTGAGTGGCTTAGCAGTTTCGCTGTTTGTGCTTTGGTTTCCTGCCAGCTCTGGATTATAACCGTGTTGTGACTTCATCTACTGGCTGTGGCCACCAGTCAAGAGGTATCATGGTGGCTTCTGACACCCCAGGTGCGTAAAAAAGTGCGTATTCAAAAACATCATGCTTTGGCTTAAGGAAGGGTGTGGCCTAAATATCAAAAAACACCTTCATTTCTTAAATAAAAACAATAAATAAGATTTTAATAACAGTTGTATTAATCTATGAGTTCACACACACTTTTTTTGTGATTCATAAACATTTAATTTTCATAAATATTTCAAGTGGACAATTTATATGACACTGCAAAGACACGTACACCTTGCTGATGTGTTCCGGTTCCACTCTCCAGCTCCGTGAGTGTCAAAAAGTAAAGTGTTTTTGGTAACACTTTACTTGGGGGGCCACAAATATATAGTAGTAATTCAGTTACTACTGAAGTACAAATCATGAACAAGTTTAGTAGCTACATGACTTAAAAGATGGGTCATGATTCATGAATGATGAACAACCTGTTATTCATGACTTGTTCCTTAGTAGTTCATAATGGTTTACAGAATTAGATTAACAGCTATAGTAACTGCTTGGGATAAAAGATGTGTTATGTCTGTTAAGTAATAGCACACTACTACAGTATTTGTGTCCCCTAAGGTAGTGTCACCCACTTTCTCGTCCTGCTGTATCCTTGGAGGATTCCCTGAATGAAAATCAAGCAGACCTTCAATCCACCTTATGAGGATATTGAATTTATTTTGATCCTGTTAGGAATGAACTCCAAACATGAGCTGGTGAAGATACTACGGAGGAGGACAGTGTTTTGCAAATTGGTTTGGTTAGATGAGCTGGTCATGGAGTCACAGTTACTGATAAAAAGTCACAGGTTTTTAAAACATGTGGGGACTTTTGGTCCTTATAATGTAATATATGCATACCCCCACACACAAACACACACAAATCAGACTATATCAATGAATGTTTGTCATCCAGATATGACATGATATGTAAATATGCTAAAAAAAGGATGTCTGACTCCCATGACAAGTGAAAGTGCCCCCCTTTTGAGGAACTGAGTGCCCCCTTTTCAATTACCGATGATCAAAGCCCCCCCCCCAGTTCAACACCTGCCCCTAGGTTTCTGAATGGCCCAGATCTTCACCACCCTTTATAACATGCTGTGCCAGACATAGCCTATGACCAAACACATTATGAGTGAAAACAATTTACTGGGCATGCACTTTACCAAGAAAAAACTGTCCACGTTTACATTTTTTCATGTGGGCTACGCTACACTGCAGGTTTCCTCGTGCGCATTGCACTTTCGTAGCGTTTAATTTACAAGGCATCCTGCTCGAAGATACAGCCTTGCAGTGCAGACCAATCACATCCCGGTGCTGCGTGAAAACAACCGTGAAATCGTTTTTTTTCCCCGCAGGTGTGACTCATTTCCAGATCCGCGGAATAATATAAACCACTACAGCGAACATTCCTAATTGCCCCCCTCCCCTCCAAACAGATCTGCATGGGTGTAAAGGTCCCTAGAGGTAGCCACATCGTTTCCGGCAAGCGATGGTGTCCGTGGCAACCGAGCGTGGGGAGCCTGCTTGGTGGTCTGAGGCCGCCTCACCGCGGTGGGAGGGCATGCAGGCCACCATCGTCATTTTTCCTTCCCTTAGCTAATGGGCCATTTTATTATACCCACAATGCACTGCGTCCTGAGACTGCGGGCTTGGGAAAAAAGATGCTACCAGGGGGACACGGCTCGTGACTCTTTTCCACAGCACATCTATCTTCATGATGGCCGACACAAACTCCAGTCGTTCCCGGTGAAGCTGTTTTTTAAGCATCTGGGAGTGTGCAAACAGTAATGCTAGCTGTGCATTCATCACAGTAATAGTGGTCTTTCTGCGATGGATAAATTCGGAAAACCCCTTTGATGGAAGATCGCTTGACCTGACACACATAATAGATTAGCTTGGTGAAGGCGTACGGGAGAACACCGACTGCGATCATCTGAGAATGAGGATGCTGTTTATTTCTTTCACAGGAGAACTCTTTTAAACCTCGCACCGCTTTAATTGCCACTGCAAAGCCAAGGCGCGTGAGCTCAGCTGATCCCCCAGGGAAGAGTCTGAAAATATGAAGGGATGAGAGGTAAATTAGATGTTTGTGCTGCGGATTGCAAGAAAGGGAAACAAGCACGTTTTATTTACACGGGAGCCATCCCGCTGGGAGTGCCACGTAAAGGATACCCGGTTTGGCGTGGGGCTCTCACTGCGGTATTTATCCCTGGATGTTCTTCACCTCCACCTCGGGGGGTGGGGGGGGGTGGGGGGCTCTGCCAGCCCTGAACAAAGAGCCGATACTGTCTGGTCATTGTGCCCACATGGGGAGAGGAAGTGAAGCTGAAAGAAAAAGCGATGGTAGATAAATCCCTCTCTTACCAACATTCCACTGGATCGCACCTGCAACTGAAAATACAATTATTAGACATAATTATACATGACACGATAAAATGTGTGTTCATGTGTGTATATAAATTATAACAAAATTTCAGGTAACAGCAGGCATGTTTCAAAGATGATCTGTCTCTTTGGGACAATATAATGATGGTTAGGGATGTACTGCACTGGAAATAATTAAGAGACCACTGCATAATTTTTTTGTTCGATCTGCATTTTTAAATCTTGGTTTAATCCTGGTTCTGCTGGCAGAAGGTTACACTGCTAGGCAGGCTGCTTCCAGGCTCAGAGTGTTTAAGACAGCAGCAGACAAGAATAAGGTGAAGCAGGAGACACTGGCAATAGCCAGAAACCAGGTAGGTAGAGGGCAGAAGCAACTTTCTAATGGCAGGAGTGTCAACATACCTGAGAGTTTCTCATGAATTGGAGGATGACATCAATCGAATTCCAAAAGGAATGGGAAACATTAAGTGATATGAAGTGCACTGCTAGGACAATTCATAACAGGCCCCTAGAAGCAGGACGGAAGATCCATAAAGCATGGAAGCAGCCCTTCATTAATGAGAAGCAGAGAAAAACCAAGATGCAGTTTGCACACACACACACACACACACACACACACACACACACACACACACACACACACACACACACACACACACACACACACATATAATTTATATATATATAAAATTCACATTTTCCCCAGATAAATGTATAAAGAGGTGTGAAGGAGAGATACGTCGGCTCAACCCTGTGCAGAGTAATTGAATAGATGAAATAGGATGTGGGTATCAGCTGTAGCAGCAGGAGAGGTGGAAAATAGAGTGGTTATCTTAATGTCCATGCAGCATGTCACCTGTCACATCCAATGCTATCAGGTGCAGTTTAGGCCATTGGGCATGGGGGATTGCCTGCTGAAGATCTAGAGGACGTCACTGAGATCGCCCCCTGGTGCCCATCTGAGATTCCAACTGTGTGCTGGGGCTCTGTGCCATTTAGCCAATGGTCATAGAGGGGCGGAGTCAGTAATACAGCTCTGTCTCTGAGAAAAGGCCTTAGCTTAGCCTGAAGTTAGCCATGACGGTTCACGGGGGTGAAGCAGAGAAAAGGCAGCGCTGCCCTGTGGCAGAAGGACATGTTCTCTCACCCTGATTGGTCAGTCACTTCACAGTCTGCGTAATAAGTCAACGCACTGCTGCGTCACATGGCACCCCGTGAATATTAATGAGGATCATGATGATAAGAAAGACCGTTGATCCTATTTGGTGGATCGGCAGTCTGGAACAAAAGCCTGTAGATATTGACCATAAAAGCCCTGATTGCAGAGCATAAAAGCAGCAGTATGATGGGAGGAAGCCGAAGCCAGTGACCATCTGTGGACAGGAACGTAGAGTACTGACTGCCGATCGCGACTCCGTCGTTTCAGCCCTCAAGTGAAAAAAATGAATGAATCTAATAAACAGCATCTGCTTTCTGTGTAGTAAACATTTTGCATACTTAGTCTGGAGCTCTGCCAAATGCATATTTAAAAACCACATACCATCTCTGCCCCAGAGCGTTACATCAAAACCAAATGCCGGACTGACCCAGGGTTCTCTCTGCTGCTAATGAGCTCCTTGCTGGCATATGGAGGAAATCGGAGGAGGAGACACCGTGATTGGGATGGGGGTGGGGGGTACACTCCAGCAGGTAGCATGCACACGCCCAAACAGACACACATGACACATGGAGACTCTACCGCTCTCACTGTCGTCATTTTCCTCTTGCTCATCCAAGCCCTCGCTGTCGTCGTCCCCCCACCCCCTGGCTTGCCACCAGCTGATTATCAGGACCCCCGACCCGCTCCACCAGAGGGGGACCAGAACATGCCGCTCAGCCTGTGATTAGCCTTCACCCAGTGAGCCCTGCGGGGACATTTGATCGGGATCAGCTTCTCCTTTCCTTGTCTTTACTCCCTGTAAGCAATATCACATGCGTCTCGCCCGGTCTTATGCCATTACAAAAACTGTACCAGATGATCATAAGCCCTGTGACAGAAATGCTTTGATGCTCAGAATGAGAGCCGCCGATCTCCATTATGGTGGTTTGTGACATCACGATTCTGAGCGCCTCTCCTGGGGCAAAACCAGGAGGTCGAGTCGAGAGCTAAATACACAAGGCTGGGCCACCATTAGCCCTATCCATCTCTTGTGGCCCAAATCCCTGACAGCCACAAGCCGGCAACAGCCCAGCATATGAGAGTTGGGGGGTTAAGGGGGGGCTGGGGAATGTGTGCCACATTCCTCCAGGTGATCTTCGGGCCCTTCGCATCTGGGAAATTTACCAGCGCTCAATCTTTGCTTCTGCAAGAACTGCAGCGCCATCTGCTGGCAGACAGAGTAACGGGTTACTAGAAACAGAACCTCTCATTTACCTGTTAAATCACAATTAGGCTGACACACACAAGGAAATACGACTGCCTATAAAAGTCCACCTTCCCTTTATATAATTTGAATATAAATGTCATATTTGTAATGATCCCCCTCCCTCATTTGACCAATTTACCTTCCCGTACTATAGAACCTGATAATAAATTACTATAATATACTAAGATACAATACCAAAAGATTAGAAGTGTTGATAGTCGGCGTTTTCTTCTCAGTTTGCAGCCATGGCCGTGATTGACGCTGAAGCAGGCATCTCCAGATGTGGGACTTTCCCCTGGACCAAGGACTGCTGCTGCTTTTCACAGGCTGCTCCGAGCCTGTGGGAGGTGCTAAAAATACACAATGGGAAAACACCCTTAATGGTTACAATGGTTACTAAAGATACATTCACGTCAGAACCGTGTGCCTCTCTAAATCTGTAATATACCAGCCAACTGGGAGGATATAACCTCCATATTGAGCATTTCATTTACTGCCGCTGGTAAAATGAATGATATTTATGTCCTGGAATAAATATTGTGAGCTGGCAATATCTGGGATGTGCAATAATCAGCTTTGATTATACTGCTTGAAGTGTGGAGGATGTCATTCCATCGTTGATGTCAACCTGTGGTATGTTCCTCACGCAATGATCAGCCGCCCCTATAACGGCCAAATCGGGAGCACATCACAGCAGAGGAAACAAAGACCCACAGAACATGGCTCTGTATCTCCCCTTAACCCCCCTGAAAACAGTCGCCAAATGCTCCTGGGCCGATTCTTCCCTCCTTTAGGGCAGGATTTGCAGATCTGAAGTTTCTCCAAGAACCAGAAGGTGCTGATGACTTTATATCTACTGAGGAATGACATTTTCATGTGAAGCAACAGCAACAGTATCGGCCCAACTTGCTAATCCTACAGGCCATTGAAGATGTCAAAGAGATTAGCTATCTTGTACTATATTGTGTTTGTGCTCACGATCATTACCTCGATTTTTGGACATTGGCATCTGCTAACTGGCAAAAGCCAGAATGCAGAATGAATAAACCAACGGAGCAGACAAACGAAAGTGCTCCGTCTGGAATATCAAACAGGCCCGTGGATGAAGGCAGGATCCGCGATTCTGTCACCGCCTCTGTCTGAGCTGAGCGGCTTGAGTGACAGTAGACTGGTGATGTCATTCTCCGATTTATTGGTCACCCTAGCGAACAATCCCGCCCCCAACCGCAGCGCACGTCGTCTAAATCACAGAGCAGGCCTACGTATAGTGGTGATCGGCTCAGTAGATGAAATACCTCAGTTTCTGTGAGTGTTTCTCTCCAGCAAAGCATTGTGTCGTTTTTTTGTGGATGGACAAAATTACAGCCAAGACAAATGGCTGAAGGCAGTTGGCAAAGGATGCCTTGAGATCCCCCTGATTGTAGGACAAACAGTATTCACAGAAAACTAAAAACCATTATTCATTACAAAAACTGTCCTGGCTTCATCTCACACTAACCTACACATTCTGTAAAGTTAAATCTGTTTATTGTGCTCATTATGCTTCTGCAAGCAAGTTAAATTGCATTGATTTGAAGTTAATTTTGCACTGTTCCTGACACCGTCTCACACTGCAGTTAATCTCTGAGGTCGAAGCTCTGTGACAAACTGTAAGGAGGTGAACTGCTGGTGTGTCAGTGGTCCTGACAGCAGGGGTGGGTCTAGGGGAGGGGCAGAGTCTCTGTAACGACATGCATGCCCCCCCCCCCACCCCCGGAGCCTCCCTATATACATAAGGTCCTTGGATCTGAAATAAATGCATTATTATTATTATTATTATTATTATTATTATTTACATTTATATTCATGGGTTAAAAAAATGATCAAGTTTAGGAAAGAGTCTAAACAAGAAATCAGAGTGAGTTACACATTTGTAAAAATTGCAAAATGTAACTGTAAAGCATTGCAAAATAACTTATTGGTTTTCAAAATTGTCTTTTGCTTCTTGATGCTAGCAATCTAATGTGAGTAATACTTGGAGGACATTAAGGTCAAATGCATCTGGCCCCCCTAACAGAACAACTGGCCCCAGTTTGGCACCCAGCTGAAGTGGCCTATAACCACCGCTGCCTGACACCTCACCAGGCCCTTTGGTGACACATTGAAGAATTGCCTGCAGGATCCCTGTTGGTCTGATTGGATCCACTGGATCTCTTTGGATCTATAGCAGCCTGAGGGTAGCAGACCCTGCTGTACCAATGACAATTATCTGGCTTAGGTACACATCCTCACCAATAACATGCCAGATCGACAAGCCTGCAGGAGTTTAACAGCTCCTCCAGATGATAAAGGCCGAGTGCCCACGCCCCTGTGGCATTTCAAACATTTTTGCATTTCTGTGTCGAGCAGGGTAGAGTCCTTCCTTCCCCACCGAATGCCCAGCGCAGAGCGTGTCGGGGTTTCGATGCAGGCAGGTACAATGTTTGCAAACTTGCCAAGGGGAAGTAGCACCAGTGAACTGGAAACCACCATTTTTACTGAAGTCTCTGGCAGGTTTCTCCTTCTTAAGATGAAAGGTAGAGTTCAGGTCGTTCAGCTTTAATAAGTGAAGTTGTTACATGGCTGGGACTGACGTCTGATTCGAACAAGAAACCATTTTTGATCCCTTTGTTTTGCTCAACTGCAAGCAGCTCAATTACAATTACAAGCATCTTTAAAGCTTTTGTGAATCTTTATATTCGATAACTTCTGAGGCTGCAGGCTGCTCCTATGACTGCTTCTGGCAACAATGTTCTAGTGTTATAAAGAAGACGAGACAAGTTAAAAGCAGAATGTTGAACAGACAGCTATCTAACTGTATTTCTGGGGCAGTATTTGTAAATCAGAGTTATGAGAGATACACTAACCATGTCCATATTTTCTCAGTGTGTAAGGGTGGAATTGGCTCAATGACTGTGTCATATTTCACAGTTTCAATGATATCAACAAAAATGACATTTTAATACTATGCCAAATAAAACAAATTCATGTTGCTTAGGACTGTGGCGCATGATGCACAGACAGTTCCTTAAAATGGGCTAATTTCTCTCTCCACCCTCATGATGACGTGTATTCTGTCCTGTGGTATTACTGGTTTTGGAAGTTTCCAAAAAACAAATGAATTTGTGCAGAGGATGCTTCTGTCTCCCCCCCCCCCCCCCTCCACCCCCCCCCCCCCCCCCCCTTCCCCACCCCCCTTTTCCCGTTTTTTGGCCCGAAATTCTCAATGAACAACCACAAAAAAAAAAAAAAGGGTCCTGTGAACCCAGATTGTGTACAGAGCTGTAAGAATTGTGGTTCTTGTGAAATAGAAAGGCTGAAGGGCTCACTTAAGAAGAAGAGTTTCACTACTCAGCATCAGTCATTGAAGAAGAAGAAAAAACACTGAACAGTGCAGCACCACAAGAATACAATGAGAAATCTTCATCCTCACAGGTAAGGTTATTTCTCACTGAAGCCAGCAGATGTTGGTGCCATAAACCTCAACAATACAGGTAATTGCTGGCAACAGTCAGTGTCTTGTGAAATGTTTTTTTTTTCAGCTGACGTTGATGTTGCCTTCCTCTGATGTGTTTAGCCTCTCACTATTTGAGCAATCGATTCCCACATTATGGAAATCATCTGTCATCTGCTCAGGCATAACAGCACCGATTAAACTCCAGCTACGGCGATAAATAACGAATGATTGATTCTCACTAATAACTACCACAGCGAAGGATTCGTCTCCTGACTTGCATGTTCCCACTGACAGAAGAGGAGAATAAGCAATAATGCTATCTCTTATTAACCTTTAAGAGGCCATATTTGCAAACTTGTTTTTTTCCAGTAGTTCAAGTAATACTTTGGAAATAAACCCTTTAGATATGTGTATAGTGCAATTCTTCCCCTACTTATTTCTGTGAAAGCAGACATCAGAGAAGACTAGTCAGACTACAGTAAGCTAACCTTCTGGCCAGCTGATGAGGGGGACCCTTTGAAATGCTAGACAGGTTTTGGTGGTAATCCATTCTGTGGTCGCTGATCAGTTGTTAGAGCCCTCTTGTGGTATTTTACTGACATTTATTAGCCTTGGGATGTTTAGGATGTGGTGTAGAGAGAGATGAAGCTCGAACTAACTGTGGGCTGTAGAAACACAATAAGAAAACCAGATAAATCAGGGCTGCCAACTTGGGTCAACTGGCTGGAGTGAGATTTTCCAATTTGAAACAAGCCTGCACACACACGCACATGCATGGATGTAACAGTTTAATTATCTTGTAAACTGTAGGGTTTGCAACGATCCATTTGATGTACCTATATTTAGGTTTATAATGGAATAATATAAATTTGCTGCAAGATTTCTTGTGTGAGAGTTAGATGTGAGAGTTGGTAACACTAAGTCCTTTTAAAACAGTGGTTCTTAACCTTTTTTGCACTGCAGCCCAATTTTTACCATGCCAGTTCAGTCATGACCCTATTTATGTAAAGGCTAAATTAACACTATGATAAAGCAGGCAGTGCACTCTGCAGTTCACGCCAATCGATGCCTATCGCAAAAATCAGATTTTTGAATCTGAATCTGGGTGTGCCAATGAACTTTAAATTAAGCATCTGTGGTTTGACTTTTTGGATTGGCTGAGTGTTCACTAGTGTTGCACTAAGCATTTGCCTACCCAAGGCGCGTTTATGTGGGTTAATTCTAGCACTGGGGCTGGGAAATCTGATCGTGGATCAGCATAGGAGCTTGCTCTTGTAGAGTAAGTTGTCCGTGAAGGGCAGCCACCCGTGCGCTGCCCAGGGAGCTGGAGGTTAAGGGTCTTGCTCAAGGACCTATATATACATATTTTGTAAATTTGGGCTTTTTCTTCATGCTTCTGAAATAAAGAATTTTTGTAGATTCGCATTTCTCACTGGACATCGACAATATGTAAATATACTGTAAATACCTAAATCGGGACGCGCTACAGTGAATGATACAGTGAATGATAGCACAGATGACGGATGGTCTGATTGACGCATCTGAACTGAAAAATGGAGAGGAAGCTTGGATCCCAAACACCCACTCACCCCATATCATTCAGCACTCCACCATTTACGAACTGCCTTTAATCACATTTATCCATCCATTTTCCAAACTGCTTATCCTACTGGGTTGTGGGGGGCCCAGAGCCTATCCCGGAAGGCAGGGACCCTGGACTATTGCAGGGCACACTCACACACCAGTCACTCACACATGCACACCTATGGGCAATTTAGCAATTCTAATGAGCCTCAGCAAGTCTTTGGACTATGGGGGGAAACCGGAGTACCCAGAGGAAACCCCACGACGGCACAGGGAGAACATGCAAACTCCACACACATGTAACCCAGGTAGAGACTAGAACCCAGGTCCCAGAGGTGTGAGGCAACAGTGCTAACCACTGCACCACCATACCGCTCCCAATCACATTTGTTTGTCTGTTAATTAAGGTACAGGATCGTATTAATTATACATACAAGTTAATTGCATTGTGTTTTAATTACTTTGTGAATTAAAAGCCAGCCATTTTGTGCGAAATGGTTTTTGCAGGAAATATTTTTTTCCACTAAATCTCACTGGTATTTTTTGCTTGACCGTGTAAATAAGCCTTATACATCATGTTGATATTTTAATTGCTGAATGAAGTGTTAATTGAACACGTGATTTGTCGTCTACCTGTTCTAGAATCAGTATTTGTAATGGGGCGCAAAACGACGTCAATGGTTTTGTGTTTTCATCGATTTCTTTCAAATCGGCGTTGTAACCAGAAACCTAATCATGTAAACAATTTATTTGGTTATTAACTTGTGTAACTTTATTAATCAACAGAAGTTAAACTGCATTTAATGGGACGCATGTTTTGCAGGATTATATCAACATTAATACTCGTATTAGCTCTACTGATGCAGTCGGCGTCGGCCAGTAAGTCTTAATTAGGCTACTTGAAATGAAGTTGGAATATTTAACTTTTTCCGCCATTAATCCTGAAACCTCACCAAATTAATGCTACAGTTTATCAAATTTATTTAAAGCGGATCACTTGTAAATACCTGATTAAATCATTTTAGGTGCCGACGACGGTATCTTTTCCGTCTGTTGGATGATGAAAGAAAATGCTTCACCTGACAGGTAAAACATCCCACTGATACTCCTGCATATGCGGTTTCATGCTCATACTTGCTCATATTCATACTCGTCCTCTGTCTTGATAGACCAGAAATCAAGCTTTTCCTGAACGATTCCCAGCTGGAGCCCATGGAAACCAGGGGCAAACTGGCGTCTCTGGCCGTGTCCGCGTTCGACACGCACACGCTGAGACTGAAAAACGGAGGCGGCTCTCGGCTCTGGAGGTTTTCAGTAAATTCGGGTCTGCTTTAAAAAAAAAACTCAGGGGGTTGGGGAGATCGAGTGTCAGCCACGTAAAATGTAAGAATGGGTAAAGGAAAAGTATTGCTGAAGGGTCTGTTCTTACTGAATTTTCTAAATGTAAATTAAGGACCAATGACTGCAAGTGGTTCATAACAAGCTATTACTAATAAGTCATCTAACACTCTTTTCAAAGCTTTGAATACAGTCATAGTCAGGAGTGAGTATAAAGCTCACGACAAGCCATCTGCAGAGACTTTAGTGAGTATTACGCTTTTTGCAGTATATCCTTGCAGTTTCCCCTACTTATGGCTGTTATGCAGTGGTCATACAGTCTACAGTATATTAAATACTAAGTGCTTCGTCTGACTCTCGTTTTCACCCATGGGGTGTTTCTTTTATTTCGCTTTACAGGAAGCTCTCAAACACTTAAAGCCAACGCAAGTGTTTGCCTGTGAAAACAACACACTGTATCTATGCCAAAATGATGTGATCGTCGTACTTGGTAAGTGTCTACCCCTCGGGGTCGACACCTGTTCCGTTTTTGGCTAGTGTGTGTTGCTGGTTGCTGGTCTTTTTAGGCTTAGGTTTCTGCTATGTGTTGTTGTGTATTATGGTCCTAGTCTCTCTGCTGTTACCCTAGTGTTTGGTATGTATTCTTAATCTTTAGTGTTTGCTCAGTCCCTTAATTAGTTTTGTGTTCATTTAGTGTTGCTGCTTCCCCCTGTTTCTCATTGTTCTTGCCTTGGTTAATTTCTCCAGTTGGCTATTTTAAACTCAAACTTGCACTGAGTCTATATGGTGTGTTTTTCTACTTTCCTGGTCTTGCACTGTTCCTTTATCTGTTCTATAGAAGTCTTGTAGTTAGTCCTTTGATAGTTCACTATCCTGGTTAAGTCTTTAGTTATTTAGTTATGTTTCCTCATCTGTTTATGACCCCTTGTGGATAAAAATACATAAAATGAACTGTGTAATACTACATCCTTCATGGTAATATATGAATATTAAAGATTATGTAGTAGGTGCACATGTATATGGGGAAAATTTGTATTTTTCTTTCCCTAAATTCTACAAAATATTATCTATAGCTGTGTTCATAGTCATGTGATTAGTGTTTATCCGCTCCTAGGCTCCACCCATCGTTTTCCATTGAAGGTAGAGTCCCGCAGCAGCGCCACCTTGCTGCTGTCCTGGGTGCCGGATTCTCCCCTCCCCCCTGACCCAGTGCATGGCTTGTCACTGTATCGGTCACCTCCAGACACTCAGGCTGTCAAAGTCACGTACACTACCCATGCCAACCGATACAGATTTACGTCACTGGATGCCTGCAGTAACTATCTGGGCTGCCTGGAGTTGGCGGGTAGCCCCACTGTTATTTGTCTCAAGGCGCTCACAGGTAAGGGTGTCTGGGGGGGGGGGGGGTGTTTCTGGTAAAACACAGTTATAGTGGCTGATACTTGTCCTATTGGGGTTCATCAATTGGTTTTGTACGTACACATACGACTATATGACTTCCAAAACTCACCCATTCCACAGGATTCATTTATGAGAGAATTTCTCAGGATTTGGTGGATTTCGGACATTTAACGGAAGTTCCATGTTAGATTGTGTGAGTTTAGTTCCTGATAGTGTGTGTGTATCATGAGGAAGCTTCACTTCATTGGTGATCTCATCTGAGTTTTGGAAATAGACTCTTCAATGAAAACCATTGTGTTGTTACATTTTGTTATGTATAGCACCTTAGATGGCCCGGGGGAAGATGGTATTTCAAAGCACTGTGTACATGGATGTGTTGACAATAAAGCTCTCTTGAGTCTTGAGCATTTCCAGGTCAAATGAATGCCTCATAAATGCAGTGTCTTTGTATGAATTTCAAGATCCAGATGTCCCGAAAAACTTCAGTGTGAGGGCGTGGAACAGCAGCAGTATTACTATAGCTTGGGACTGCTCTGAGAAGCAGCTCTACTCCTCCTTCCTGGTCACCATGCTCCAGCTCAATGCCTCCAGCCACGTGGTGGAGACAGCGTCCCTCAAGCACGAGCAGAAGCCCTTCATCTTCACGGTCAATGACTTGCCCCCTTGCAGCAAGGTGAAGTTCGCTCTGCAGACCGTGTGTGACTCCAGCGGCGAGTCTCGAATGAGCAGTTCAGTCGTTATCGACGGCAACTCCGGTAAGGCAAGGTCTTTGCCCAATTTGCCCTCACAATCCACAGTTTTGCTCCATTCCAGCTGCAAACTTACCTACACCACATACTCGGTGTTCTTCAGAGGTAGAAAGTTCAGGTGCAGAAAGTACAAACCCAGACCAACCCATTGAGTACTTTGTGACTGTGACTCTACTCAACTGGTTGGTTGAAACAAAACTTTGGTCTGGATTTGCACTTTCTGTACCTGAACTTCGCACCTCTGGCATTCTTAATTGCTTACTTGTTTGGTTCAGGCTGTCTGGGGTTTCCCAGCAGACTGGAATAGGAAACATTGGCTTAGCTTGAACTTGAATGATGTGTTAATTTCCTTTTTGTTGCATAATTACTTGGGATCCCCTTGGTTTGAGTTTATGGCAGTGTTGAAATGGAGGGTGACATCCTCTTGTTTTCTTTCAATCACTGAAGCAAACTCTGAAATCGGGAACCTGCGCCAGGTGGCCTCCAGCCCAGGAAGCTACTCCCTAAGCTGGATGGTGCCAAATACCTCCTCCATTGCTGTGTTCAGAGTCTACCACCAGGGGGTGCTTCGGAAGTCCACCTTCCTGCAGACGCACACGGTGGTGGGCTTGCAGCCCTGTGGCCGGTATAAGGCCCGAGTGGATGCTGTGTGTGGGGACAGCGTCGTCATGAGCACTAGGACCATACAGACCAGTACAGGTGGGCTTTGAAGAGTGCGCAGAACCTGATGGACAGATGGGCTTGTATTGACGGACATTATAGCGGCATATAAATACAACACAATGTAATTGGGGGAAAGAAATGCGAAAAGACAATGAAGAGCTGCAGAAATGTGTGGTAACAGTTTATAATCTGGTAAATGAGGTCGGAATCGTGAACTTGTATAAAACACAAAAATCAGATTTCACTTTAACCGTGTACACCTGCAAGGAAAGCATTAGAAACTTGTCTGGGCAGTACTGGTGCATACATTCCCTGCCGACATCAAGCACAAAATCAGAAAAACAATAAGTAGAAGGGGGTCAGGGGAAACGTTTTACAGCAAGGTGAATAAGATCCTTGGGAACATAGAATCACCAAGATGTGGAAACTTTAATTTGCGTAACCCAGGTACAGTTGTCTGCATCAAATGTCAAAATGCAGCGAGGGTGACGTATTTCATTTGCAATCTGAATAATCACATCCCTCCCCCTATTCTAAGGCCCTGGGAGCATCTTCGACCTTCAGTTTCACCAGCAGAACTCCACTGCTTCCTGGAGCTCAGCCTCAGGCCCTGCAAAAGCTTTTGCTTATAGCCTTTCCCACTCAAACGGCTCACTTGTGAGTAGCGGGAGGGTGAGGCAAACGTATGTGCTACTCCCGGGCTTGGTCCCTGGTAGCCCATACCAGATGGAGGTCTGGGAGGAGTGTGGTGGGGAGCGGGGCAGACCAGCAACACAGCGATTCCTCAGGCAGCTGGTTCTCGACGATGACGTCCTCTACCCTGTGCCAAAGGGGAGGCACATGGGTTGGTATTGGGTTGCTGTAGTTCATTGGGAACACTGACCAGAACCATTTCCATTGTTTCATGGTCTTTTTTTGTTCAATCTAAAGGGTCGCACTTTAATCCCGATATGCATGCTGTTATTGTACCTTGGATGTTGCCAGAGTCCCTCAGAGAACCAAAGGCAAAAGCCCGAGTCGAGCTGGAGAGCATCATCAGAGCCAAAGTAAGAAAGACCTGTGGCTTTGTTCAAATGCACTTAACAACACTACATACTCTAAGTATGTGGACTCAAGGTCAAGGTTACAGCTTCTAGATTGTGGGCACCATGAGGAAACTGTTGACCTTAAGGTGGTAAGAGTACACATGGCTGTAGTACTTTTACGGTTATTCTTCTTAGTTACAGGCCCTCTTCAATGGGTTGCCATATTCAGTAGAGGTGAAACTGCTTGAATTTGAGGACCTTAACAGTACAGGACAAACTAAGATCCCCTTCCAAGTTTTGGACATTTCCAGTGAAGATGTCAAAGTAAAACTGTCCTCTGAGGAGCTGTTGACTTACATTCAATCACTCGGCCTAGCCCAAGTCACCATCAAAGACCATCTGATCTACTGGGATGGTAAACGTCTTAAATCTTGTGTGATGTAATCTGAAGTCTTATGGGAATGTTGGCTGTGTTTTTAAGCCTTACCCAATTTGCAGATCCGGATGAGTGTGCCTCCTATGAACTGAACTGGTGTGATTCCAGTTCCACCTGCATCAATACCCTGCTTTCCTACACCTGCGTGTGTCGGGACGGTTACTACAACGCCGGCCACTTCCTGATTCCTCCTGTGCCCTCAGCCTGTTACAGTTGGTCACTCATTTCCGTTATTGAACATGACAGCGAGGATTTAGGAAGCTTGCTGTCACCACTGATTAGGTTCTGCATTCAATGAAGAATGATGTGATAGGGTGAAGCTTATGGCTTCTGTTTTAAATGTGATATCTTGTTGGACTAGACTGGAAAATTTTGAGCAATGACTAAATTTGAAAAGTGAGGGCTACTTAGTTTGCCTCAGAAGATTGATAGTTTTATTGGCCTGGATAAGTTATTGAGGCTCAAGTGAAAATGGATTGTTAGTCTACAGAGAGGCCAAGGAGTGTCCTGTAAACATCACTTTGGTATGTTGTGTTGTCTGACAAGTTGACAATGAAGACGGCTTGAGTACATATTAATTCAATTTTTTTTTTTTTTTCAGAGAATGGGATGTTTGTTGAGTGCAAGGAAAGCCTCGTTGCTGGTGGACTGGCAAAGGAATTCCTGACCGGCTATTTGGGGGGCAACGTAAGCGTCATCCTGAATGACGGACGCTGTGCTGTGAACGAGACTGACGCATTCTACTTTTTCAAGATAGTCGGTAAACCTTCGGAGTGTGGGGCTAAAAAGCAGGTCAGTTTCTGACACGCAAGCGCAGTGTTAATGTCCACCAGTAATTTGAAATTCAGGGAGGAGCAATGGAACTTTATTTATGAAAATTTTGTTACAGTATGTAATGTGTGTTTATAGATGAACAAGACACACATAGAGTTCAGTAGTTCCCTGACAGTGACACTCAGCCATGAGAAGACAATTACCCGGAATGACCTCCGGTTGTTGTGGAGGTGTACCTACCCCCGGCACTTTCTGCATGGGGCCTGGATCAACACGGATGCTGAATGGTGAGAGGCTGACCCTGACTCTAGCTGAAGGTAGATCTGATCCAGTTCTGAAAAAAAAAATGGAAGGACCAGACCATGGCTCATCTTGTATATTTGAGGCAGAAGGCATCACATTAAAGAATGGTCTGAAATGCTGCATTCCTCTCTCGTCTGCCAGGTTTAGCTCCCATTCTGTTGTTGGTTACAACTTCTCACATATTCTGGATGTTAGCATGATGTTGTACAATGACACCACCTTCATGTACAATTACGCGGATGGCGTGGTACTGAGCCCAGAAGACTACCTGTTCCTTGAGGTGACCCTCCAAGCGCAGGACACCTTGGCCCATGATATGCTCCTGGCGGTGATGTCATGCTGGGCCACAGGCACAGAAGATGCTGTTGAGGACAGGAAAGCCTTTTTCCTTAAAGACGGGTGCGTTCATGCCGCTGTCGAAATGCTTGTTGCATCTTGGAAATTGTGAAATCCCAGTGTTATTGGGGGGGGGGGCACTTTTGAAGTATCATTTGCTCATTTGCTTAGTGTATCTTTTAAAGCAGTGTTTCTTAACCCAGGTCTCGAGGACCCCCAGACAGCAGGCACGTGGGGGGCTGGGGGTGCAAGATCTAAGTGCCACTTTTTGAATAACCAACAATGATGCAAGATTTACTGAGCAACAATTAGTACCCCCCACCCAACCACCTGTTTGAGCACCTGCCCCTCAGTCTGTACACAACATTGCTAATCACTTCAACCATCTTTGTTTTTTGCTTCCAGCACACTTGAACCAAACAAGAACACTGGATGTGAGCTGAGGGGGGGGGAGTAATAAACATGGAGACTGGAAGTCATTGAAGACTGAGTTGAGAAACGCTGCCCAAAAGCATTGTTTTGTACACTTTATTGTATGGCAAAATTGTACAGCAACATACATAGCTGTGATTTTTGCAACTTATTTTTTCATTTCAGTGAAGTTCATTGTTCTCCACTTGAAATAACCTTGGAGATTTGTCTTTAGTCTTCTGACCTGGTTGGCTTGTTTGGTAGGGTGTGATTTGTATTTATTTTATTTATTCATTCTTCCGCCTGTAGCTGCCCTGACGATTATACGTTCTCCTGGCTCACACTGAATGGGTCTGGGAAGAGCAGCAGGTTCTCTGTTCAGATGTTCACCATGTCTGGTAATGATGAACTTCCCATCTACATCCACTGCTTGACTAAAATTTGCACCCCGGATGAAGACTGTGTGATTGTAAGCTCAGGCATTCCACTCGGCTCTTCCTGCTGCCAGAGGTCTTTGATTAACCAACATGCTCCCCCAGGAATGTCCTACGACCAAGAACTATCCTAAGGTGAAAAGACATCAGAGAGGGAGGGGTCAGGAGCGATTTGCGGTCGTCTCTGCTGGCCCAGTCTTCATGGATCGTGGGGAGTGGATGTCGAAAGGCAAATTTGCATGTGAGTGGACATGTAGATTTTTGATGAAAACCAGTGTGATAGTCTTGCTCCCCTCCTCTCTTTCAGGGAATGGGATGTTCATTGTTATTGCTGTACTTGTGGGAACATTTGCCTTCCTCGTTTTGACCATGCTTGGGGCCAGTGTCTTGAAGGCAGTCATGCACATATGTGGCAGCAGTAAATAGACATTCAAACCACCACGTTGTTTTCAGTTTTTTCTTGACAGAAATGTCACAACCTTCACATGGTGCCAACAGTTTGCTATTGCCAAGCTAAACCATGACATTTAATATTTGGGACCAAGTAATCTGAAGCACCCTGCTGAAGATTGATAATCAGCCATGTACATCTGATCAACCTTCCTTCAGTACTTGCCAGTTGAAACTGTAGTGTGTGTTTTCATTCTTTAGTGTTCATCTTTAACTTTTGAATTTTGTTGTGTGTGTATAATATAAAAATGAAATTAAACCCACTATTCAAGGCTGTCCATACAAATATTTTTTTGGGAGGCTATTCCCTTATGGGTTCTAGGATAGGAATGAGATCTCTCAAAGGGCAGGCATTTGATGTTGGACGATTGTATTTACAGAACCACTAAAGATCAGCCTTGCTTGGTTCATCTTTTGGCTGTGGTTTGTGATGTGTGTTACCTGGAATAGTTGGATGTTGGACTATTCATCATCAAAGTTCAATTGAATATTGAGGTTTTCCTCTTGTTTACATGGTTTCTCGTTTTACTTGTTTGTGTCCAGTATGTTGCTGCTTATAGAAAAACTTCATTTTGGGTATGAACCAGCAGTATTCAGCTAATAAAACTATATTAATTGCCATGTGCTCAAAATTCTGGATTCTCCCTTTATGATGATAGTCAGTAATTGCACATTTGACTGCCTTTTTGGAACTTTTTCTGTTACCAGAAAAATAATTGGACTATCACATCACACCTTTACAAGTTAATCAATTTATTTTTGTGTAAATATATTGCAAAAGAAGTTTGAGAACACGCACAACAAAATAAATTGTTTCGAAGCACCAGTCGGCACTACAAATGCAAACAAATCAAATAACTGGACTAAAAATGAGCGTACAGTGTGGATCAATGACCTATTATTGTAAATGTTGTTGCAGGCAAAATATATGAACATGACTAGCCTGCTATTACGTGAAAGATGTAGCCTGTTTTAACAGTGAAAATTTGACCATAGACTATTTAGCCTAGGGTAACGGTACTGGTAACTCGGGTACTGGTTTGTCTTTATTCTTAACTAAAAAAAGTGTCCTTGTATTTTTCCTTTGGGGGCGGGAATGGAATGAGACTTGTAGGATGCGGGCGCAACGGGACAAAATCTTCAAAGCTTCAGCAGTGGGGGGAGGAAGCAGGACAGAATCTTGCAAGTTCTGGACAGGAGAAGAATTTAGAATCCTGTTCCATGCCCAACTATTCAGAGTTGGGCTCCGTGGGGGATTCTCGAACCCCATCTACCAAGCTATAAGGGAGAAATAGAACCAATCGGGTATAATTTCACCGTACACCTGGTTTGAGGGTTGATATTAAAAGTTAAATAGGTTTTGGTTAAGATTTAAATGTCAACTATTTGCCTTTTGATGGGTTAGCGCCCCATCTTGGCTTATTCTCTGCCTTGGGATCATAGGTTTAGACAGGTTCTGAACAACATATGACCCTGCATAAGAGAAGCAGGATTAAAAAATGGATGAATGGATATCCATCCATTCATCAAGTCCGTATCCAGCACAGGTTGCAAAGGGCCCGCAACCTATCCCAGAAACCACAGAGCAGACAGGTTGCCAGTCATTCACAGGGTGCACACACATTCACTAACACAATCATGTATAATAGGAAATTCATAGACACAAACCCAAAAATTTGAGGTTGGCATTAGAGCTACTGGTCATCATTGAGGAACCGTCTCAGAATCGGATCATGATGCATGTGAAGAATTAGCAGCAAATCAAGAAGCACTTACTGCACAAATTGCTCCAGCACTGTTTCCCAGGACATGCCGAGCAGGGAGTTTCTTGCTAATATGGCCGATGTCCAATGACGTTCCCCCTAATCGGAGAATTTGACTAATTTGACTAATCCCCCTTCTGCTTTGCTGAGATAATCCATCCCACCTCACAGGTGTGCCGGTTTAAATCTCCATTTAATATATTGCAGCAGCCATCTCAATTAATTATTCAATTATAACTACACCTGTGGCAATGGGTCTGAATGAAACACCTACATTTAACAATAAGTTGGTGTGTCCTAATACTTTTGTTCATATAGCATATAATTTACCATTGTATTGACTTAAGTTTATTGTATCTATTACCAAATTAAAGTATATAATAGACAAGGCACTAAATGTATGGTATAAGGTAACCTGAAGCATCCAGCTGAAGAGTATTAATCAATCATGTAAGTCTGCATAGGCTGCCTTCCCTCTGTGCTTGCTAGTTGAAACTGTAACTCCAGTCTTGGAGAGCTACTATCCAGTATGTTTCCTATCCTACTTGGCTTCTGATGAGCCACACCTGCTCCTGGTATTTACCTGAGAACAGGTGTGGCTCATCAGAAGCCCGGGATGATAGAAAACCTACTGGCTGGTAGCTCTCCAGGACCGGAGTTGGAGACCCCCGCTGTAGCATATATTTCCAATATATAGTGTCAATCTTATTTTTACGTAATTGTTTAACATAGGAAGTTAAAATTAAACCTGCTATTCAAGGCTGTCCATTCAAGTAAGCTTTTTAGGAAGACTATTACCTTATGGGTTCCTGGAGAGGAATGAAATCCTTGAATGGGTAGGTGTTTGACATTGGACAGAAGTTGTATTTACAGAACCACTAGAGGTCAGCCTTGCTTGGTTCATCTTTGGCTGTGGTTTGTGGTGTGTGTTACACGGAATAGCTGGATGTTAGAGAGACTTGTCAGTCTTCAATGTTGAATTGAATTTTGAAGTTTTCCTCTTGTTTATATGGTTTCTCGTTTTACCTGTTTGTATCCAGCCAGTTGTTCCTTACAGTAACAGGCACCTCTTTGGATATGAAACAGTAGTATTCAGCTAATGAAACAATATTAATCACCATGTTGCCATGTGATCAAAACAATGGAATCTCCCTTTATAATATAATTTGACTCTATGCTTATGGCCATTTTTTCCCGCAAATGAGATGACAGGTTTATTGAAAAATACTGCATAAAATGGACTATTGCATCACAACTTTGTGAGGTAGGCCCAGTTTATTTGTGTTTCAAAGCTAGCTTCTACAAAATATAGTTTATGTAAAAATAGCTCCTAGTAAAACCACAGTTTCCACCACTCGCTGGACTTCCTTTTTTCATATTTCCAAGAAAAATCATTTAGCTGTCTTAGAAAAACCATTAATGTAACACATTTTGGGGGGATGGTCATATTTCCATGCCTGCAGCGCACACTAGCACCACATATTATGCCAGAAGTCAGGGTGACGTATGACTGAGCGCAATGACAGACACAGAGATGATATTGCAGTGGCGGCTACTTAACACAGCCAAGTCACTGCGGTTAACAGGTTTGCTTTAACCAGCATGCTGATGAAAATGTGAAATCTATGGGGGTGGAGTAACTCTTCTCTATGAACTTGCTTTGCAAAATGCTCCCCATTTCCTTCCTCTACAAATGCTGGTATTTGCAGGTGGGTCAGAGCAACAAACGGAACATTTCACTGAGTTACTGCAGCTCCATGCAGCTGAGTTGGACTTGAAGTCTCCCTAATAGAAGGTATATTCTCCAAGGACAAGTTCTTGGATGCTGACTTAGCACGGGTTGATTTTCATGTCACCTTGGCACTAACATCCACTGCAGTCTCTTTTGCACGATCTTTCTCAAACGGCTTCCACAGTTTCAACGTTGCGCCATGATAACGAGAAATAATCAGCGTTCTCCTTTTTGGTGAGCCTTGTCTGGTTACTCATAGAGAGTAGGGCACCATCTTATTTTCTAGCAATTGGACTATATTTCTGTTAATGTTCATTAGATTTTTCTTTTATATAAAATTGTACCACCTCAATATCATTAAAAGTGGCATCAAAAAAAACTTTAGAGAGAGTTAATTTATAGAGCTGGACATTTTGGATAATTGGACATGTATTGGATGATTATATAAGTAACTGGAGCAACAACGAAATGTTAATGTTTAAGTTCTGCAATCTATAAAAGTTGGAAGTATTTCCACAATTTTGGCCACTATATACTGTAAGTATTGAAACCCAGTCCCTTCTTACCACTTGTACATCTCCTTCACCACTAAGAGAAACACCATCTCTATCACTCAGATACAAACAGATTGGGGTAGAACTTCTGCACGCCTAATACGCCCAGCACCGTGAAGAGGAACAGCAGTGGCCTGCAGACCAGCACAGAGACACAATTCGGGCTACATATTTTGCTTGAAGTCTGGTCCGAGTCGGACGCCCAGTGGTATTCTGGAAGCACAGGGGTTACACATGTGAATGAGCCACTCAAACACGTACAAAATTTTATAATTTGAGTATATCTAAGACCCCACTTACCTTTCAACTTGACCTCTTTGGGGTCATCTGTCAAGAAATAAGGGAAGAACACACACATAATCAGGTGGACTTTATTGCACAGTACGCCCATATTGGTATTTTACAAGTTAAATGTCAATTAACTTGTCAATGTCAGATCAATACATTTATTTAAAAATGTGAATCTCTCCACCCTGTGATGGGTTGGCACCCCATCCTGGGTTATGTCCTGGTGTGTGGTCTTAGAATCTGGAATAGGCTCTGGATCATATGATTTGTTGTTCATCACCAGCTCCACTCACCTCAGTACAAGCCAAGAAAAACACTGCTGGGAGGGGCTACTGCTGCCTGCAGGTGTTTGTGTATATGATGTGTGCCGATGTGCGCCGCTGCGCGGGGGTGGGGGGGGGATGTTCCCTTCAGAACTCCTGACCTGATATTTAGATATACTCTTCTTCAATAAATATATTTGTCTGACAGAGAAGCTGTGTGCAAACAGGAATATACACTATTTTTCAAAAAAAAAAAAAAAAAGCACCCCAGAATAAAGGGCACTTTCTCTGCAGGAATAAAAAGGGCAGGTGCTCAAGCCCCCTTTGATCTCTATGTGTGCACGTGCTTGCATCCATCCATCCATCAAGTCAGTATCCAGCACAGGTTGTAAAGGGCCCGCAACCTATCCCAGGAACCTCAGAGCAGACAGGTTGCCAGTCGTTCACAGGATGCACACACATTCACTAACACAATCAAATAAAGTGGGAAATTTAAAGACTCCCAACCCAAAAACAATTACAGAGATTGGCATTAGAGCTACTGGTCATCATTGAGGAACCGTCTCAGAATAGGATCATGATGCATGAGAAGAATTAGCAGCAAATCAAGAAGCACTTACAGCACAAATTGCGCCAGCACTGTTTCCCAGGACATGCAGAGCAGGGAGTTCCTTGCTGATATGGGTGATGTCCCACTATGTTCCCCCTAATCAGAGAAAGTTATTCTGTAGCCGCCCAAGACGATTGCTTGGGCACATTTCATGAAACATGCTTAACAATAAGAAGATAAGAGCATATCTCAAAACGCTTCATGCATATAACACAACACTATAACTTAGCCACAAAAGCCTGTAACTTACCCAAAACAATTACCTCGTGTTTTAAAAGCTAATAATTCCACCAATCAATTAGTCAGTGTCACTAAAATTAAAAGTAAAATCAGCATTAACCATGAGTGTTAATATGTCAGTGTAAGTCTGCTCCTGAGCTCCACAATGCATAATAGTTGAGTCCCACTTTCCCATTGTGACTGACCAATCATTTTTCATTAGCAAAATGATACTGATTCATGTCAAAGATGCTAGTTTTAACATTGCGAGGCTCTACAACACTGTATGTAAAGTTCACTGGCAAGAGGAAGCACTCACATGCATGTAACTTCGGATCTTAAGACACGGAACAACAGCAAACAAAAAAATAGCAAAATGGCAGTACAAGATTAAACAAAATTACAACAAAATCACGTACTGTACGGACCAAAAACACAACAATACCATATAACTGCAATTTATGGGATATTATTTTTAAATCATTTTGAAAGCTTGGTTTTTCACCTGGTATGGAACATCATGATGTCATACACACACACACACACACACATATATGACATCATGATGTTCCACACCAGGTGAAAAACCATGCCATATATATATATATATATATAGTTATTACAGTGGGAAACAACATGGTAGTGTTTTGACTAAGAAGACTAAAGCAACTAAGAAATGTACCAAATGATGACAATTGTCAATTGTACAACAAGACCATTTGCATGTATGTAGTAAGAAATTCTGAAATTTGTGTGAAGCAATGAAAAATTATGTGACATTATGGTGTGGGGATTACACTTCCTGTTTTGCAAATGGTAATTGTCATTTGAGAAATGCTCCAAATCAATTAAGAAATGTGTTGCAAGCATAAGCACAGCTCTCCATTCTAACATGGGTGTGTGTGTATGTGCTAAGAACTTACGCGTCTCCATAGTCGCACACAAATATTGCAAATTGTGGGTTTCCTGAGCAGACATGGACAGCACAACCGACCTTGTAACTCTTTGCCCACACGACCTGGGGATTAGAATTGTGTTGGAAAAGGCTCCATGTTTTTCAGTCAGTTGTACATTAAATGTAAGTGTTTAAAATCAAGCCCACCCAGACTTCCCCTAGATAGACCCTCAACGATTCCATAGCCCTGCCTAAGTTTCATAAAAGGCTTGATTATTAGTTAAACTGAAAGCTCAAATGGGGAAATGTTACCTTCCGTAGGCTTACCTGAGTGTAATGGCCACAGACTTTAGTACATTTCTTCGTCATGTAGGTGTAATGTTGCACCTCGTCAACCCACAACTGAATGGCATCCTCTACGTTGAATATGGAGATTGGATATCCCCTCCAGATATTTTCCCCTACTCCTCTGAATGAAGGGTGCAGCTTGTGTGATATTTGCAGTGAGGGATTATGGTCGAACTTACATTTACTTGCCCAGTCCTGAGAAACTTTTGCTAAAGTCTCATCCCAAGTCTGTGCAGGAAAAGAAAACGTGAAAATCTGAGCATAAGATACAGATGGTAAAGCTGGGGCAGAAATGCGGGTTATTTATTGTTTCTTCATGAAAAGTCTTACAGGCAAGAAAACAATTACAAATAGTGTTATAATTAAAGCAACAATTATTGCAGCAATTATGGCAGAGTGTGAATTACCCTTCCATAATTGGGGGATACTGCCTTCATAACACTTCTATGACCACAGTGGCGACTGGCCCATAGGGGGCGCTCAGGCGTCGCCCTCCCTGATATGTGGGGGGATTATAATATATATATATATATATATATATATATATATGTTTAACATTGTTAATGTTAAATGTTATTGTTAATAATTTAATATATGTTTAACAAAACAGTATCTAGGCTATCATATTAAGCTTCTAAAAATGTCCATAAATATAAAATTGTGGAGTGCAGAATCAATACCATTAAAATTAAAGTAATAAGGCTTATTTTTAGTTAGCTAGTTTTTTACGTTGTCCCTATACTGTAGGTTTCACTGACGGAAATGTTTTTTCAGAGCATAACGTTAGATCTTCTTACGCATTAACATTAGCCTAATAACAAACCACACAGGCTAAGTGGCGAAATAATTTCAAAAAAGGCACACTTTATTCATGATAAAATGAGAATGAAAACATAGGGAGTTCATCTCCTAGGAAAATCACCATGATCGATTTTATCTCGCCAAATAAGCCTGGTTTAAAATAAATAGAGAACTTAACTTATCTTGCTAGTTATCGTAACTAACGTTTGCTGTACCGGCCTCAGAAGGACAATGGTAAGTAATTCAACTTATAAAGACCTCAGCTTGCATTAGTTGACGAAACACTTAAACGAATAAATGAAGGTTGTAAAATAACAAATTTTCAACAGGCTACTTAGTTACCAATGCAAAACGAACACAACTAACAGGTCACTCACTCAATTAGGATGACCCCGTAATTCGAACCATGAATTATAGCTTAGTACACATAAGAAGTTATTAATTTTATATTGCTCCGCACCTGAACAGTGCAACAGGAAACTCACCATGTACATCATGTCGCTCGCGGGGGGGGTTACCCTGGAGCGATGCTTATTGTGAGCGCTGACACACATGTCAATGAAGGTTTCATTGGTGATATCCGTTAATGGTTGCGCATTCGTCCTAGATGTTGTTATGATGACTGTACAAATTGCCAGGTACAGCGACTGGAGCGCCATTTCCTACAAGCTTAACAACGATCTTCTTCCTGTTTCGACTAATGTCAGTTTCACAGCTGATTCTACAGGAACTGTCGCTACAGTTGAACTTCACTGCGTTCAGGAAGAAAGGGAGTATAATATTAACCCAAAAGACGCGGTTTTTGTGTTCAGAAACAGGCGTATTTCCCCAGCGTGCGGGAGGTGCCCCCTGTCGGTCAGATGAAAATGCTATTTAAATACAGTGGTACCTCAGTTGTCGAACTCATTAGAATTTCTTAAAAGTCGAACCAACCAGGTCGGAAAAAAAATACCTAGTACTCGATATGAATCTCAGAAGTCAAACCATGAAGGCTGACCCAAGATAACTTGTGTGCGCCGGGAAATTAGTCATGCAGGTCAATTAGTCTCTCAGCTGAAACAAAAATGATTGCTTCAGTCTCAGCCTCGCATTCGTTGTGACAGCATGTTTACACAAGCTGAATACATATATTTAGACAGTAAAAATACATTTAGACAATGATATACAGTAACCGTAATTATTATATAATAAAATACATTTTAAAATAAAGATTTCTTATTAATTATTTTAATATTAATAAATAAACATGAATACATTTAATTATAATAATATTATTGTGCCAAGCGGGGGAGAAACGGAGATAAAGGCGCAGATGTCAGGGTATCGGGGAATACGGGGTTTAATTACAGGTAAGGCAGGCAAATCGCAGATGGACAATATAATGTCCGGGCTGGGGAAACAAACTGAAACTTGGACAAAATACAGAGGACTAATAACAACAACCAGAAACAGCTGGATTCCACACAGGGTTAACGAGGGGGCGTGGCACACGGAATGAGCGGACGATCGGGGCAGGAGACATTGGGCTTCATTCACCAATATTTTCTTAAGAATTCCCTTAAATTTGTTTCTGTGAAATTTGTTAAGAACAACCTACGTAGGATGCATGACATGTTCTTAAGTAGCAGAATTATTCGCACCTTTATTCTTAAGAATGGCGAATCCCACGCCTTCGTAACTACTTCGTAACCACGACTTCGTGCCAGTTTGTCCTAATTAGCATAGGGAAACGCCCTGCAATTTCCCATAAAATGGCATGAGACTGCAGGACCTTGTGCAAGGAATGGCGAAGAGACACGCAGGCTGTGAGCTGCTTGGCACTAAAGAAAAGCTTCAGTAATATTGAAGTAGAAGTAATAATACAGTAAAATCCCGTTACAGCGGATTCGCTTATAATGGAATATTTTGCTTATAAAGGACAGACAATTTGGTCCCCAGGGTCGTAGTTTTGTTTGGCTATAACGGACATGCACATGATGCAGCTCCGCCTACAAGGCCTGTGGTGTGCAGGTGATGTCCAGCGCAGATACGGAATCAGGATTATTAATAGTCACGCATCTGATCAGGTAAAGTTGGATTACTACATGTACCGTATACTGTAATAATCTATACCACAGGTGTGTCTGCTGAGGTGTGGCATGAGTAAATGGTGTCCTGTAGTGTTGTGGGCACACAGAAAGTCTGGATATAAAGGACTGTTTTTCCAGGTCCCTTGAAGTCCGTTATAACTGGCCCATTGTTTTTTTTAACTTTACACATTGTTTGGATACATTTATTTTCTTACTTTACAAATTACTGTTTTGTTTGTGTTTAGGACATTATATCATCTTCTTGTTTTTTTCTGGTACATTTTATGTTTAAATGCTAAATAAAAAATATATATTTAGGTGTATTTTTTAGCAAGTAATTGGTTTTACATAATTTCTTATGGGGAAAATTCGATCAGAACCCGAACTTCTTAGGATTCGATCCGGAGTTCCGGACGGATTAAGTTCGAGTTCTGAGGTGCCACTGAATATTCAATAAAATTAAATCGCATTGTATTGTTAAATTTGAAAATATGGCTTGTGTTAAATAATCATATCAATATGTAATAATAATAATTAATTGCATATGTGCGTCTTCACTTTCCCCCCACGGTCCAAAAAACATGCTGAGGCTGATTGGAGTTGCCAAATTGCCCGTAGGTGTGCCTGTGTGAGTGAATGGTGTGTGTGTGTGACCTGTGATGGGTTGGCGCCCCCTCCTGGGTTGTTCCCTGCCTTGCGCCCGTAGCCTCCGTGATAGGCTCCAGACCCCCATCAATAGGACAAGCGGTTTTGGAAAATGGACGGATTGATGGATGGCTGGATGTAAGTGTGTGTGTGTGTGTGTGTGCGAATTAGGTTTATATTACAATGTGATAAAAACCTGAAAACACTGTTATTTTTGACATTCATGAATTCAATCAAAAAAACGTATGCTTAAGGGGATTGGAGTTTTTCCAATAGAAATAGAGTCCGCACAAAAATATAATTGTGTGTGTGTGTGTGTGTGTGTATAATAAATTGGTCATTATAATAAATATTACATTCACGACACTCGCCAGTGGGATAGAGGATGGTTGAACAGGAAAGAAAAGCGGCAACTTATTGTGACGGAGTGTAATGGGTCGAAAAGCCACTAGATGGCAGCATTTGCTAACTTCTTTATATTGGGCTACTGAGTATACTTGAATGTGTTTGTCGTGACTGAGAAAGAGACTCAGAAGGCGAGAAACTTGCTTTAATATTTAGCATGGATTTTTTTCTAGGGTAAATGCAATAAGGAAGCATTTTCATGAGTAAATGATTTTGCCAGCATCCGGACCCTCGCACTAACAGTGGAATAAAAGAGTGCTGAGTCCTGTCTGGGGCTGATTCTGATTTCTGTCAAGTATGCAGATTTGAACAGCAAAAGCCTCACTGCCTACACATGCATTCTGCTCTCATGTTGACATGTTTCAGTATTTTTTCTGCACTCCAAGGGCCTTTTGCTCTTTCTACACAGCCATAAACTTTGAGTTTTTTTTTTTTTCTCAGGACACTGAATCTGGTCTTTGTTAGCCTATTATGTTTGCTTCTTATTTATAGATGCTGCCCTCTTTTCATCAACTCTGCTGTGAGTTGTTTCCTATGCAGACCGGTTCTTGGACATTCTGCAGAGCTGATTAGTCTGGATGTTTGGAAGCACTGAGTATTTAGTGGCCTTGGCTGATGAGTGAGTACAGTGTTAAAAGGTACCATAGTATCTTTTTAAGCTAGAGTCCCACTGCTAAACCAGCACAAGCCAGTGCCAGTAGCCAGTGCCAGTGACTTTAAGCATAACAGGCTTCAACTAAGCTCCCTCATGACAAATGTATCAAGCATTATATAATGGTGTAAAGGTTCATAGATTATTTTGAGTGTCTGCTTTGGTAAATCTTCATTTTAAATACATATTTTAATTAAGAAAAAATACATTTAGTTATGATGATTAAAACTGCACTGTTGAACAGGTCAACTTGCTGGTGCAGCGATTAATAGTGTAGCAGCAGGAAGAGTCATTTCACTTTGGACGTTGAAAAAGCTTTACTTGACTTGATTTGTGTATGTTCCCTGCAGTATTCAAATCTACAATAGAGCATGTATGAATTTATGTCTCACGGAAACAATAGAGAATTCCTGCTCATTGATTGCAACTAGCTTTATTTCCTGTTCAACTCACGAATTACTTAATTAGCACAATTATGATAATAAGGCATACGGATGACAATACTGTCCCTGTGGTTTGGATTTCCCCATTCAATGGACCCAGGGATTCTGCTTGACTTAATGGGGTTGTCCAGAAATATTTCCTGCACCTCTGCTCCACATCATTGCTCAGCGCTAGTTGCAGGCTTTAAGAAGCCTTTTCCCTTTCTGCTTTAAGGGAGCGATGGCAGTGTAATAAAAATGCTAATTATTTTAATTAAAAAATGAAAATAGATAGACACTTTGGCTGCTAGAGAGATTTAAAAGAATATGACGACAAAATATGCACACTTAGCCACAGCATGAAAGAATGCACGTAAGGAATGTTAAAATATTTTATAGTTTAACATGAATAGAATAAAATGGGACATTATAATTTGCCATGTAGTGGGAAAAAATAGATTTTTACCTGGTGTTTTAATTAACTAACTGTTCCTTTAGTTAAAAGTGTGCGATGCTGGAGGTTTTTTCTGTCAACTGTGATTGCTTGCAGGGGCTCAGTTGTCAGCATTAGTACTTTTGTAAGATGTTTGCGGATTTGATTCCAGCTCCAGCATGTGTGCAGATGGCGGGACTTGTGTGGGTTTCCTGTCACATGACAAGGACCTGCAGTTCATGTGTCTCTAAACTGCCTTTAACATGTGAGGTACTTGTAGTGGATTGCCATCCTGATCCAGGTATACTGAGATTCCTGACTCCAGTATCACTCCAGTCCTGAACTGGATGTCAGGGTCTGGAAAAGTAAAAAAAAAGTTTCTGCCCAATTGCTTATATGTATGAGTAACAGTCTAGTCGGAAAACCGATATATTTTAAAGTACTAATTGAGTATTGGAGTTGGTGGGACTGTTTCTACAGTACTTTCATTGCATTTCAGTGTTTTTGTTTTAATTAGTGCTTGAGTTATGTTTAAGGGTGACCTAGGAATCGCTGATCACACTGCAGCATGAAGTGCAAGGTCGATGATGAAGATGAAGATGACTCATAAAACAGCCAGCTGGAGACAAGGCAGGTGACAAAGGGGCATGAAGAGAAAACTTGGTATGAGGCCAGCAAGGTCAGCTAAGAGAGGAAATGGGGCAAAGCATAGAGGAGATTGACCTAATGGGAAGCGTCTTGCACCGAGAGTCCTGGAAACTGTACTGTGCTTCATCATTTGCCTTGAAAAAAGCAGCATTTAGCATCATAACAGTGAAGTACACCAGAGTAACGCTGCAGTCGTTTTTTTTTTTCTTATTTTACCACTAACTCCAATATTTAAGCAATGTCTTAAATAGAATGTAATAACTTATTGTTTACCTGTTTAAATGGTTTATTGAAGGACTTTTTTATATATGTAGGATGATGGAATTGTAATGTTTCCATGTTCACTTCTCAATCACAGCCTTACCAGGACGGAAAGTGTTTGGGTGGGTAATTCGGCTCCATCAAAACTAATTTTCTTAATGTAAATTTTCTTCTACTTTATTTTTATTTTTTTCAGCTACACCTGTTATTTTCCCCACAAACCAAAGATTATCTATTGGGTTACTGTCACCCTATCTAGTTAAAATGGTAATTATGGATCAAAAATGGTCATGCGTTGTTTTGTTCACATGGCCATTCATGGTGTACATTTAAAAAGGTGCAAACTTGAATTCTCCTTGGATTTAAAATTCAACTCGTATGGCGAACTGAGTGAATGCATCTGCTGGTGGGTGTGACCATGAGGTTGAGATGTTAAGATGCTGATGTTTGGAGCACCTCAAGCACGTTGTGCAAATCTGCCATGCGCTGGAGACCTGGCCTCGTTGGCGTAGACGTGTGAGAGCGCTAAGCCATCCGGGCCTGTAGTTTCTGGCGGAGGTGGAGATGCAGCACCAGCACCCAGACTACAGAAAGCCAGGTGGGGAAACGCGAGGAACATGGCAGGGAGATGCTTAGCTGTAGGGAGACATTTGTGTCCTAGCTGGACCTTGCCTGTCCACACAGCGTTCTGTCCTCTCTTCTTATAGCTAAAACAAGGGAAAAACACTTACTGGGAACAAATTTGTCCTTCAGCAGCATTCTGTGTTCAGATGGTTTTATTGCAGGATCGAATAATTACTTGGGATAAGCTGTCTTAACGGATAAATTAAAACATTAAACACACTGTCTGATTAGGAGAGTCCCATTTTTTGTGGGCAGTGACCCTTCATACAGAGTCAAATGCACAGTCATTAAACCCAGCTGCTGAGGAAAGCTGCTCTCCCTCTCTAATTTTCAGCCCTCTGAAAATAAACACTGGTTAGTTAGCACAAGTAGAAACCGTGTTAAGCAAATGTATAATTTATGGGCATATTCGATTTTTTTTCCACATAAGTTAAATTTTTAAGTATTCGTTCCAACCAAAGTTGAGCAAATAAATGTATGTGTGTCTGTTCATATACGTTCGTATACAAACTAAAATCAGGGGCAGTCGCACTGTGGAGCAACATAGAGAGTACAGGTAGGAACCAGAAGCCGCAACGCTGGCCCCGTGTGGCCAGATCAATGCTTTCATAGATTTTTCCAAAGTGGGCTGTTATAAATTTGCAATGAAAGGAGCTGGAATCAAAAAGAATCACGTTACTTGAAAGAGACACATCTTGACCCGTTATTTAGATAATAGCCTTCGCATTACTTTCACGTGTAATCTTATTACCGGAGCATGACTGCTCAGCAGTTGGTTCTTTGTCTACGCCCCGTGATTGACTGCATGTTCCCTTGCTTTATGCTTTATGAAGCTTGAGTTAAGCGCCAGACTTTCCATAACACTGTATACTAGAAAAGCAGTTAAAAGATGGATGGGTGTATGCGTAATGTCTCACGTTTCCATAATATTAATATACTGACTTAAAAGTAAAACCAGTGGAGCCAGATGGTGAAAAGGAACACTTTTGCTCCGAGAGTTTAACTTGGTCGGTCATAGAGCTACAAGCAAGGATGCAAAGAAACAAAAAACGATGGATTGGGGGTAAAATTAGACTGGGTGAATGGGAAATAGACGCCATGAAAAAAGGCTTTAGTGGGTGCCAAGTGTTCGATTTTAGCAACATATTTCCCAGCATCGAGACGGACTCGTACTGACAATTCTAACGTAACCTCAGGATAATAGCCAGCGGCTTCCGAAATGGACACTCCATGCTTTGAGAATCAGACATCACATTTGTCAAACTGTTTTGCACGTATGCCCTAGCCTAATTATGTAATCCAACCCCGAGACTAATAACATTATATAGGTTTTATATAAAGGCT